>JAWWEU010000040.1:30419105-30495076 GCA_035583155.1 Acropternis orthonyx | reverse complement strand
CCAAAAGTATACCCCTGGGTTAGTGTTCTTTGTTTAATTCATTTGCTTGTAATAAACCCGCCTATTTATTTCTCATAAAATTTTACAAAAGATTTGGTTTTTTAAAAAAATCCCAAATTTAAGTCTTTCTCCAGATGAAGTTCCTATCCTAGGTCTATGGCTGCTGGCACTCAGAAAGATAAACATGATCAAAACATTCCCAAAGTGAGGAGTTGCGTGAGGGTATTAAGCAGTCCCAAAGCTTTAGTCATGTCTCCCATACCTGTACTTGTGTGCTGTCACTGCTGCCTAAGAAACAGATCAGCACATGTGAATTTGCAGTGCAATGGTGGATCTGGTGTTTTCTTGTACACAGGAGGTGGAACATCTGAGACTTTCTGAGATAATTAGCTAGACTGTTGTCCAAGATGAGGTTTTTTTTTTCAGTGGCAGGAGAAGGTAAAAATGTTTTCTGGGAAAGGCAGCTCTAGGTCTGTGGAAGAGTCAGGGCAGAGAAAGGTGAACTGAACCTCTCAGGGGGGCAGAATTCAGATGAAAAAGAAGTATAAACCTCAGAGCAACTTTAGGGTTCATATTATAGCTGAAAGTGCTACTCATTGAAGATTGTTTTTGATGAACTTTGCATGAAATATCCTTTTTCCTTCCTAATTATAGAGCAGGTGTAATGATTCAAGAAAAACCATGGACTATTTATGAAGTGAATTTTGTGAAGGGAAAGCTATGAACTATATTTGATTTGTTTAATTTATTTGACAAGCTTTGAATCTGACCCAGCTTGGGAGCAAAGAAATGCTGTCAGGGAAAGAGAGCACAAGGCCTTTATCTTCATGGAATTATTTCTGCCAACGAAGAAAACCTTCAGTTATTTCAGTCCCAGCCTGATGTTTGTTTCCTACCACTGAGTCCTGGATCATCTGATTTATCATACAAGATCCTGGTTGCATTTTCCGCTTCTACCTAGTGCTAAAAATGAGAATCTTGATTGCCCTCCTTACCCAACAGCCTACCAACATATTTTGACAGGAAATTTTGAAACTTCACAGAATTGCCATAAAATCCAATATCAGAGGAAAATGATCACCCCTGACAGCTAGGGCACAAATTAGGTCTTGGGTTTTCCAGGCTAAGGTCCCTTGGGACATGGCTGTTGCTATTAAAGGGGTTAGGCATGTCGGGAGGGTGTGAACACCAGCATAAACAAATAGAAGGAGACAGTAGTGGCCAACTGTTGACTCATGGGAATATTTTCTTCCCTGAAATGACTTGCTGGCACTATTCAAAGGAAATAAAGTAAGAAGAGAGCCACAGCTTTCTGCTGTGACAGGAAGAGCAAAGTTTGCCACAGCTCCTTGTTCTTTCTGCCTTGTTTTATCCCAGAGTAGTTGAGATGCCACAACAGCTGATGCAGATTTCTTCTGATCACTGATTCATTCTCTTAGTCAATGTAAAGTGTATTGATTTATGGATAAATAGGATGCATTGGCTGTACTGAGCCTACTGATCATGCTTGTACAGTCATGGAAACCATGCTCCTTCTTAACAGAATACAAGTAGAATTGCGAAGTCGAGCACTCAAAAGGCTCAAAATGTCAGTAATGTCTAAAGTGATACTTAGCTTTATTCAGCCCATTTTGTGTATTTTTCATATCATGGTATAATCTTTCATTATATGCTACACCCAGTTTCTTACCTTCTAGCAGCCACACTTGAAATGTATTTATCTTCCAAAAGTGTGTGGATTGGTTGAAAGACTGTAGCTTTTTTTCTGGGAAGATTTTTGGTGCCTGTATTTAACCATCAAGACAGCAGCCTGTCTGCAGTACAGTTCATGCTTTTAAGTTTTTCATAATACAGTTGTACAAAAAAAGTCTAATTGAGTTGCAGCCACAGGGAGCAAAGTAAAGTGAAACCAGTGGCCCTTTTTCAGCTGGTTTTTAAAAGTTTCATGATAGTAATGATGACACCCACACAAAGTTACTCTGTTCTCCCTCTTGAAGTATTCCCCTGTTTCCTTCATGTTTGGCACCAGAGACACTTGTCTGACAGACAGACATGCATATGTTTGCTTTATGTTAGACAGACTGGGAATGAAAAAATCACTGTAAAACTTACAACATCAATATATATTTTTTATTAATTTTTGATTACTTTGCTCCTATAGACCTACATTGTTTTCCTTTTGCTTAATTTTTGTTGTTCTTCCTCTAATTTTCCTTTCTAATTTTCTTTTATTCATAAGTGCTAATTAACTGTGCCTACAATCCATAATGCTTTCCTAATGAAGAAGCCATGAGCTTTGTGAAAGTACCTCACAAAACATGGAAAAAACCACTTCCAGCTGAGCCAAACCCAGCAAATCTCATGTCAGTCAGGGACAGAGCAGTTCCATTTAATAAGCTTTTGGAGAGTTGCTGATGCTGTGCAATTAAAAGCAAGCCTGCAAGCGGCAAGAGTGCCGGTGCTCAGATATGGCAGCCATGAGGGGGTGAGGACCGTGCTACAAGCAACACAGGTGAATGTGCCAGGATGACAGGAGCTTCCTGGGAGCCTGCTGAAGTTCAGCTGACTCCAATCTGTGACATGATCCTTTGACCTTACCTAAAAATTCACCACATCTAGGAAAAAAGAAAAAATTCTGAGGACATAATGAAAGGAAAATGTTTCAGTGAAGAGCCAGCTCAGCAGGAAGATATGGAGTTATTGTAATTGGACGTACATGTGGGAATGCCTTCAGATGAAAGGGACTGTAAATGGAGATGAAGGATTTTTTTGGGGGGAAAGGCAAATGGGAGAAATGGGTTGATTTACTGCCTGCACACTAACAGAAAATGAGATGCATCTATATCTCCATCCCTTCTTTTGTGGGCAGATACAAAAACATTGGAAAGAAATAATCTAATTCACAATATTTGCTTATTTTAATGCATTTTGGTGAAGGGCCCCATGAATTGTCTTGACAGTATTAACATAAATAATGGGAAAGAAATAATAGCAATGCACCTCTATTTGGAGAAATTAAAATCTTTTAGTATAATTGTCTCGGTTTGAGACAATTTGGAGGGGCAGAAACCTCAGAGAGAAGCCTCCTCTTTCAGATTCAATACCCCTGGTTTCTCCAATACAGAAGGAGAGAGACCAAATACACTCAGATGTAAATGAAAAAAAATAACTCTTATCAAGAAGAATGCCAATAACAATACTGATAAAACTGGGTTACACCAACCGATGAGGAGAAACTTTTCAAGCCCTGCGCACTGCACCAAATCAAGATGGTGGCTCAGCCTCCCCCACCCTGAAAAAACCACATGTGACCACAGGACAGAGACAAGATGTCCATCCTTCTACATGGTTCACCTGCCCCATGCCTGGAAAACCTGGCAGGAATGGTTGGAGAGTCAGTGCTAGCAGGAAATGGTAGCTTGCTGGGATTCAATACCTGGAGGTGCTTGTGTAGTGCTGGAGTGAGGCTGCAGTGCTGGTACAGGCAGAGCAGGGCTCTGGACCCCCAAGGTGAGCAGAAGGACTGACAAGACACCCACTGGATCCAGTGACGAGACCTGATTGTTGGAATTTCAGTGTTCTTTGGTCAAAGTGGTGATTGTAGTCCTGTCAAAGTGGTCATGACAGTCCAAATCCGTTGAAGTGGTAGTGGAAGCCCCAGGTTGGTGAGAGAAGCCACAGCACTCAGAGTTATATACAC
Organism: Acropternis orthonyx; assembly: GCA_035583155.1. Lineage (NCBI taxonomy): Eukaryota > Metazoa > Chordata > Aves > Passeriformes > Rhinocryptidae > Acropternis > Acropternis orthonyx. The sequence goes on along the minus strand of JAWWEU010000040.1, from coordinate 30,491,376 downwards.
TCACGTTCAGGTGGGAACGCATCAGGTACCTGCCCTTGAGCAGGGAGTTTTATGCTGGATGATGTAATACCGTGAGTCATGGGGTACTTTCTGAGTCTTAGACACCTTCTAAGATACTGCAGCTGTCTCTTACCTCGGTGCAACTGAGTCCAATCTGCTGTGGCCCACTATGGCTCATCAAGAGATGAATACCTTTAGGCCAGGTATGAATGTTCCTGGGAGTTATCACAGCTGAGTCATCTGTGTAAGGAAAAAGCAAAGCTACCCCAGCTTGCAGGATTTGCCTCTTTCCTTATCTTGTTAAACACCCAGCTTGTAGCCTGAGGTGTTGGATGTGCACGCCTTCAGCATCTGGGTGGGTACTCTGCAGCACATTGCCAGCAAACCACTCTGCTGACTGAGCCATGAGCACCAATAGTCCAGTCTCTTCCATCACCTGGGAGATCACTGCAGGTGGCTGAATGACTCATTAATCACTAACAGTTCATTCTCTTTAAAGAAGGCAAAACACCAAAAAACCCAAAAAGGTGTATTTGGAGAAAATAACACGTGAGTACGAGAATTTTTGTGTAATCCAACACAGTAATACCAAATGAAATTGTTGTGTGAATCATTGTGTAACAGAGAAAAAGAATGAATGTTTGGTGTGCAGAAGACCCTGCTTATCATTCAAGGCAAACGAAACAAATGCAGTTCTATTGCATGAAGTTTTCTTCAACTGGCTTGAACTGTTATGTACTTCATTTAATCCAGACATGCTGCAAGAATTATTGTTGTGCAAAATAAGCATAGGTTGAAGGAAAGCTACAAGAATGAAGGTGCATGGGGCTGGAAAATGCCTTTCCTATATTTCTGCACTTATTCCACTTTGCCCACAGAATGGAGGCTGGAAGAAACCCAGAAACAGCATCTCTCAGACTGCATTTGCTCTTCTGTATGGAGGGCATCAGTTGTGCTGTGGAGCAGCAAAGATGGAAGGGAAGAGATGGTGGGGTATAAAAAAGGATCAGGACCCTCTCTTTTTCTGTCAGACCAGTGTCTGACTTATTGTTCCCTTTTGCTATTTGTTGAAATCACAGCAATTTCTCCTGTGCTAAGGTGAGTTTACTAAACACAAAGAATGAATGAAAAACACTGCTTTCAGGCATAGAGCTGTATGTCACACAGTCCCCTCACCAGCTGTTTCCAATAGCATATGCAACACACATATTTTCCTTCTGCTTTGGATATCGCTTTTCTTCGGTTAAATACACCTTGTGAAAACATGACAAATATGAATCTTTCGTGATTCTTCAGTGCTTCTTTGGACTTCACAATACAGTCTTGCTCACAACACAAAGCAAAACAAGGTTAGAGCAACCATGATTTTTCCTCATAATGCTCTTTTATCTGTGAACATAAATGAAAGAAAAACAAAGCAGTGAATAGCTTTGTAGAATAGCTTCCACCAAAGGAGTCTTTATGTCAAAGAAAAAAAGGAAGATGAGATAAGGCATGTGTCGTTACACCAAAAAGCATACTGTGGCTTTCTATTTAATTGGTAGACTGTGCTGCAAAAGCCAGCATTAAACCTGGTCTAGAAAACAAATACACAGGGAGGAATGTCTAGTCAGAATAACCTGACTGCCAGCCTCATGATTACATTTGTAGCCTGTAATTTTTTTCCTAAATCTTCTTCAAGAAATATATAAAAACTATTAAAAAACCAAACAAACAAATAAAAAATAACCTTCCCCCTGCAAAAAAAAAAAAAAACACCAGCAGAAAAACTATGTCAAAACTATATAAAACTACTGCTTATTCAACTATATTATAGTTTTAAATATTTATATAACTATTTTATATAAAACTGTATACAATAAAAGTAAAACAGGCTGAGCACAGTACAGTGTGCCCAAAAGGCCAGACTTTGAAAGAAAATTAGGATAAAAACAAAGTCTGGCTTTTCCCTTTTCAACCTGTTCTACACTCAGCCCTCTTGACTTATACAACTTGCACTTCTGAGCACAACTGTTGCTATTCCACATTTTTATTTAAGAGGGCTTTTTATTCTGAGGCATTAAAACTACAGTGTTCCTGTGCTGGAGTCTCTCAAGCAATTCAATAATTCTATGGTTTAATTATTGATATGATCGCAGTCTACATTCAGCCAGTGCAGCAGCATGTTGGGGATTTGCAGAGGATGATATACGTGTATTCTCAGCAGTAGAGGAAACATAAACAGTCTTCAGTCTTTTTGGCTCCTCCACATCAAACAGTCATGGGGAGAGAGGCTTTTTGGAATTTTAACAACCCAAAGAGGATTTGGGAACCAAATTACTGTATCAGAACCTCCTCTTCCACTCTGTGAGGTAAAATGTTTTCAGCTTGTCAATTTCTGCTACTGAATTTTCAGTCAGCTTAAGTTCCCCACAGAGAGTACATGCTGACCACAAAAACCTGGGAAGGATAGAGTTGCACAACACTTACCAACAGTTTTGGGTATATCTTATCTACCAATAGAGCTTGATCCTTCAGCTTAACCTTACCTCAAGAGAAAACTTGATGCCTCTACACACTCCCTAAGATCACAGTGGATGAGCATCAAAATGGAAAATCCTGGTTCAAATCCCTTTCTTTATCCTTATAGCACAAGCCAGTGCCCGAGAAAATCCTGGGCAGTGGGGCCTAAATGCCTCTGAAAATTCTACTTTGCATGGCCTAATTAGATCATTGGATTATTGTGTGTTTTAAAAGAGATGTGGAAGAATATGGTAGAATACAAAGATACAAAACTTGATCTCTCTCCAGCTGCTGAGAACAAATTTAATAATTAACTGCACAAATACTAGATTAATTGCTACAGCGGCAGTCTCCAGCATGTGGGCCATATATCATGTGTGAAGTCCCATGCTGAAACTGAGGAAAACAAAACATGATGTGATCTGCAGAACATCCCCTCGCCCAATATTAACTGTACCGGAGCAGTTGACTTTGGTGTGCATGTTGGCTTTCTGGCTTGGGTATGTACCACACTCTTTCCCTCCCATCTCACTCCTTCTTCCTCCTGTCAAAATAAAACACAGTCTTGGAGGGAAAGGAACATACAGTGGCTTCCAGGCAGACCTCCAGTCTGGGTGGTCAAATCCCATACTGGGATCCAGTCATGGTGGTCCTGTGCTGGAAAACCTGTTAATTAATATTCTTAGGGAAATCACTGAGGTCTCTACTTGCATTGTAGCATAAAGACCACATTTTCAGGGTACATTCCCACATCTATCTCTGATAAAAGGGAAGGAAGAGGGTTGATGGAAAACTAACAGCATGCTGGGGACAACAGTAAGTGTTGCCCAATGTGTTTTTAGGCACAGTAGGAATCTATACACAGACATAAATTATCAGAGACAGAAAATGCCTCGGCATCAAAGCCATGTTCAGTGTGTGGGAGAGCCTCAATGCAGCTCAAATATAGTACAGCAAGCAGATGTCTTTACTACCATAAGCATACTTAGACCTCCGTGGATTCACAGAAACAGCACGGAATTACCGTCTCTTTCATTCAAAAATTATTGCAAAAATCTATGTTGCCAGTCACCTTTTATATAAGGCCAGGAGGCTACAACATCACGCACAGTAGGAGATCTGCACTAAAGACAGAAACAGGAGAAATTAATGGAGGAAAGATGCAATTTCCATCCTACCTCTTGTAGCCAGACTTCCTTATGTGTGGAAGAATGCAAAATTCCTTGTAGCCAAACTCAGGAAGTGTAGACTGGATAGGGAGGCTATCATAAGTGGATGTGCCTCAAATGTAGCGGTAACTACCAAGTGTCTGGTGTTCCTCAGTGGCTGATACTGGGGCCAGTACTATTCAGTGTTTTCACCTGGGCAATGAGGTGGCATGCACAAGCAACAAGATCATGAATGGCATGAAATGAGGCTAGCAGTTAATACACCAAAGGCCAAAGCTGCTATGTGAGGAGACATCAACAGGCTGGCAGGAACCTCATGAAGTTCAGCAAATGACAAATGTAAAGCTCCTGAATGAAATAAGCATAGGTGACAGCACAGACTGCACTGGCTGGCTAGAAAGCACTTTGCAGAAAAGGACCTGTGAGTTGTTATCCCAGCGGGCAACAAACTGAACCTTGAGTCAGCAGTGTGCCTTGTGGGGAAGAAGACCAGCTCATAAGGTATTAGCAAGAATGCAGCCAGGACATTGACAGAATCACTCTTCATCTCTATTTAGCAGTTATGGGTTTGCATCTGTCCTATTAAGTTTATTTCTGGGCTGTAAAGTACAAGAAACAACAGAAAAATGGAGCAAGTTTGACAGAAGGGCTCTATGCCTTTTGGGACTGGAGATTTTGACTTTTGAGGAGAGGCTGAGGGATCTGGGCCGAAGGATCCAAACTGCTGCTTTCAGCTGCCTGAAAGGTTGCAGCCCTGCTGGGTTACCGAAAACACGGTCACACTCTGAAGGTTGGTGCACAATGGACGATTTATTAAAATGGTGCCCAGATTATATAGGGTAGGTAGGCAAGGTTCTGGAGAAAGGGGTTGAACTGGGGAGGAGTTAGGGAGGAGCCTGCCAAACAAGGGAGTGAACATTCCAAACGGAGAACAGGGGCAGGCTATAACCAATAGGGAAATGCTGCACTGCAGCAACCAGGGACCACTCAGGGAAGGGTTACAAGCCATGAGGGAGAGGGTGGAAAATTCCAGCAGGGGCACAACAGTGAAAACAGGGTAAAGCCATATAACATCACAGAACATTTGAACTGGGGAAACTCTTCAAACTACAAAACAGTCCACAACTAGAACAAAAGTCCTCATAGCTCAAATGTCCTCCTCCAGCTTCACAGCCATCATGGTCTTAGGTTATTCCTCCAGTTTTCATAGCAATTTTCTCCCACAGAAGGTAGCTGTAGAAAAGGTACAGCCATACTCTAACTGCACAAAGGTCTCTTCTCTAATAGGGCAAGAGGCAATGGACACAAGTTATAACAAGAGAAATTTCAATTGCATGTATTGAAAAATATGTTCACTGTAAAGATACTCAAACACCAAAGTCAGTTACCCAGAGAAGCTTCATCCTAAGAGACACTCAAAAGCTGGCCAGACATAGCCTTAAGCAAACTGACACAGTTTCAAAGCCAGCCTGGCTTTGAGACCTTCAGAACTCTCTTACAACCTGATTTTTTCCCTATTATTTTATGATTCATAGAACCCAAGAGAAAACATAGGCAACAGAAAGCCTGAATTCTTAATGCAATGTTCAAAACTTTCCTTGAGAGAGAGTTCCTGGGAAGTGGAGAGCCCTGGTGTCTGTTTCCACACCTGATGGCAGAAGGGTCCATGCCTTAATCTCATAAGTTTAATACCAGCCCTACATAATCAGAGATAAATCCTGTTCCCAGCCTTTGTGTGATTGTCTCCAGCCCACAAAAATCTCATAATTGTGGATGTTGTTTCTGCAAAGAGCGAGCAGGAAAAGCTTTGGGTATGTATGAGGGTGACTGACAGTAATCTTCATCTTACCAAATATATAGGAATATGTTAAAATGCTTGCTCACTTTTTGCTGGAGAGATTTTCACAGTCAGTTTCATAATATTTGGTTCTTTAAGCTGTGAACTGCACATCACCGTCATGTGATGATGAATGGTGCTGCATCCAGTTGGTGACCAGTCAGTTGTGGGGTTCCCCAAGCCACAGTACTGGGGCCAGTTCCATTTAATGTTTATCTATGATCTGGATGAGGGGATCGAGTGCACCTTCAGTAGTTTCATGGATGACACCAAGTTGGGTGGGAATGTTGATCTGCTGGAGCATAGGAAGCCTCCAAGGAGGGATCTGAATCATCTGGATTGATGAGCTGAGGCCAATTATATGAGGTTCAGTAAGCCAAAGTGCCAAGTCCTGCTCTTGAGTCACAACAACCCCATGCAGCACTACAGGCTGGGGAAAGAGTTGCTGGGAGGCAGCCCAGTGGAAAAGGACCTGAGGGTGCTGGTCAACAGCTGCTGAACATGAGCCAGCAGTGTGTCCAAGTGGCCAAAAAGCTCAGTGGCATCCTGAGCTGTATCAGAGATAGTGTGGCCATCAGGTCCAGGGCAGTGGCGTTCTTTTCCAAGCTTAATAATTCCATGATTCTATGATTTCATGTCAGGGTTCTGGAAGTTATTACTCCACATCTACCCTTTTGACTTTGAAACAGCTCCCCAGACAGAGTCACAGAAAATTGGGAGGTAAAGGTATTAATAAATATACAAGAGCAGCAATCAATATGAATACAAAAAAAGGCATCAGGAGAAGCAGCTATCATGTATAATCCTTCTTAGCACCCTTTCTCTCTTAAATACTCTAGAAGAAGCTGTTTAAAACTGGTGATTGGCTTAAAGTTTTGTTGAAAATATCATCTAAAACCTCACTGAGTAGGTCTACTGTGGATACATTTGGTTTTTTCCACTTTGCCTCAATTCATTGGACTCTTGGATGGACAAACTTAGAAGAAAAAAATTCAAATAAAACCCATTGGTGATTTAATATGAGAAGCTACTATTAGCTCTTAAGAACACGACTGTAACATAAATTCTTTATGGTGATGTAATTTAAAACAATTTTCTTTCCTATTTTAAAGTTGGATTTCAGGAAAACATATTGAGGTATGAAATGTTCCCATTTTATGATGATTCTGAAAGTATACAATTAGATTTTTCTGACAGATTTACTGTTTTTAATTAGAATCAAAAGTGCAGACTAAAGTCATAGTTATAAAAAAGTGTTATATTTTCATTAATATTTTAATAGAGGCATCTGAAGCAGTTGTTTTGCCCAGAAGAAGAGGTCGAGTCTCTGAATATTTGATTTAAAACTCTAAGTAGAACCAAAAATATTGACTTAAATATAAAGTATTAATTATATCACCTAGGTACTGTCTTGGAGAAAGAGACTGGTGTGAGACAAGAGCATGGCAAAAGAACCAATTTTGATCTTTTTATTAGGCTGCTAGCAACAAATATATGGAATTCTGAATAACTGAATGCCTGAAGTCAGGCCTCTCCAAGGATTTCTTTTTGTAACACAAATAAAAATATGTGATAATAGTAGCATTTCCTGAATGGATATTAAAATTACTTCACCTTTTTGATTAATCTCTTAGGCATACAGTGAAGTTTGCATTGGAAAAAAAAAAGAAAATCAGATATTAATTTACTGAGCCAAGAGTACAACCCTCTTCCAGTTAAAATGCATGCTCTGTGTGAATCCACTGGTTGTAACACATTGTGAAGAGAGGAGTTGGTTCTAAGGTACACTGGTAGCAAAAACGTCCAGCCTTTTCCTCCCCTTACCCATCTTTACTTGTCACACCTCTAAAAATGCGGATGGGGCTGTGGGTGAAATTTAGTCTGTCAGCTCAATATGAAAAGTAACAAGATGACTTTTGCTTATAGCTGCATGAATTGGTTTTCCAGTCTCTTTTTACATGTCATAAACAAATAAATTCAAGCTAAGTTTTACCCATTTTTTTAAAAGTATAGCAGGAACTTGAAGGTCCTTCTGAAGAAGCCAGACACCAGGTACATGAGTGCAGCACAGTCCAAAAGTACCACCTTGTCCCCCGAAACAGTGTAACTATGGCACTCTGACCCCAGTAGACAGAGGCAGCTGCCAGCTTTCTCTCAGAAAGGCTGACTATTGGCTTGAGTATCTCTGTGTTGTGCAGTGATACATAACCACGCCCATCATCACACCTGGCTGGAGCTGGGTTCTCAGTTTCCTCCCGAGGTTGTACCTCACTCTAGTCACTCTAGTTTAAAGCATATTTGATTTCATTCAGTTTTTAAAGCCTCAGGATTAGTGTGAAGCCTATCTTTTAAATACCTCTCTCTGTCCATACCATACACATCAGTGTAATGATTGGACTGACATATATCATGGGACAGTGTACCTTTAACCTATGCTGCATGTTGAGCTTATCTCCCACACCAAGAACCATCATTGTATTTCTTCAGGTGGAGTTAGCTCCCAATACCCCTCTCTGGCAGGTGCCCACACAAAGTTGCAGGGCAGGACAGCAAGTCCTGTGTTAGCAGAGACCAGGCAAACACCAAAAACTTGTAGTGCTGGCTCTGCATCCCAAAGCATCATCTTCACTGGCAAGAACGGCCAGCTGGCACGGACAGTTTGCTGACTGAAATATTTCTGACTGCACCATGCCATATGGATGTATATGTGTTGAGATGTCCTGGGACTGGCTGGGGTGTTCCTGAAGAGGTGCTCCTGAATTAAGGAGGTGGTCAAAAAAGGAGCAGCTGTGCTCAGTCAAGAGCTTGGTGTGCAGTCCTCTTGACAAATGGAAGTGTAAGTTGTTACAAGCAATCCATTGTCATCTCTGACTTGTTTGACTCCTTTCTGTATCTTCCTTGGGAGCACCATAAAAGCAAAAATTGTGTTTCCATAGCTCTGTTCCTCCTTGACAGTCTCATTCTTTTGTAAACGAACTAACTGTGGCACAAAAATGGCACGCTGCAGGCACATGTCTAATAACCCTGACTTTGCCTATCCATAAAACAAGCAGTATAACAAACTAATTTTGTCTTCAGTTTCTTTTTGAAAATAGTGCTGGAAAGGCACACACATTCTATTTCAACTAAACAGCAGACAGAGGCCATCAAGCAACACAGAAAGACAGCACTTTACTGGAATCTCTACTAGCATTAGAAAAACCTAGTCTTTTTCTAGTCAGGGCTTATCATGCAGTACCTGGAAAAGAACAGGTGGAATAGACACGTTTGGTAGGGAACTTCATGAACCATAAAATAGATGAAGAGTTTTCCCATCAGACTTCTTCTCTTCCATTCAGAGGTTGGGTTCCTCACCCTGAGCTTCTCTCAGACCTAAATGCCTATAGCAATTTTCCCACAAGACATGCTAAAGACAAATACACAATCTTTTATTGGCTGAAGCAACTTGAAAAGGAGTAGAGAAGAAAGTTAAAATCTTTCGTTTGGCCTGGGAGGCAGGGATTGAAAATAATCTCTCATACTTTCCAGGTCGATGTCCTAGTTGTTGTCTAACTGTTCTCTCTTTCTTTCATTCAATAAAGATTCAGTTGGTCTGTTCAAAATGAGATCCAATTAACAAGGGACGAGGAACTTCTTTCTCTACCCTGTTTGTCAGGGTGACTCATAGCTCAGTGATCAGATGAGATATGAAAACTGAATTTTCTCAGAGAAAACAGGGAGTAGCCTAGAGATTTCCTGTGCTGTATGACTCCTCTCACTACAGAGCAATTGGACTTAAAAAAACCCCAAACAAACAAACAAAAAAATTTTGTTGGGATGTCAGATGATTCACTACACCATGATCAGCCTTGAACACTGAATATATTTGTTCAAGTCTTCTTCACAAGAGCAAATTTCTCACTAACACATCTTCATATGCTTAGGATTATTAATATAGTAATGATGGAAAAGTCTCACTGAAGGAAAACCATTCATGAGGGAATTTTCAAAAAAACATCCTGCTGTTATCATGCTGTCCTCAATTATTTGAGGTGTGAGGTGTGTGAGAAAGGCTGAGCAGTTCTGCTTGATTAAAATAACATAATTTTGGAACAGCAGACACAGATCAAGCGTAAAAATAAACCAGATCACGAAACAGGAAAACAGGCTCATATTTGTCACCAAATCTGATTTGTACCTCTTACCCTTCACCAACAACATGTAGCTTACCCATTTTAAGTGTTTTTGTACTGCTGTTATATGTGATATCAGATCACTTCATGAGCAATTTTCACATTGCACAGTGTAATAAGCAGCTCCCAAAACATATCAGAAAGACATGTCCTCTTTATATTATTTTCATGTCAAAATTAATTCTTGCAAAAATAAACTGTGAAGGGAGTCTTACAGAAATTATTCTGAAATAGTGTGCTGTGAAAACTGAAACCTTATTTCCTTACGTTTTCTGCAAGCTTTTAAGAAATCAGTATTTTTTTCTAGATGGGGAATCTGCAACATTGGCTTAAACACACCTAAGCAATTCTATAGCCATTTCTTTGACTTTTTGAAAGTTGTTTTTATCCTTCATATTGTAATTTCTTTAGCATACTATTGAAGGACTAAATGTCATTTCTGAGTTATTACCCACACCTCAAAAATTTTTAATGGACTCAATGGGAACCAGTTTCTTTTCAAGTAATGTATTTCTGTGCCAACACAAAATATATTTGGATATCACTCCTGTAAAGCATGAGAAATGAAACTAGAAAACTTTATATGTTATACCAGAGTTCTTCCAGTCAGACCACCAGGCCTGCGAAACTGATCCAAAAATACAGCCAACATTTGTGTTACCCTTGTGAGTATCAATATTGATAGGATGGAGAACTTATTTCTAAATTACTTCAGATAATGATGGGCTGTTTCAATCTGTCCAGAAGCTATTAGACTAAGTTATCTTTCAGCAGAAACATTTCATCATACACAAAGCAGCTCCTGAAACTCTTCAGCCTACAGAATGGCATGTTCACACAGCCCATAAGAAGCTTTAATTTAGTTGTGTGGGCTGACAGTCAGGAGCTACACACACGGTTCACTTGTTGCCATAGAGGTGGCATGACTGTAAGATGGGCTGGTGAGTAAACAGGCACAGTACGCAGCCATCTCACTTTAACCTGCTTGTGTGTATGCAAATCACCACCCACACACACAGAGTGAAGGGAAAAAGAAGACATAAAATACCACTTTTAGAATGAGATCCTTAGTTATTTCCCATGTGGTAGGAAATGCCTAACACCATACAAGACCTGATGGCAGCAGAGGAAGAGGAAACCCTCCATCACTCCTATGCAAGTTGCTGGTTGCTTTTACAGTGAGTTAAATCAGTATGTGGGCTGGATTACATCTATTCTAATATGTCATGATATAAACTCACTGAAAAAAGCAATAGAGAGCCATTATTTAATAGAGGGATTGATCTAATGGAAGACTTTTTGCCCAAAATTGTGATCATTAATTCTTGTACTCCCACTATGTATATCAGCGAGGCAAAATATGTCTTCATTCAAAATACTAGTCCTGTCCAGCCAAAGATTTGTTTATATCTTCTGCCGTCATTTATTTTAACTGCTTTGTGTCAATATTAAACCAGCTCCTTAACACTGTTGCAGCAAGTGAAGATGTGATAAAGAAAATGGCAGTTTTTCCCTAATAAGCTGTCATTACCTAAAAAACTGTAAAGGTTGTGTTATTGCTTTCTTGCAATTTAAGATACTGTAACACAGACATTATTTCACTATGTGATATTTAAATCTTCCTCTAGCTTTTATAAGTGCATTCGTCAGGTTACAATTTATAAAATCTATTTACTGTGAAGAAAGTAATTTCATTGCATTTCACTGAAGTCTTTAAATTAATGGAGTCACTTTTCTGAAACTTTGCTACTTTACAAGTTATTTGGCTTTATTCATGAAGCCTGCAAGTACCCAGGTAATTTTATTTTTAAACCTTCAAATTCTGTAAATGAGTCATTTCATACACCCTCTTCTGTCTCATGTAACATATATTAGTTTCTTAAGAGAATAATCCTGTTAAGAATATCTCCTTGTATCACCCAGAATACATTTCCTACATTTGTTTATGCCAATGTTGAGAGAATTAAGTTTTAAAGGTGTGAATATATGTCTAGTCTAAATATGACTAAGAAATAGCACACATTTGCATAGTCACAAGATACATGATATATTTCTTCTTTTGTGTAAGAAACATGTCTGAGAAAAGAATGCCATGAAATACTAAATGCAAATTTTACAGATCCAGAAATCAGATGGCTACATTACTGTTTTGAAAGAGTAAGTTAAATTATCTAGAAAGGAGAAATTACCTTTGAGCTGACGCATGCAAGTCAGTACAAAACTAACATAATTTTTCTTTTTTTTCTTTTTTTTTTTTGGTTTTTTTTTTGTTTGTTTGTTTTTGTTTTGTTTTTCTTTTTCTTTTTAAGAAAAGAGACAAGGCTAAGGTCTCTCTTTAACTCTCTGGACCCTTAGAAATATCAGCTGTTATATGAGCTGATTTCACAATAATGCTTCTGTTGGCAGAGCTCCCAGTAGGGTCTTCTAGCACTCCAGGGGAAAGCAACATAGCTTTCATCTATGGTACTGCATACCCAGGGAGGGTAATCAAGTACAGCATTTCCAAAATGGATAGATTTGGGGTTTTTTTCCCCTTTATATGTTTTGTTTTATCCTTTGAGAACTGTATACTGTGAAAATAAAACAAAATTCACCTTGCTGTGTCTGAGGGATGGTGAAGTGTAAGAAAGGTTGGTTTATGTTGAATAAGATTCAGAAGCCTCAATGGGAACAGGGCAGAGCCTATCAGTTTAAAACACCCAGCACAGGCTAGGGGTGAAAGTTATGGTTATGTTTCAAAATAGTATAGACTGGAGACTGTTGCTTGCTGTGCAGCCAAATGATACTGTAATGTGACAGTTAAACTCCCTTCCTCCCCAGCAGCCTGGCTAAAGAAAGGCTTCTGTTGACAGCTCCATTTGATGCTGTCTTGGGACAAGGCAAGTCACCATGACTGCACGAAAACCATGCCAGGAGCACTGTCTAACAGCACCTCCTCCTTGCTGCTGTTTTACTAAAGCAGATTTATAGATGTCATCCTACAGACCTGATCTACAGAACTGGTCCTAAACTCTTCTCACAGTAATATAAATTGTACTTCTGGAAACTAACATAGCCATCCTACTGTGAGTTTTAGTAGGTGATAGGACAGGAAAATGTCAAGTAACCAGCGTGGTTGTCAGACCTCTCTGTTTTCTATTCTTCTATTTTCTCTTTCAAATGAAAGTCTTATCTCTTGATAAAATATCACTTATCCTGCGTAATATGCATAAAAATCATTCAGCAAAAGATGGATAAACTGTGTCTGGAAAAGTTATTTCTACCTTTGAAACATTAGGATTTCGAGATGGATGACTTATCAAGAAATTATTTTTTTTCCAGTTCTTTTACTTCCTATGTGAGTCTGCAATTCCAGTTGCTAGCAAAAGATACATCAATGATATGATATTGCACCAAAAAAAACCCCCAAACCAAGATTGACTTCCAAATTCTGTTTCTTTTGTGGCCTAAAACCAATATGTTTCTTTTAAAAGAAGCTCATTTTCACTTGAGTTTCTTGAATTGCATAACTTGCTTGCTTACAAAGGAAAGCACAACACTCTTGATCATGAAAGGTGTGAAGCTCTATGTAAAGCCAAAGGTTACATTTTGAGATGTCCAAGTTACAACCACTGTTGCATGCCTGCTGTAAGCAATTTGGTTAAGTGCAGAAAATGAAGAGGTGATGCTGTCTGGCATTCTGAAGGAGCGCTGCTACAAGAATGACAGACGTGAGAATTATCTATTCTGAAAAGTGCTGCAAATTATGAATGGGCAATGTATACTGGACAAAGTTTGCTTGGCACAATATAATCAACAAAAAAAAAATTGAGTTCTATTAATCCATAGGAAAAAATTGATTTTTTTTAGAGTCAAAATATTTTATTCAATATTTTATGCTGAATTTAAATAACATGTTTAATTAAATATAATTAGATACAACTATGAAAAATTCAAAAGGTGTTTCAATTATTCCACAATAGAAAACTCATTTTCAACCTGAACATTACTTCTCAAGGAAAAGAGAGAAAAGAGAAGACAATTTATTAGTAAAAGAGAAGAAATCTCTTCATGTTAAAGGATTGCTTTTCTGTTTTACCATTGATTAAAAACTAAAATGAAATTTTACTGGTAATGAGCCTAAGTCTCGCATCCATAGTAATGTTATTTCCAAGAATAATGAAGGAGAGCAATATCTGGTCCTTAATCAAGACATACTTTGCTTTGTTCATGCAAATCTATATTGATTTTTATTCTAATCTATGACAAAAATAGTTAAAGATCACATCTTGGGATAGTTCTTATCATCACTTACTTTAAAGTGAATGTAAACTAATGTTTAATTTTTACTCTGTATGTATTTGATATATTCATGTACTTATTTAAACCAGTTAATACAGTCATTATTAGAGTGTTTTAAAAATGAAAGAATTAGGATCTTCTGATCACGAATGTAAGCCACAAAATAAACCAAGAAGGTAAATAAATTTGTATCTAGATAAACTTATCAGTTAAATGAACCTTGCTAAAAGCACCATATGCAAAAAAGACAAAAGACTAATGTGGCAGGATAGCCCACCCCCGGTAAGACCAAAAATTCAATCAGAGAATACATACTATGCAAGCCATCATGCAAGCTCAACTGTTGGTGCCAGGATGATGTCTTGATGTTAAATTATGTTAAAACCATCCTGGTTCACCAAACTTCGAATATACATCCTGCTTTTGAAACAGAATTTGACAGATAATCTGGTCTGCCAGCCTGTCGATCTGTGACTACCAGTCAAACACTTCATACTATAAAAGCCCAGTCCTCTTTCATACAGTCAGCTTCTTCTGACATAACCCTTCTTGGGGTGTATGTGTGGAGATTCCTCCCTTGGCTGGGGATGCCCTTCAAGGATCCTCCTCAAGGCTGAGTGAAAGAGATCTCCCCACAAGCATCAGTATGGGTGAGTTACATCAAATATCTATTTAATAATTATTTCTTTTTGCTAGCTTTAATATAATTGATTCAAGAATTGCTTTAATATAGTGCACTATCCTATCTTATACTATAATGCTAGTAGTTTTAGCTTTTACACTGTGTAGTAAATAATTCTGCTTAAGATCTTTAATCTCAAAATTTTTAATAATAAGTGATTTGTTTATATAAATATTCTCACTTCGGCAATCAGTAAAACCTGTGGGACAAAAGTGTTTCAATCACACCTCTGTAATTCCTTGAATTTAAACAGTCAGCATAATCTGAGGCTAAAACCTGATTCAGCCACACCTAGACTCCTCTCTGAGAAGGTGTTTAGAAAACAAGGGAGTCCTTTCTGCACCTCATGACTCAATGGAAGGGCTTCTTTAATAAATTTTCTCTAAGACTTCTATTCCCACCTGTGACAACTAATTGTCAGCATTAGTGATGCTAGGTGAGTGCTTGATTTACTGATTACAATGAACCACTGCTGATAGTGAGTATTTTGAAAATTGTTTGTTCTTGAATTATTCTTCCATGCTGAAAATGCTGTTTTGGTGGCATACTTTATATGCAATTATTTTTTCTATTGATATAGAGCTCATTTAACCCAGGAAAATATATCTTTTTGTAAGTTGGGTTTTTTGTAGCATGCAAGTAATTTTTCTATAAACAATATTCACTAGACTAATTGGTGGGTTTTATTTTTAAAGCTCTACACAAGGTCTAATTTGACTCCATTAGTCATATTTTTTGATCCATGAACCTTCTTCTAATTGCCACTGAATGTCATTTGCAATCTCATAGGGCTTTATAAATAGTAAGTCTGTAAAATCAGCAGCTTTTCAGCTAGGGGAAGTCATGAAATGTTCAAGACATAGCAGAGATTCACAAAATACTTAGTTTGAAAGACCTTCCAAGTATATGACTTTGTCATATCATGCATTCAATTAATGTAATTGGAACAGAAACAAAAATAGGAATAATTATCAAGAGACTTACTCGATATGGCTGTCATGTCTTTAATAGTACTTAAAAAAATAAATTAAAAGCCATGAATATTTTCAATATTTAGAAAACAGCATGTCTTTGCTTCCTTATTTTGCCTTGTTTGCTGTGTCAGCTAGGTCTTATTAGTGTTGTGCAAATATCTAGGAGCAGTCTGGAAGAGAAAGAGTGGGGAAGATTGCTGTTTCACTGCCTCTGTGTTTCTGAAAGCCAGTTTGTCACATCTTAGTGTATAAGGATTTTTGTGCTCCATAAAGCACACACTGCCAGGTGTCTCCCATATAAGAACTAGCTGCATGATCAGGGGGAGACAGAGGTATCTAAGAACCAGTAAAAATGGTAGTAGACTCAGCCTCGATATTTTCACCTGGAGTATTTTTACACCTGAACCACATTCACAAGGGCTCCTGGTTCTCCAACCTAAATGATCCCATTACTGTCATAGCTTAATTCCTCCTTAACACCTCTGGGGTGAGAAAAAGGTTTGAATCAAACATTTTTGAGGAGCCGTCAATCACAATAAAGAAGAGTCAAGGAGTAATGGCAGAAATCTGAAGAAACCTATTATTCCAAAAATGTTTGTCTCCTCTTCCTATACATCCTTTCTAGTGACGAGCTAGCTTTGATGGACTTAGCCCAAGGTTTCACTTTGCACTTCTGCAGCCCTCTCTCTTGGTCACTTTGCTCAAGGTCAAAGGACCCTGAAGGGCCTGCTAAAGAGCTGTGTGCAAAGAGACTCTGAAAGCAAGATATGCACAAATTCATAGTGTAAAGCAATTGTTGGTTATCGATCTGAAAGGCTACAAGTCGAAGCTTTAGTGTGCTCACCACCCTGAAGAGACACTGGAAGAAGCTTTGCTGGTCAGAAGGTGTCAGTGAGGAAGGAAAGAGGCCAGAAAGAGGCCTTTGCCCCTGGATTGGATCTTGCATACTCATAATTTGCCATCTCCTGCAGAGTCCACCTTTCTTCCTTTAGGGTTTTAAAATCATAGAATTTTAGAATCCTTTCTATCTTGGCATTTTTCCTATTGAATCTGTCAGCTGCCCACAAACATCCCATTCCCTGCTCCCCCATCTATCTGCAATTTTGCCGTTCTTTTTTACAGTTCTCTCTATAGGCTTTTTTGGTGGCCTTTTTTTGGAGCATAGCTATTTGCTTAGAAGTCTGGGTCAAATTTTTACAATGTGGAGATGTCAGAACTAATCCTAAGCCACAGGAAGACAGGCAGTAAAACCCATGGTGGAGATGGTCACAGAACAAGGGGGTTATTGTTTCTTTTCCAGTGTGTCAAGCTCATTGAGGATTCAGAAGTTCTTCCTCAGCTGAACAAGATATCTTACTTCATTAGCTAGTGTCTTGCAGGAAGACTACATCTGTGCTCTGTTTTTGTTTCTGAGTGTAACTAAGTGTTTATCTATGGAATAAATATTTATCTATAAAATTCATGGTGCAGTTTGGCCCTCAGTATACAGCAGTTATGTAGATGCACTTCTGCTATCACCCTGACCCTAGAATTTGGGAATAGTTGTACTATTCTTTGGACTGGTTCCCCACTTTCCAGTTTCTGATATACTTCAGAACAGTGCCCTGGTGTTTTTGTTCCAAACTGACACTATGACTGTCTCATGTGACAGTTTTCACAGAAGCTTTCCTGCAAATACATTAAAACACATTTTGTTGACATCTCTAAAGGGAAAAAAGAATGACCCCAGAGAAAACCGGGTCACAAACAGAAAACACCCTGATTGTTTTATAATGGCACAAGTGCTGGTACATCTTCTTATTCAAAATCTAATCACTGTGCTTCGTGTCAGTCATGGAAGACTGCTGGAGGTGGGTTTAAAATACCACCTGCCCATCTACTCAACATTTAAGGTTACTTTGGCTGTGCATGGGAGTACAAAATAAATGGGTAATAAATGAGCATTTTATTGGCTCTTGGACTTCTAACAGACACAAAAGAATCACTCACTGTCTTTGCTTGTGGTGTCACGTATATGTTAAACAAAAACACTCTGAAGCCATCAAAATGTTCTTTCCTTTTTGTGCAACTGAATGGGCTGAGGTAATTTCCTCAAAAGTAATTTTTAGGAGAAGGTGTTCATTGTTATGTGGAAATGTGAAAGCTTCAATATTATGCAAAAATGTTGGTTTAATACCCACACTATTCATCATTCACAAAGGGGTCTGATGAAGAGTTTACTGACATGCATAGAAAGATTTTAATTTTCTTCCAGAGGTAAGCTTCAATACTGTTAAACTAATGACTAGTTTGAGAAATAGCTACCAATGACAACCTGAGGATTTCTGAAGCTGATGTCTGTTCTTGACAGAAATCAATTACTCCTAAAGCAATTATGGTAAATAAAAAATACAGAATTCAGAAAATGGAGATGTTGTTAACCTGATGTGGCCCACACAACTGGAACATTTGATTCAAGGAAATAATACACAATAAAAAAAATTACCCTTCTGTGACTCAATTGTTATTATGTGTACAGTTTCTACAGTGCTAATCAATTGCTAAGGAATTAAATATAAAATACTGTGCTCCTTACAAAGGGACACTTCCATCAATATTCAAGCAGAAACTTTCTGGAAACAGCTAGTTATTTCAAGGTGGGTCTGAATCAAAGCCTAACTCTGAATATCACCAGGTTTTGGCTAAAGACATTGTGAATCTTATCTCTTCTCCTCTGGGAGCAATCATGTCTGTCTTTACATTTTGGAGCTGTCTTCTCTGTGTTCAAATTAGTTTAATTAGCTCCTGCAAACCGAAGATAAAATGGGTTGCAGAGCTGTCTCATCAAGAAGAAACTTTGGTCAATTTAGGTCATTAAAACCCTATCAAACTTTCTCATTACTGCTCTTCTCAGAGCGTAGATGTTAAGCGTGCAGAAGGAATTGTTTCAACTTTAACTTTGAGATAAAAAGGTAACACTGTAAATCAAGAAAATGAGTCCACATGAACTGAAATATAACAACATCTTTCTTCATCTGGAGCCTGAAAAGAGATTTCTGGACTCCCTGTGCTATCACACAGTGAAAATCAGGGGCCTAAGACTGGTTGTCAATATACTATTTTTGAAGTGTTGGAAAAGTCCTATCTAGTTTTATATGAGGCTCTTCAGGATATTTTTTGATGTTAACTTGATCCTTGTGTGCAGAGCATTTTTATTCCAGATTGTGCAGAATCTGGAGTAAAAATTCTTTAGTCAGATCTTTGGTCAGACTGTTATTTCACAATCCCTGGACACAGAAAAACAACAGCCAGAGAAACATAGAGTAATTTAGATCTAGAAGTAGCAGAGCTACCATAGTAGGTACTGTATCTGAGCAGTTCAACTGCATTACATAGTGTGTGCCATGCATGAAGAACCAGGCCTAGTGAAAATGAGTCTTAAGAAACATTAGACTAAACAGCTATCTTTCAGATGGCTGAAGTTAAGATAGAATTTATCCCAACTTGCACAGCAACTCCAAAATTACAATCCTAACTTAGATACTAGATTCAAAATTATAGTCCTCGGTGCCCTACCTAAAGGCACTGGGAACCTCACCTTGCACCAAGAAGTTCCCTGAGCATCTTGACTCTATAACTGCTCCTTCCAAGCAAATGAGGCAGCTAGTTGCCATCCAGCTCTACAATATCACCTACAACCAATCCCCATGAAAGGTCCAGGGCAGTGCACAAGGGTCAGTACTAGGCACCGAACATCATGTTACAGAGTCTTTGTTTCAGAAATACTGCAGTTCCACCAACAATCACAACAAAAATAGCTAACCATGGAAAATATGCCATGGTTTCTGAGTCTGCTCACTGATGAGCAAGAGTGTTTTTTATGGGAAATAAACATCAGGTTTGCTTTTGTCAATTGAAAGCTGAAAAGCACTTGTCAGTGACAGGGAATACTCTGTATTTTATGTTCTTAGTGTAATAAAGAAGTAGAAAGGGAAAGATAATGCAGGAAGCATATACTGACAGCTAGATGTATTCATGGGAGAGAGAAGAGATGCAGATGCAGTCTCTTTCTAGAAGTCATCTACCTGGCAGTGCTGCATCAGTGATAAGGTAATTTGAAATTTTGAAACCCCAACACGGAAAATGCTTGCACTTTACCACTGTGTTCCAGAGCATGGCCTGTGTTTTCTTTCACAAGCTAGTGCAGCCACTGTTTCACTGCAATTTCCCTTCCTCTCTCTCCACAGTGTAGCTGTATCCAGCTCCTGCTTCAAAAGGATTTAGCCACCAGCCAATTGCTCTGATCTTTGCAGGGGATGGAAGAATGATCTTTGCACTGTTTGCATTTACTTTTGGAGCAGAAGTGATCCTGCTGAACATGTCCTGTCCCTTAGTCAGACAGGCAACATGTGAATTGTCTGGGGGGATTTTGCTCTGAGCGTTGTCAAAGCATGGGATTAGCCTTGCAGACTTATGGGACTCTGCTTAATTTGAATTTTGGTTGTGTTTCATGTTCAGACAAAGCATTAGAACAAAGGCAACCCATCTGTAAGACCTGAAGGCTTATCTGACTCGTTTGACCTCAGATTACACCACTGGGCTCACTTGGTTTTCCCTTGCAACACAAACTAGCCAAGTCTGGCTCAGTTGCAACCCTTGGTCAGGATGAGAGTTGTTGGCTTTGATAGATCCCCACTAGATCTGTCCGGAATTTCAATTTACCTTTATCCTATACATTTTGACACCTTTGGCAACCTTGTCTTCTTAATGACCTCATCTCTTTCTTTCACCTTGGTAGAAAGTGCATTTTCTCCCTCTCTCTCCCTCCCACTGGTGCACAGAGTAGCCCACCCACCCTGTTTGCCACTGTAGAGGACTCCTGTGCATGCCCCTGCCCTACGTGACCTGTGTCCGCATGCCCCTCAAGTTGTGAGTTGCGCCTAGAGCCCACCCACCCCAAAACAGAGCTCCACAATCACCTGTTCATGTCTGTCTTCCAGTCGCTCTGTTTTCTCACCCTTACATTCTGCCAGTCACCAAGAAATGGGACATCCTGTCATCTGGGGAGGAGATGAGAATGGTGACGTGTGTGTGAAGAGCCCCTCAGATCCATCCTCGACTTGCACCTCAGGCTGTGGGTGGCATATATAGGAATTTCCTTTATAGGTAGCTGGGCATGGAAAGATCCCCCTCACCATGAACTCATGAGTCTTTTGTGGCAAGAAGTAGACTGTGCCACATTTGTACCCCAAAAGGTTGGGGTCACTGTCACTCTGCCTACTCCTCCAGATCCTCTTGCTGAGGTTTTGACTGCACATGTATCCTCATCTCTTCATCTGTCAGAGGCCAAACCAACACACTCAACCGTCTCATCCTGGCCCTGTCCATGCTGTCCATTCTCACCACCTGGAGGAGGAAACACAGTGGGGAAGGGGGTTTCTGAAAAAATTCTGTACCCGCACCAGTCATGCCTCCAAGCAGTACTCTCTGCCCAGCTCCATGGATGCCTTCTAAGACAAGCAGATGGTCTCAGATGTGTTTTGCTGAGTATCACTCACCAGCTCCTCAGACACCTGTGCCTGAGTCCCCAGCCCTCACAATCCTCTTTTTTCATTCATAGTCCCTCATCACCAGCTATCTGTTCTCCTTGTTCTTCCTTTTACATTGTTCACTCCTTCACAGATCATCTACAGGACTTACACAGCATTTTGTCTGCTATTGTTCACCATGTTTCAAGTTGCCACTTCCTTTTGATACTACTGCAAACACCCCTTTACTGGCATTTCTACTTGTCTTTAAGAGTAAAGGCTATCACAGGGAATTCAGGGAAAATGTGAGAAATAATTTAATCCCAGAGTAAAATTTTGCAACTGCAGTAATAGAGACTTTCTCCTGCAACAAAACAAAACTCTCCACAAACAAATATGCATGAAAGTCCTTTGTGTGTGCATGCCTCTGATTTAATCAACAACATACACTTTTGTGTTTTGGATAAATGTTTCTTCTAATTTAATATCATAAAGAAATATAACTGGTTTTAATGTAACATGAAGTTGTTTAAATGATGTTAAATATAGTGAGTTTATTGAGGTTGTTTTAATCTGTATTTTCTTAGTAAGTACAAAAAATGCTCTAAAGTCACATTATTATTATTATTATTATTATTATTGTTGTTGTTGTTGTTGTTATTATTATTATTATTATATTGATATTTAAATGGAAGCTTCACACAGCTCAGAAAAAATAAATCATTCCCATGTCTCTTTTTCTTCTTCCTTTTTTCATTTTGATAGTCAAATATTTGAATTACTCACTAAGCAGAATATATAAAATTTATAATAAAATTTAGGAATGTATTATGAAATAAAAGAAAATAATTACACCTACTATTACATTGTCTTTAAAAAATATTATTCCTTACTTCATATCCAGTATGTTCTTGAGTACTTTATCAACATTTCAAAGGTAAGATTAAGCTGTTCATTTGTGCTTTAATAATTTTTCATATCTGAAAACTCTGGAACTTTCTCAAGCACTACACCTAAACAGCTAGGAGGGCAAGAAAGTAAATCCCATGAGTTTCTGATCTTTTGGCCTATTCTCTTTGTGTTGTAATTCTCATTTAGATGCACTAGAATTACATTTGAATTATGTCGTCTTCTTCTTTAAAATCTCATCTGTTCTGAGTTCCTACATTCATGTACTTCTGCCATCTCTGGTTTTTGAACTTTCCATCATGATATTTTGCTGTCAAGAAATTCTGAAAGTAAAGTTGCAAAAACATGAGTGTGGTTTGAATCCTAACACTGCCTTAATTTTCACTTTTTAATTTAATTTTGCATGAATTTAGAATGAGATAAGAATTTGACACAGATTATAGAGAGCATCTTATGATAAGTATGGAAATCTATAGGTTTGCAAATAGTCCTGTCCCACATGTAAGCTCTTCTGTATTCCTGAAAGATACTTCATTAAAAATGACAGTCCATCCAGATGGGAGGCAGGTACCAAAAGCAGACAGCAGATCACTGCAGTAAAAGAAAATGAACTAAAGTATGGAAACACAAAATAATTGTCTGCGTGAGACAGTACCTGGATTTGTGAATCCGATGAGAGTTTGGAGAGATCAGGGAAGAAAGGGAAGTATCTTAATGAGGAAAGGCCAACCAGGCAGATCTCTGGTAATGAGGGCCTCAGGTGGAGCCCCTGTAGGCAGACAATAGCATTTGCCATGGCAGAGTGGAAGTCGATCACAGGTCCAACTCACACAGCATCAGCAATGAACATAGATGCACCAGGCAGCTTTTCACAAAGCCAGACACCAAAGCCCACAGTCCCTTAGCTGATGGGCCAGACTCTCCAGAGGGAGAGGAAGGCAGACCTCAGGCAGGACAATTGTTAAGATTTCTATTGTTTTATTACAAAACGAAGCTCATGTGATGAAATTATATTGGCAAGAACAATTTAACCACAGTTAAATTACATTCCTAATCCTACCTTTCTTCTCTTTTTCCAACAACCTTTTATTAAAATCAAACACTGAGAAGCTAATTTGTATGTGATTCATGCAGATCCTTTCTTCTTTGCCTCTCATTTTTATTCCCACACAGACAGACACAATACTGCTCACATTGATATAATTGGAAACACTGCCATTGAATTCAGTAGGAGCAACATCCAGTATAGCATCGGTGGGTTACTGAGTTTCCATGGGATATCCATTGTCACTATTCACTTCCAGTGTCATATAGGCTTGTTATAGAAGCACAAAGTACCATATGACAGTCACTCACAGTATTAAAGACCAGTACACTGCAATCACATCCAAATTGTCAGTCTTAGTGTACAGCAGTGCTTTAAGGGAAAACTGTTCTGCTGCAAATGAATACTTAAAGAATAGAAGTAAATGGGTGATTTTGCTGTACAATAATGTATGCAATGTCCAGTTTTCTGTAGGAGACCATCAGAAATTATCTGAATCATCACGTTCACTCCAAGTAGGGTTTCATGCAGTTCAAATTCATGTAATTCTTGAAGCTACCATGTGAATTCCATAAACTCACATAGCAACAATGCTTGGATTTCAAAGCACATTCATAAAGTGCTGCACAGAGTCCATTTCAAGCTACAGAAATGAATGTTTACTTTGACAATCAAGGCAGTGATGCTGAGATACTAAAAATTACTTTCCATATCCTTAAACACAGCCTTTCCCTCCTGCTAGAGTAGCTGGTAAAAAAGAACAGTCTGCTTTTTTTTCATGACAGCTGCTCAGCAGTTAATTTTGTAGGGTATTAACCATGAATGTTTTTTCACCTTTCAAAAAAAATTATTTTTGTTTGCATAACGGACTAGGTATACTGTTTGCCAAACTGGCAAACTATGATAGACACCTGGATTACTGAAGTTTATTGAACTTGAAGTTAGGTATTCTAACCTTCTAAAAACCAGCCAGTCCAAACACGTAGCCACCTTCTCAGAAAGAACCTCAGTATAACACTACCCACCAATGTGTGGATTCCCCAATGCACCTCTTCTTAATAAGAAACATCAATTTAACTGTCCTCATGGACTGTTTGCCTTCAGTAGGATCACTAAAATTGTCATGAGAGCCCAGGAGAGCTTTCCAAGCAGTTGAATCAAACCTGGAGTGCTTTATAAAGAATGACAACAACTTTCTGAAACTAAAGACTGAAAAGCAAAATTCCCTTGTTTGGCCCTGTCACAATAGAGAAAGAAGGATTGAGTATCAAGATCTTTATATTCCAACATGTTTTGGTCTTGTCTGCACAAAAATTAAAAGTGGGTATGAGGGTGGATCACTATTTTCTAGTAATTTTCCATCTGTATTATTACCTGGAATCGATTATCAGTTTGAAAGATATTTGGCTTACGGAACTCCCTGGACAGAATAGGTGCTCCAGAGTAAATCTGTGCATGCTTTGCTCCATTTGTACATGACTTGATCTGAATGACCTGCTTCATGAACAGGCACTTGGACCTACACCAGGGCTCTAAGGGCAGTCCAGAGCTAAGGCTTAATCTGCACCATGTACATCTATAATAAAGCTGGAGTTTGAAGAAATTATTTTGGTGTGTATTATGTAGAACTTCAGAGTTTTAGAATTATAGGTTTTCTTGCTCACATATTCAGTGGTGTTAGAAGTTAGTAAAGTAGTTTTCTCACATATTCTTAAGCTTCCTTAGGGTCATGGTGTTTTGCAGAGACACCTGCAAGATAACTTGAAGACAAAACAAAAGAAGAGCCCAGAACCTTTGGAGCTGCTTCAGAGAGGCAAAGCTTAGGACCCTGGTGGGTGGGACACCAAGGGAAATGGAAGTCACAGGTTGGTTTTTAGATATCATATATGCTGGAAGTTATAAACTGTAACATCACTGAACCACATGCTCATGCTTCGGGTGTGCACCTGAAAGCTTCCAAATAAAGGTATTTATCTGTCTTCCTCCATTAATGTTTTTCCTGAGTGCCTGTTTTCCAGGATTTCAGGCATCAACAGCATGCTCAAAAAAGTAATTTCACTGACAAGAAAGAAATGAATTTTGTTGTATTTATTAATATAAGAACTTAGTTACTAGAAAGAGATCTCAAAGGATGATAAAAAGGTTGTATTTTTTGTATTATTATAGAGTATGGTAAAGTTAGTATTGTAGACTTAGAAGATGAACATAGGAGATATGAATTCCATTAATTTCCTGGCTATTGTAATGGTATAAATAGCCAGAATTTTCTGCAGCAGGGAACCCACTTGACAGAAAAGTCAAATACACTGGGATATGTAAGTACTGAATAAGAAGGTATTGTAAACACAGTTTATCTAAGTCCTGGTTGGAAAAAAATAAATTGATAGACATGAACATTTGGTATCACTTGAAACATTAACTTTAAAAGGTCCCCCAAAGTACTGTTGTTCTTAAGAAGTACAAAATAAAGACATACTGTTATAGAGTTTGGGATTTACTTCAGTGAAGCTTTTCACATCTGCAGAAATTCAGCATTTTCTCATGGAGGAGAATATTTTTCTTTTTAACAAATGGGTTAAATTTAAAATTACGATCTTGCAGTTCATAATTTTCATTAAGAACTTTCTATTTAGAATTATGTGATATAAGGCTATAGAAGCATAACCATAATTATCAAAAATATGCAGGCTAGAAAAGTGTTTTTCATGCAGCTACACTCCCAGCAGAGCTCCTAAATGTCAGCTCTTAACTCCAACATTCATTTTTATTTAAAGGCAAATCACTTCTTTACGGTACTTTCAATGATGGTAAGTATGCACTATGTGGAAACAAAACTGAAATCTTACTTACAACATGAGTATTTGGATATCCAGGACAGAAACATCACGCAGCCATGTGCTGATCCTCTGAATTCTGAAGGACAATTGCTATTGTCTTGTGGCACAACTACTCTGTCACTAAATAAGTAACACTTACTGACAGGTTTATCGTCAGAGACAGTGCCTCAGTGGTGTGCTGTGTCCATGTGCACTCTTGGCCTCCTTGTAGAAAATAGTAGCTTGTGATCCGTTCACGGATTCTTGACTGCAGGATTGCTAGGGCTGGTCACTTCACTTTGGAGTGGCAGCACAAAATTCAAGCTGGCAGAGTGCAACTGGATATATTTGGTAACAAGTCATTTAGATTGTTCTTCAGAATTTTTATGCAAATGAAATCCCATCAAGATTTAGGGAATGTAAAAAAAACCTAGTGTTTTTCAGTCTGGCTTGCAAGCCTCAGCATGTTGTAAACAGTTTTGAGAGCCATGAACCATCCCTCTGTCAATAAAATGTGAAGGGTGGGAATACAAATATTTTTATATTCCCAGGCACCATAATTCCTTCACAAGCACATGGTCATAACTCCCTCAGCATAGTCACAAGTCTGTCCTGCCTTTTTCTACAATATAGCTAGACAAAGAATGGTTCCGTTTCACCTGTTTGCTGCACAGTGGAACAAGCAGAAAGGGGAAACACAGGGAGAGAGAGAAAATATTCCTTTCCTTTTGTTGCTTGCCTATGGAGACAGACAAAATATTTGAGGCAAATGGAAACCATTCTGAATGCCAACTTTAAAAACTGTTGATCATATGCACAGCAGGATAAACAGTTGCCTGATTATGTACAACATTGAAAGGCTTCTTATTCAAAAGATTACAATAATATTACAAAATGTCTACTACTCAAATACAGATTATAATGCATGCTGTATATGCATTATGCATATTAGTAGCATGTCAGTGAAATACTGAAATCTGAACATAAGTGTTTATTCATTCAAATCTGGAAAAAATAAACAACTTCATTACTAATTACAAAGCTACCACATGAAAAAACAAAACTGCATGCATCTCTTACACTTCTATATTATATCACTAACTGATAGAGATGCACAGTCTAAGTATATATTTGGTATTTTTTAATGCACAATTTATACAGGCAAGCAATAATAAAGGGTAATATGTGCTGATTTTTACTCAGTAGCATGCCTGATTGACCTGGAAAATTGCTTCATTTGTCACTGAACATTATGAAAACATACTATACAGCTTTGCATTAAAAACATGTAAATTAAAATCAGCTATATTTTTGAATGTAACAAAAATTACGTCTTTCTAATGAAATCCCATAAGGATGTAAAGTATCCCACATCTATGGAATTAATCTGTAATTTAAAAGCAAATTTAATGTACATAAACCATAGTTTCACAAATGTAAATCTATTTTTCTATCTAGTTCTATAGCCCTCTGTAGCACCAGTACCAATAATTAAATACTGTTTGTTCTCCACCACAAAAGAGCTGTGGCATAGAAAATGTTGTGTCATGATCAAACAGAGACTCTCTAGAAGGTCTTTCAGTTTCCTGCTATATTAATTAATTAATTAATTTAATTAATTAATTAATTAAAGAGAGAAGTGTATGACCTTTCAGGACATGGAGAATGGTGGGATTTCCTTAAGAGAGATTGAAATATCTTATGGAAAAGGAACCAATTTAGGAAAAAACTTCACCTGTTCACAAAAACATTTGATTAGAAAGTGAAATTTCATGTGCAGCTGAAATAATTCAGTTGTGGTCAGAAAACTTTCTGTGAAGAGTAGGAAAGCAGGTGCTTTGCAGGATTGATAGCGTAACAGTTTACTTTCAATTTTAGGTTTAAAAGAGTGAAATAATTAATTGAAATAATTAAATGCAACTTAAATTGCATTTCTCTGGCTTTTATCCATCTTTTGCCTCCTTCTTAAAGGTTTTTTTATTTCCTGAGTCCTCTTTTTAACTTTCAATACATCATTTGAAACACACAAAGTGTCCTGAGAGACCTTTGCACCTATGTGGACCTCATTATATGTTTTCCTCCAAAGTAGCCAAATATGTAACCCTTGCAGTCCATATTTTCCAATAATATTTATAAAACTCTATAGACAGTAGAAACTAAACCAAATCAATTTCAGATTAACCTTTACTCTCACTGAATTGTAAGGTACATATTGTCTACAAGGTATATTTCAGAACCACGCCCTCATTTCTCCCAGTATTTTGATTTTATTATTCTGTCCAGCCAATGTCAACTTCCATTCATCCACTATATCCACTTTCTATAAAAATTTTGTTGATAGCAGAGCTAGTTTGGACCTAGTGATCTATAACAAAACATAGCAAGTTCCTGTAGCAGCATTCTCTAAAGGGGTTATAAATCCCACACAAAGAAAATGTTTCCTCCATGAGTCTTTGTGTTTCGGAGTAATTTCTATATTTTCTTATTTCACCTCCTTGGAAGTTGAGAAGCTTTTTTCTAGCTTTGCTACCTCTAATGCTCTGAAATAGGATCATATTGACTACATTCTTAATATGGACAGCTTGATTTTTTATACTTTTTCAGTAATTTCTTAAAATGTATATCCTTATATTTTCATCTGGACAGCAATAACATTTCTGACATCAATTAGTTGATTTTCAAATTGATGGTCTTTGCTATAAAACATTGATTAACTCCTCTTTCCTCTTGCATTATTCGGTGGTTGTAACCATGGCTGTACCCATAGGGCTTTGAGTGATATTGTGAGACACTCTTCAAGGATCTCCCCATCCCAGACCAGGATTTTTTAGGGCTACAACAAAAAATTTGGGCTTTCTAAGCTTTCCTTTAAACAGAAATTTCTCTTTTCTGTACTCTAATATGTAAGAATAAAATTCCAAGGTATTTTGGTATTTTTCCTAGTTTTTGCTAATAACAATTCAAATTCTGCTGCCCTTTCTCATACTGAACATACATCCTCTGTATATAGGTGTCTTGCACTGAGTCATGGATCTTTCTACTGCGGATATGCAGACAGTTACCAAAATCTTCCCAGAGAGAGATTAGGCTAAGTAATACATCAAAACTCACACAGCAAGAAACATTGGGAGAAAAGTTAATTTTATATAGTTGGATTTAGTTGTAAATTTTAATGAGGGTTTAAGATATAAAAAGAACCTTGAAGTAATAAGAATGAATTGCGTAAAAGAAACTCTGATGATTTTATTACTACTGAAGGGATTTGTTAATATGGGAATCATGCAACATCCTGCAGAAGGAAGATAAAATTCTGTGCTCACCTCAAATGCACTTCCTCTCATTGAGTTCACAGAGCATCACACTTCAAAATGTGCCACTTCTGTTTACAAAAAAATCACTACTAGATTGCAAATTTGAGAAAGCAGTAAATATTTTTTTTAATAATATATAAAGGGTATTTAGCTGATGGGACTTTATGGAGTGATTAGGATGTAGGTGGTCATATCCAAGGAAAAAAATCAACCACAAATTAATTGCTGGATTGCCAGATGACAAATTTGACTAAAAACATTCTCATGGAAACCAAAAACACTTAACTTTTCAGTATATTCAAATCACTAAACTGCAACATTCATGACTGCCAAGATAAGAGGCTACATTAAGAAAGTAATTGGTATCTATAGACAGATAAGGAATAGCAACATTATGAGAAAATGAGGAGATGCTGAAATGAGAACCAGCACTGATGTTCGTTAGTTAAGTTATAATCCAGCCTGCATTTAAAATCTGTATTATTTTAGAAGATAAAACAAAAATATATAAAAGACAAATTTGTCTTGTAAAAGATCTTAGAACTGGTTAGACATGAAAAACATCTTTGCTCAAGCTGATCATGCCTACTTTGAATGTCTTAAGATTTGTTACAACTGAACAGTAAGTCCTCATCATTGGGGGAAGGTAGAAATGTGGTTGCACATGGACATCAGCTCATATTTGCCAGTACTACTGTATGGTAGTCCAGAATATTACCTGCTGAGGAGTAAAACGTATCACTTTCTCAAAGTTTATTTGTGAAAATTTCTGACATCCAAAAAGACTGGTGATTTCCAGAGAAGACAGATCGGGGTTTTTTTGTGCAGACAGAAGGCAATCAATCATTTTACAATACTTATTCAGGGTGTGGAAAACAATTTTGTATACCCAAAATAATCAGTAGGCAGTGTTAACACTTAAGTTTCTCAAAGCAGATACCAAATTGTCTCTTATATTCTTCAGCATACAATGTGAGAACTGGTACAATCAATCCTTATATCACTCTAATACAGAAAAATACTTCCATCTAACATCTTAGAGACATTTGTTTTCCAGGTATACCAGCAGAAGAGTCTTATAATATTAGAAGGTATACTGGGTTTATGTGTCCTCATGTTGCCAGGGGAAGAGGGCGGAGGAGAACTGCAGGACTGGACTCTGTGAAAAGAGACAAGTGGCATTCCCCATGTCAGACAGAGCTAGTTGCTGGCACCTCCAAGATGGACCCACTGTGACCAGGGACAGAACCTGGGGGAATGGCCAGAAGTTGTGTCAGGGGAAGTTTAGGTTAGACATTAGAAAGAAGTTCTTCACCCAGAGAGTGTCTGGGTGCTGGAACAGGATCCCCAGGGAAGTGATCACAGCCCCAAGCCTGACAGAGTTCAAGAAACATTTGGACGATACTCTCAGGCACATGGTGTGACTCTTGGGGTTGGTCCTGTGCAGAGCCAGGAGTTGGACTCGATGATCCTTGTGGATCCCTTCCAATTTGGCATATTTTGTGATTCTGAGCTGGCCAAAGCTGAGCCCATCAATGATGCTGGTGGCACCTCTCTGATAACGTATTTAAGAAAGTGTAAAATTGCTATGCAGCTGTTGTGAGAGAGAGGAGTGAGAAAATGCAAGAGAAAAAACCCTGCAGGCACCACGGTCAGTGAAGAAGGAGGGGAAGGAGGTGCCAGAGCAGTTACTCCCCTGAAGCCCATGGAGAGGACTATGGTGATGAAGCCCATGGAAGACAACAGTGTAGCAGATATCCACACTGGGGCCCATGGATGACTCAGTGCTGCAGCAGGTAGATACACCCTGAAGAAAACTACAGCCCAAGGAGAGGAACCAACAGAAAAGTGGGAAACGAATATGAAAACGTTTTAAAATAGAGAAATTCTGTTAGATCATGGGACAAAGTCAAAGCAAGCTAGTTTAAAGGCAGACTGATAACACCTCAGCTTTCAGATAAGTTGCCATGAGGGAAGAGACTCAAAAGTAATAGTTTAGAAACCTGAGTGGACACTGCCACATGTCAGGAGCAGCAATCCACAACAGTAAAGAAAGCAGTAAGTGCTGGCATGTAAATTTCTTTTTATCTGTTTAACCATGTATATGCCATAACACTGAAGCTCTGAGAAAATCTCAATTTAATCTATAAGGACCACTGAAGGAGTCAGTTTGAAGTTTAGTATCTCAATATTTCTGGTGCTCCCCTTTCAGTACTTTGACTTGCATGTAAAACATGGATATGGAAACAAGTAGGATTACTCTGCATAATGCTACAGTTCTTAAATTGTGTGGTCTAGCTTAAGACAGTCATACATGTTTTGGAAAGTCATCAATATAGAGATACAGGCAACTCTTGAATGAAACTGAGCTCCTCTACATTGACCTCCTGGGTATAGGATGTAATGAGTTGTCTTCTGAGAGTGTATTTCCCCATTAACTACAGATGGCAAGCAACTATGTAAAGTTTGATACCTTCCCATTAAACAAATTTATTTAGGTGAGGTGAATCCTAGATTGAAAGGTAGTATCTTGGGATTCCTGAGACTTGGAAAATGTGAAAAAGCAGCAGTTCCCCATGAGTAACCGAAAGCACTTTGTGACTAATAGTCCAGTAAGCAATGAATACATTAACTAAACTATAAATTATAAAGTGTTATCATAATGGTACAAATGTTTTCTTATTTGTCTTCTGATTATATTTCTCACACATGGCTCTCCTTGTCTTTCTCTTCTCATTACTGAAAAATATATTTGAACACAGACAAAGTTTCTTTCCCCTTCCACTCTTTGAAAATTGATTTCACACAGAGAAACTCCCTACACCAGAATGGAAAATTTACCTGAAGTATCTGCTCAGATTTGGAGTGACAGAAAAGGAGGAGGATCTTGGCATGGGTGTGTCTCATAATTAAGTAGTGATCCTGCCAAAACCAAATAGAAAGCAACTTGAATATCAGAGGTGCAGACACATTTTACATGTTTGCTTATCACATTTTACAGATGCATATTTTCAGCCCTAAAGGACACACTAAATCTTTCTTTCACCCACTCTTCAGTTTTAAAGAATGCAGAATTACTAAGCTGAGTAATACATCTGAGTGTGGACTCAGATTGTTATTATTCTATGAAATGTATCATTAATCACTAATTATCTTTCAAAAACACTTTGTCATAGAGTGAATCAGATATCAAAGTGGCTTAAATTTAACACAGATTAGGAAGAACTAAGCTAGCACACGTGTGGAAAAATTATTGCACCCAAAGAGCACATATGCAGTAGGTATCCGAAAGCCCCTGAAACCAAATCTCCCACATCTACTTTTTTTTTTCTTTAAATTCTCAAGAACGTTTATGGAACTGAGCATTTTTTTTTCTTTACAATTATTTTTCCTAGAGGTTGGTTCATGGGAAAACCATTGTCCCCCTCTTATAATCCCTCTCCAGTATACCAACGTCTGACTTAGTAAATTCCAGCTCAAGGGAAAGAAAATGTAGGAGCAAAATATCTTAATTGTTAGATAGTCTTTATGTAAGAAAGTCAGCAAGTCACACTTGATGTTTCTTTCTGGATTGCTGCTTTTTTCCCTGGGGAGACATGAAACAGGACATCCACTTAAACAGATGGTTGTTGCCTCTGAATTATTTAACAGCTAAATCAATGAAAGCTTCTGCTGCCACGAGGGGAAAGAGTGTGCTGGAAGCATTTCTTCTCCTCCTCCTTCTCCTGTTAGAAGTGGCCAGGAACAGAGTCTGCTATTGGCAGTATCAAAGTCTGCAGGGGTGGAAGTGGAGGATGCAAAAGTGAAGTGAAACCTGGATTCTGGAGCTACCAAAGGAGATCTGCTCTTACATAAGAAATATGTTTATCCTCTTCAAATAGCATTGTGTCCAGTTTGGTGCACATCTATGGTTACTGGACAAGGTAATGGGACAGGAGGATTTTAAAAAAAAAAAAAAAAAAAAGAGAGAGAGAGAGAGAGAGAGAGACATAACAACAAAATCAAAAAACCACCCACAGACAAAAAACCAGGTAGCCTGTACTGAATAGTTTCGTAGCTTTGTAGTCTACATAAGATATACTCAGATACCATTTTTAAAATGCTGAGAGCAGAGGCTGTTGCCTTAGAGCTATGAACTCTGCACTGGAATAGTTTATAGGTAGTATCTCAGGAGAAACACTGTAAGGCCAAATTTCTCCATGTAGTCCTTGTTATTTCGAGACGCAAGTGTATAATCCATTCCAATGCCCAGGTGTCGTCCTACTGCCACAAGAAGGAACACTCTTTGTTGACAGTGCCATTAGACTTATAAAAACTTGGTATTTCCTTGGCAAATGGAATCTTCATGCACACTTCATGCTCTGCAGGGCCAGTATCCCTCAACTCCAAATTTCCAACCTTCTAATTTTGAAAATAAGCATGAAACCTCGATCAAAAAGAGACACAGAAGCTTCTCCTCAGCCCTCCAAACGTGTTTTATTGGTGGAAGCCATAACTTAGAGCTAATATTGATGATCACAGCTGGTAGTGAAGAAAAAAAATACCTCTTCAGGAGCAGATGCCGTCTGTCATAACTGGCCAGCTGAGTCCCGGCAGGGTGGAGCCACGGGATGAGGCGCTGTCCGCGGTGCTGAAGAGCCTCGGTCCTCCCACGAGACACGGGGTTGCCGTTCCACCCCGGCTCAAGGGGACCCCAAAATCAGACTCCACACACACGCCCTTCCTCAGAACTGAGCAATTTAAACAGTAGGGCAAAAGCCTGAAATGGACTGCAGAGTCTGAGTCAAGTGGGTTAATTTTGCTTAGCTTGTAATCAATCCTCATTTCTGTTTTTGCTTTAAACAAACCACACGAGCATCCGTCAGCTGTTCGACTGACTGCTGAGCCAAGCAGGCTGTGCACAGCGGTGTATACTTAATAGGCCACAGGGGAAATTAAAAGAGATATATAAATAAATGAAAATAAAAGAATCAAGAACAACTGTACTGCTACCACCTGAGAGGGGGAAAAAATATATGTATAAAAAATTATGCAGTTGTTATGTATCAGTGCTTCTGAATGCAAAAGCAGCCTGGACAGAGACCTGATGCTGAGATAAATTATGACCAGTTCAGCAATATCATGCCTCTGCAAAGTTAAAAATGCATTTTAATATAAAGAACTAGCACTCTGTGTATCCATGTTCGCGAATAAGATCACCCTTAAATGTTTGACAGTTAAAATAGTTTTGTAATCTTTTAGTATCACTAGGTCTAAGGTAGGCATCTCTGTGTACACATATGAAAAATTCAGCTTACATTGTTATACTATTACCCAGATAAAAAATTTGAATTGTTGTGCAAAACTGATCTTCTGAGTCAATCATGTATGGTATAACTTTTTAGTTAGTGCCCAGATAAAATAAAACAGGGGTAGAAACTTTTACCTGGTTTAACAGTGGCAACTTTTCTTATGGAATTTGTTGCATTTACATCAAAAAGACATATAGCAATCCTCTTATTTGCTGACATTCTGAAGTCTTTTGAATCTTAAATCCCAAAAGAAAATGTGTTAAAGTGTGGGAGGAGCTTGTGGGAAATGCTAGAATGAGACCTCCTCAGAAGTAGAAATGAACCGACTAGAAGCCCTCTGTTCCCGAGTATGGAAAGCATAAAGACAAAAGTCTGAGTATCACACTATTAATTCACCTGCCTGCAAATGAAGCCAGCCTACACAGTTACTCTTTTATAATTGTATAAAATGAGGCTGTTTGCTTTCTCACAGCGATGATTTATTTTTCATAATGAACGAATCAGTAACAACAGAAATTTGTTATTAAGGAAAGGAAGCACCAAAAACACAGATGACCTTTTGGTACCCATTCCTTAATGCAATTAAAAATTTGAATAATTTTAAACATTAGTGCAAGTTACAACCCTTGTTATACACTAAAGTCATTAAGTGCATTCTGAGTCTCATTGAACTAGCACACACTTAAATTGTTTGGAGAATAAGAATGTACTGATGTAGCTACTTGTAACAGTCAAGTTTACACTGACCAAAGGAACAAATGAGTAAATGACCCAGAACTCACAGATTCTCTGCAAATAAACTTCAGCTGAACAACACCTGGAAATCATGTATGTACCAATATGACCCACCAATTTTATTAGCTATACATTTTCTTGTTAATTTGGTATCATGTTACTTGTTAAAACAAGCTGACCATAAAGCCAGGTGATATGCCTTTCCAATTGACTCTAAAATTTATCATTAATAAAAACACTTTGCCTCTCTTTTTTATTCTTTCATTATTGTAATGGTATGTAAATGATGTTAATTGGATTTTAAAATTTTTTTCCCTGCAAATCTGCCTGGGGCAGACAATTATTTGCCTCATTTTACCCTAGATTAGTCCATCAACTTTACAGGATTTCAGCATACTTCATCAAATCTGAAAGGTGTGAAACATACCACTTAAAGTTTATACCAACTTTTTTCTGTATCATGAGCAAATACAAACCAAGTGTTTCTTGAAATCCACTAGACAACAACCCACTAGATATGTGGACTGTCTGGAGGTTACCTACATATTATTGATGGTAGAGAATCCAAAGAACTATTGTCCTGTATCTGGCAAGCAGCATTCTGTGAAAACAGAGAGTCTCAAGAGTTCTTTTGGGGGTATTGAGACTACAAGCATAACTACTAGACAGGAGGAAGTAAATTGTTATTGTACAGACACTAGAAAGCTACTTACTCTGTTTCCCTTTTTTATTTATTTACTTTTTGGGGCAGATTTTTTAGATTCACTTACAAGACCAAATTTAATTATGTAGATTTAGGCCTTAATTGTGCAAGATTGTAGGCAGCTTTACTGTCTGTGTGGGATGTCCACCAGCTATGAACAAGGTAGACTTGCATATGTTCATAGGTGTGAGTGTATGCACATACAGCTAATGATAGGTTTGACGTTCTTACAAACAGGAAGTTTTCCACGAGAAATAAAATAAAGGCAAATGAAAATCATTGTGATCTTTCCTTTCCCCCCCATCTTAAATACAATATTTTTGGAGTCTGATCCATGATTTCTGAGCCAGTAGTTTCTGTAGATTACTAAACAATACACAGAAAAAGAAGCAGACATTTTTCATGTTCCAAGGAGTCAGAAAACAACCTGAAAATAGCAAGGTTTTCAGTTACTGGAAGAAGAAATAATTTCAATTTGAAGGTATCCTTTTCAAATAGAGAAAAAGCAAACATAAGCCCAGAAGTACAGATGGCCAAGAATGATGTAATTACATCCAAGGGGCTAACATGAATCATTCTGTTGTACCAGTGATGTACTGAGAGCCAACCTCCTTCACAGCCTTCATTCTGTTTTAACTAAGTCACTAAATATGAAAGCAAAATTTTGAAGTTCATTAAGGGCAACACATTTTTTCTGCTAACACAGTAAACATCCTTAAACTTATTCAAAAATAGAAGTACTTGCCTAGGAACATCTATCAAAGTGGAAAAAAAAAAGAAAAAGAAAAAAGAAATTATGTTCAGCAGCCTGCAAAACTGCAGTGGTGACATGATACATGTACAAGCTCAGTGTGGCTGGGACTGTTGCAAAGACAAACTAACAAGAAAAAGCTAGGACAAATACATGTAGAAAGAACTAATTTTAAACTATGGTCTGCCAGATTCACTCATATCTCTGCTTGGATCACTGCCAGTACTTTAACATTGTGACAAACATAATCGAGGAAAGATTCCAGCATCCTTTCTCCCACAGGCATGGGTCGGTGCAGTCAGCCTAAAGGTTTAAGAGGTGAACATCTGGGACATGTTCCCACACGTTCATATGAATGAATCTGAGGATGATTATATTTATATATTCAACATACAAGTGCATACACATGTGCAAAAATAGACCAATATACTATATTTACAACCCAGATATATACTGGCTCTTTTCCAAAGAGGAAATTCATGAAAACCAGCACATGAAGGCTTCTACATTTCTATTTTAATCACCAAATATGCATGTCACTTTCACACACATAGACACGTACACCATACACACACACACACACACACACACACACACACACACACACACATATCCATGTATTTCTGTAAAGTGATCAAAGTCATAAGGATAAAGGCATGGATACACTTGGTTCTGAACACAGTATCACTTTACAGTAGTAAACTACCTCATGAATCTGTTATGAAGAAGACAACCTGCTATCAGTGATGTTACTGCCACCCTCATAGTTCAGTGTAAAGTACAAAGATCTTACCACTGTCTTAAAAAAACAAAACAAAACAAAACAAAACAAAAAACCAAACCAAACCAAACCAAACCAAACCAAAACAAAACAAAAAACCCCAAACAACCAAACAAAAAACCAACCAAGCAAAAAGCAGAAACCCCCCCAAACAAACAAAACAAAACCAACAAATATTTTGAATGCTCTCATTCTGTCAAATACATTTACTTCAGGTATAGAGCTGAAGCCAGTTTTCATGAAAATAGCTTGATGCTTTTATACTGTTTTACATCACAGGGCCAGCTCATTATGTTCTGTTTAATTTTGTTAGCTAGGTGACCATCGCAGAGAAAGATATTGTTCCAAGAGGGTGTCAAAAGGAGCCTATTTCTCATCCTTGCCACAGCAATTTGCAGGGTCTTGGGGAAGACAATCACTTTCCTGTCCTTTGCAAAGGTTTTCTCCCACCTGTAGGGACAGTTCTCTGCAGTACTCAAAGCCTGGGTCACCTGAGGGAGGCTGAGCTTCCTCCTGAAAATTCCTAGTGGATGATTGTCATTCAAAGACAGAAGACCAATTTGTAGGAAAGAGTCACAAAAGAGAGAAATGGCTCTTTGTACCATCTGCCCTGCCTTTGTTTCACAAGTAAAGCATAAGCGTTCATATTTAAGTCACTTTCATTAGAATTTCAGCTAGTAAAAAGGGAATTTTCATATAAATATTTTTAAGCTTCTAAAAAAAGGTATTGTATTCTAAAATACTCTGAAAAATCTTTTTTGGTGCAACATTGACAGTTTGACATTCAGAGATTGATGGTATGACACTCAGACAATATAACACTTGCCCGTCTCTGAGTGACAAAATGACATCTGTCCAGAAGGTTTTGTTTGTGTTTTTCATCAGGAACCATTCTGCAGTCCCTTCTGTATCAGTTAGATAACTACTACACTTAACATTATGTTGACCTTGCAAAAAATAGGAAAACATTTTATTAATTGTTTTACAGATAGAAAGAAATGTATAGAAACCTCTAAGTGATATGCCTAAGTTAACACAGGAAATTGAGATGGGGCTCAAAACCAGAGCAGTTGAGCCCCAGCTGAGTGTCTCATCTGCTGGCCACCCAGTCTCTGTCTTAGACTGATGTTCCACTCTTCCTAGGGTGGCAACCAGCTGCCAGAACTCACAGCTAAGGAAAAGAAAAAGGCAAAACCAGAAAAGACAAAGCAGGACCTGCACAACAGCACTGCTTAAACACAGAAAATAATCCTTCAGTTTGCTGTGCCATGTTATATCATCCTTTGGGCAATGAAATCAAAGCAATGTTGTTAAGCTTGTCAATTAGCATCAACAGAAGTTTGTTCCCACTTTTTCAGCAGTGAAAGGAAAACAAATAATTTGCAATCCTGGCTTTAATATTCATTTGGAGGATGCTACTAATGGCCCTTTTTCTCCTGGTGAAATGCCTGTGGTAAGACATACTCTTGGATCCATTCTAACTATGAGAAAAAATTATTCATTTTTCTGAAGTGAGGCACATACAGAGGAAAATACTTCTTTGAAAAGCACTGAGCAGATAGTTCTGTCAAAGCAGAATAAAAACTGGCTTCTAGTCTCATTACATAGAAAAGGATTGAAAAAATACCTTAGCTTCTCTCTAATTATTTCTAGTTGAGACAATACAGGGGAAAACATCTTTTTCTAAATATTTGTTCACATTTTGCTTTGGCATGATTGTTATTGGCTTATATTTCTTTTGTTCAAATATTTCCATGATCAAATCACACTGTCAGAAATGTTTGCAAAAAACAGACACCTAAATCACATGCACAAACATTCACAGAAACTGCATATTCTGTCCTCGTATCAGGCAATTTATTTCAGAAAAGTTCTTTTGCCAGTCAAATCAGAGCAAGGCAATAGCAGGACATGATTTGTCTGACCCATCACTACAACTAGAAAATCAAATATTC
This sequence comes from Acropternis orthonyx, assembly GCA_035583155.1. Taxonomy (NCBI): domain Eukaryota; kingdom Metazoa; phylum Chordata; class Aves; order Passeriformes; family Rhinocryptidae; genus Acropternis; species Acropternis orthonyx. Next base: position 30,451,955 of record JAWWEU010000040.1, on the reverse strand, counting down.
TGCGAAACAGTCACAGGCAAGCCACAAAATAAAAATTTTAATCACAAATACATTGGTTTAGTAATTTCAAGTAACATATAAATCTGATTGCAAATAACATTTCAGGAGCAAAGCAGTACATTGGTTCTGTGAATTATTCATCCAAATCTCATAAATATGTATTTTATAACAGCAGGGCATGCTAATCTATAACTTCCCCTAATAACTTAAATTAACTGTGAACTGTAAATAAAATTTTTAAGAGGTTTTTTGGCCTTTTAATGCTTTTGTGATCAGCAGAATTTCAACGGGCCTTCTATATTTTAAATTTTGAAGTACCATCAAGTACAGGCTCAATTTTGTTCAAAGGCTTGATGATACTCAAAATTGTAGTTGAATTGTTTCCTTACATTGACTGAAGGGGAAGAAGAAAGGATGAACTCTCCTTTTGAGTGTTTACTTGCTGGCATTCAGAAAGAGAGAAATACTAAAGCAAATATATGTTGCAGCATAGCTATACAGAGCATGAGAGAAAGAGACAAACACTCCAAGTGTTTTGGCTGCCTCCTCTTTGCTTCTCTTTGCTGAATGTGAACCAGCTACATGAGCATTATGAACTGAGCAGTGGCACATGACCTGATATGCATGCACTTCCTTAATGGGCTGCATGTGTGTCTCAAGCTGTGCCACTCGATGGCTGTGTGATTTCCACCTGAAGCTGCATCCATGTGCACATGCTGGAGCTATGGTTGTGATGTCTCCTTGTATGACCTGCTGGGTGTACTTGTGTTTGCATGTGTGTGTCACACATGTGCTGGACAGGGGTCCTGCATCCATATATACAACCCTTGCATTTTGATAGTGTGTTATCCAGTCATTTCCAGTAAGGTAGCAAGTCCTTGGGAAAACCTAGCTCCCAAAATTTGTCTACTAGGTTTGTCAGGCTTGTAGTCTGAAAGTTTCCAAGAGATCTCTAAGAGATAACACACAGAATTAATTTAATTTGGTTTTTCTGCTGGAAGTCTCCAGAGTGTAGACTGTGCTTGGTAGCCTAGAACAAGGAGGGAAATTACTGTTTTGGAGGGTAACCATATCATATACTTCCCCATAAAACCCTTTGGCTCCACAGTACTTATTAGAAAATGTTCTGGAAAGTTATGTTAGAGATTTCACCCTATCAATACCTTTCTGGACAATTTATTCCAACCAGTTATACAACACTTTTTATTTTAGCTTAATTGCTTCTTTCCCTTTTCTAGTGTTTACCCACATATGATCATTTCAGAGAACAATCAAAGTCCCTCTAAGCCAGAAACCTCCACAACTAAGCAAGTCAAAATTTTGGGATCAAGGTGATGCTCTGGTAATGTGGGACACTCAGGGAGTGTTCAGCTATTGGAAGGTTTCTATGGTGACAAAGTGATTTTTTTAAGGTAAGGTTTGACAACTACCTAGAAGATATGTAGTTTTGGCTTATCTTTTCAAGTAAGAACCCTCTGACAGCTGCAGTCTGATCCTTCCAAAAACATAAAACCCCCAATCCTCATTGATAAAATGCCAAGCTCCCTAAAATCACAATATCCTTTCCTATCCTTTTTCCTTTTGCAATCTTTTTTTAAAACCAAACAAGTTCTAATTCCCCCCATTTCCTCACCCACAGAAAGATACTTGCACATGAGATTTGAAATCTTTATACCTACTCTGTGTCTTAATCTGTTTTCAGACATTTTTACCAGGCTTTGGCATCTTCTTCAAAACAAGAGTGCCTTGTTAATTGAAAAATTAAAGTCAAAGCTGAAATTACAGAGAATCATGATAGTGCTGCTGTGACAAGAATCTGGCAGCAATTTAATACAATATTTGCTGCCTGAAGGGAGGATATGGTGGTACTTCATATCAAAATATTATATTCAGATATCTTTCATATACAAAAAGCACAATGAAAATACCCAGAACCAGCTTAAATCACACATCCTTAGTTGCATATATATTTATTATAATAAAATTTTACTGTAAAAGGATAGGCACTATTTATTTATGACATATTTGGTTCCATTTGCAGGACACAGTATGCCAGCCAGAAGAGGGAATGTATTTTATCAGCCCCAATGTGCAGTCTTGTGCTGACAATGATGAGGGCACTGGTGATAAATTGAGCCAAAAGAGATACCTCCAAATTAGATCCATATTAGAAATTTTCTTCATGAAGAGAAGGAGAAACCTTGCCATTTACTAGAGGGGGAAAAAAAGGATACATAGAGCTAGGAGGCAAATTTTACTCTGACTTTTGAATTGGTTATCACTAACAGTGGAAGGTACCAAAATTCTGGAATCCTGTTCTTAATACACTGTACTGCTAGTTTGGTATGCTTTTCATTGTATTTGGTGTAACTCTGGAGGCAATCAAGAAGCTGTTCTTCCTTTGAGGATCTATAATTAAAATTAATGGGAAAGAGCTGTGAAAAAAATAAGACCAGTGCCTGAAATAAACGTTACCTGCGGAAAAGCAGAACGTGACATTTCTGTAACTCCTTGAGTTATTTCCATTCCAAGTTACTAGCAGAAAGGGGGTGTTTCACTGTGTGTATGAAAATAGTTGGCTCTCTCTTGCACTTTCCTTAGGGCTAACATTCATCTATTTCTGGGTTTTGGGGCTCAATGTCATTGCTAAAAGTTCAGCCAGGGAATGCAGGAAGGAATAGAGAGAATTTTCACTAGGCATAGTAAATCCCATTCCATCAGCCACCTGAGCACACAAGGACTGATATACTTCTCAGATAAAGGAACCATCTAGGCCCATATCCTTCTGAGATCAACTAGGCACAGATACTTAGGAAAAGGCACTAGGAAAAGAGGGTCTTTCTCCTGTCTGTCCTTAATGTTCTTAGAAAATAGGTTCTTCATCTGAATCTAATTTGGCTTGTTTTTAAAAGTAGTAAAATGAGTATATTCTTCAGAAATATGATTAAAACTATTTCTAGCTCTTTACAATATCACATTACAATGATCTGTAGTGACTCTTTCATCAGCTTCATAGTGTGAAGTATGAAAAAATGTTGATTTTCTTCTGAACCTCCATTTAGGCCTCCGTCTTTCTAGTCAGCTCTCAAAGTAAAAGAGTTTTCAAGCAGATAAATGCTGTAATTTCAGACCTCTCTGCTGAATAATATCCTGATGCCCAAACACTTGCCACAAGACCATGGGAAGAATGTCTCATCAGTAGTTAGATGGCAACTAAACACAGCAATCATAGGAAGGGCTTGAGCCCCAGGTGCATCACAGCATGAGACAAGGAGTAGTTCTTCAGCACTTGACTTCTGGTTGGCAGGTGTCCTGGTTATAGCACAACCCTGTTCAGTCACTCCCATTGAGGGCTCTCAGCAGTAGGGTCTGGCAGACAGGGACATGCTGAATATTCACATCTGATCTGTGAGGTCCTCAGGAGGGACAGATACTCCTGACCTTCATGGAACACATGCTTGATCTATACACTGCTACAGAGTAGTGTGCAAAGGGGTAAGCCATACTGCTTCTCACACTCAGCATGCAAGATGTGACAGCTCTGGGACTCTGCTGACAGAAGTGCTCTCTTAGATGGGGTATAACCATGGAAACTCCATGAAACCAGGGGCAGTTCTCAACATTTTAATGGTCATATAGAAATGACCATATGGAAATGGTCATATGGATGTTAAGCAAAAATGTTTCTACTTACCTTTCAAAGGAAGGAGGGTTTATTAATAGAGTTGTTCTCTATGCAGATTGTTTTCTTCTATAAGATCCCCCACAAAATGCCAGTACCTGGGTTTTCTCTAGAATGTATTTTTTCTCATACTACTTCTGCATCTAGAAAGAGCTTTTAAGAAGATATATATTACAGTGATAACGTAACTAAATTTATCACCCACCCATACAATTGCAATTGATTTTTCCTCTAAAGCTAGCTTTTTCTCCATAGTTCTTACATCTAATTATCATCAGTTTTAGTTTAGGAAGGAAATGATTGAACAATTGAAGAGATCAATTATCTTAGCAGCAAAAGAAAAAAATCAAATTAGTAAACTGGAAATTTTAGATGGCAATTTGAACTTTGGGACATATAGTGCTAAGAGGAACAGTGCAGAAAAAAAAAGCTATCTTGTGGAAAGTCAATTGAATTCAGTATAACAGTATCAGAGGCTTCTGTCACTGAACTGTCAGACCAATTATTTTCCATCCAATACCTGACAATAGAGAAGTGTTCTGTATCAAATATGTTTAAGATAAACCAAGGAAAGTGATGATACATTTATCCGAAAGAGAATGATGTCCTTCTCTGAGGATATAGTCTGTTGTGTTCCACAGCAATACTTCACCAGAGTCAAACATAATGATTTATTAACACACCAAAAGTACTCCAGCAGGCATCATTAATATTTTAGTACTGCAGTCGATGGAATGTGACAGTTTCACTTGCTGTTCTGACCTTTATTTTATATTGTATCATAATTTCCCAGAACTTTCATTTATCTGGAGAACATGCAATTAGAGAGATCCTTTTAGATAAGCCACAATCTTTTCTCACATAACTTTTACTTTTTTTTTCTAAATTAAACTTGTTCTTCACAGTGCATTCTTCAAAATAGTTCAGAGTGGTTCATTAAGAACAATAAAATTACTAGACAAAACACAATAAAAATACCAATTAGGAAGCCAAGTATTTTAGACTAAAATTTTATTTTAGTTCAGCATTTTGAACAGTTCAGTGTTTCAGGGACTGCTGCATACCAAAAAGCACAGATATAACCATGGAGAGAGCAAATATTTGTTTAAATCTGTAGGTGAAAGAAGAAGAAGCAACTGAGTGACAGCTTCATTAAATTTCAGTGCATTGTCTCCAACTTCTGCTACAAAAGCTTCAGGAGCAATTAATTTCCTTGCTACCAATAGTGATGATATATCATGGAACAAGAAACAAGAGAACCGACAACAAAATGAGCAAGGCATGCTAATTAAGGAATCTGAAGATCTAAATCCTATTTTCGTAATTTGTAAGGTTGTTTCTCCTTTCTCTAATATTATTTTATCATCTTCCTTCAAAATTATAACTTATTGGAAAACAGAGGTGTTTTTTCTTACCAAGTCTATAATATTTTGGTTTCTTGTAGAGCTGGGTATGGCAGTTTCCTTGCCTCCACAGAATAACCATTTTTTCGTTTGCATCCCCAAGTCAGTGATGTGACTGCTGTGTTTTCTGCAATAGAAGAAGAACACCACATTACTGAATTTACCAGAAATACTATGAAAAATCTGGAAGTGTGGGGAAGTGATGAAATTATCTCATCAGTATTAAATATTATATGAATGCAGAAGAACTGAACTCACAAGAAAAATATGCAGGCAAGACCCATGAGATCTAACATTAGGCTGGGGAGTAAGGTCAGTGAATTGCATCTGGAGTCACTCGAGAGAGACACACTCCTCCAGCAGATGAATCCGAGCACTTACAGTTAGGCTGCTGCTCTGAGTCACTCTCTGCAGGTATTTTTCTTTATTCACAGGGAATAGGAGCCTCAGAAAACCATCTCATGCAAATAAAAATGAGTGTCTTGAACAGTCTGTTCAGGTCTTTCAAAGGTGAGAAATGGTATGCATAAAACACAGAATTTAGGGTAAGATTTCTCAAATCACTAAAATGAACTAGAAACTTCACTCTTCTTTTCAAAAGTGTATTTAGAGGGTTAATTCCTAAAACTCTGGTAATCCATTTGAAAATGTTGCTGTGTTCATATTCCTCTGAAAAAATATCTCCGTGAAAAAATAAAGCTTGTCATTTACCTTCACATCAATGAACATGTGCATGTAACCAAAGTGAGAGTAAGGTATGGAACAAAAGGCTAAGGTAAATACTTCGAACAAATATTTTCTGTGTTAAGGAGATGACTACCAACTCAGATTCTGACACTGTTGAGAGTTTACTTGGCATCACAGAGCAGCAAACAGTGACATCCCAAAAGGTAGCAGCTAACTAAAAAATTACTGGTTGAAACAGAAATCTTGAATTGTTTCTGGAAATGAACAATGATGCCATTATATTTTGCACTTGCTAAGTATTTTGTATAGTTTTAAGGTATAGTTTCAGGCACAGCAGATAGGATTATTTTTTCAGAGACTTTCTGACTACATCAAATAACAAAAAGTGTTTTCACTGTGTTTGCAAAATACAGATTTAAAGGTGAATTTGTGGCCATACTTACTGTCTGAGCAGTCCAAAGTGCTCAAGGAGCCAAAGTGTTCTCCAACAGGAGAACAGACTCTAACAGTGTGGCTAGTGTAGGAAGTAGCCAGTAAATAATTTTGTTAAAAGTACAGGTACTTCTTTACTTATGCCTCCATTAGTTCTTGACTAATCAGCAACAGCTGGTTACACAGACTTGACCTATGTGTTAAAACTTTGCTCCATTACACAAACCAGTTTGAAAGAAAGTTGGGTGACATCTTTGTAGACTTAAACCATAACGCATGTGTTTCCACTGGCCTTCCTGCATGTCTGGTATTCACATTAAAAAAGGCATACATGGTAAAATGTTGAAGGGCTGAAGTCAGTATTGCAAATTTTAGAAATAAAATATCAGCACAGTTCATTGGAGAGAAAAATAAGGACTTTCAATGCTGCAAGGAGTTCTACCAATAATACTGAAGACTTGTAGTGTTCGCTTGTCTGATTTTCTGTTAAAACAAATGATCTCTACCCTCAGAAGTGTGCTTAATGGCAGTCCTGAAGAAGTAAACCCACTGTGTTAATTTCTCACCCTGTTAAAAACATCCAGGCAAACTGGGCCTCCAGATCATACTGTATTGTAATGCCATTCCCTCCTGCAGCTGTGTATTTTGGGCACCACCAATTTTCAGCACAGGAATAGGGGGAATGAGGAATATGATCTGGCAGAGAAATACGATAGAACTGGTAGGAAAAGAACGCCTGAAGTGGCAGTCTGGAAATTAAGTTCCCACTATGTTATTGATAAGATTCAGGCTGAATCCTTTAAATAGTATCAGACTTATTTCCCAGCTTCATTTGCATATGGTCATATGCACTTTATCTTATTTTAAATGCCTAAACCCAGGCTGCGGCATCACTTTCCAGCTGCCATCCAGCCTTCATTGACCACAAGTCTCTCAAGTTTTCTTGAGATAAGCAAATTTATTCCAGCACATCCTGAATGGAGGGGCAGAGCCTTCATTAAAGCAGAGAAAAGACACAATCCCTTGTCACCCCAGCAAAACATCCATTTTGGGTATCCATGTGTTATTTAAAAACAAACAAAAAAACCCCCAAAACAAACAAAAAACAAACAAACAAAAAAAACCCTGACTATAATAGATTTCATACAGATGCACCTAGCAGACCTTAAGGCAGCAGGTGCCTGCTACTCATCATCACATGGGTTTTCCCTGCCTCCAGGCCTCAGCTGCAATTTTGTGGGAGCAGCTGTTAGCATACTCTAGTGCCATCTCTATTTCATAGGTATTTTTGAACTGAAAAACAGGGTCCTGAGAGAAAAAGTAGAGACAAAGAAAATGCATCTATTTTAGGATATCCATCTCAAGTTGTCATTTCATTCCTACCAAAACCAGTGGAATTTTATTCCACTGGAGTAAATCCATCCATCTGGGGTTTTTGTGGTAGTAGAGTTACTGTTGCTGTTCAGACTTCATCTGTACAAAGCAAATGGACATGACAGTGAGTATTGGCAGCAGCATAGCTCAATACTTTGACTAAGCAAAAAATAATTAGGAATCCTCCGTTCCGGAGAACCTAGTACATTAATTACATTTTTCTGCTTCCTAGCTATTAATTAAATTGCAAGGCTGAATCTATCACTCACACATCCATTAGACCAAAGGATGATTTATTTCCCATCTGAATGCTGCAGTTCTCTTTGCTGAAGCAATACAGGCAAGACCGCAGAAAACATTATCTTTTCTTAGGCTTCTGTATGCATTATTTCTTTATAAATGGACACTGGCATTATACCTCCCCGAATATGAAAAGCAAAGCACTTCACTAGAAACACTGTCAATGACAATTTTCTTATCATTGCAGATCATAATTAGAAATCTCATCCTATGAAAATGAATACAGAGATCAGATAACAGCACCAAGCCTTGGCAGCCTTGGCAAAGGAGCAGCTGAGCTAATATAACACATATCATTATCTTACCCTAGTCACAGGTATGAGAATTAATTTGGAGGGAGTTTTCATTTATGAACACCTTTACCTAGATAGTTATCATCTATTACCACCTTGTGAGGGCTTTTATTAATCTATTCTATACCTTATCTATGAGCTGCAGGTTAGAGATTTTAACACTAGTTACTTTAAGTGTGAAATAGCACTTAAAAATGCCCTTGCTTTATGATAATTGACTTGAATTTACTGGTGGATTAAGTACTGTGCTCTTTAACTGTGAAAGCTTAGCAAGTATCCAGTGAGTCATATTTTTCCATGGTAGAAATGGCAACTTTTAATTTTGAGGACAACTGTTTATTTTTACTGGTTAACTGGATCAAATAAGCATTTTGCGACCAGACTAAGCTCAATGTTTTCACATCATTCACTTTGAAATACGTGCTATTACACCTCCTTAAGTATTGAACTTTTTTTTTTTTTCGCCCTGACTGTTCATGTTTTGGAGTTAATGCACAACTTGTCTTTTTAAATGTCACAGGGGGGCTTGAAAATAAGAGGATAATTGAGAATTTGAATATCTGAAACACATTGCAATTTAATGTATCTGTTCGGGATGACATGGTCTTTTTGTAGAAAACAGGTTTCTGGATGGTTATAATATGCATACCCTAGTGCCTTTCCAAATTATTTTCTACTGTAGAATAACTACTTTGAGAAAACTTTCCCCCAAGAGAAATAGATTTCCTTTTTTTTTTTTTTTTCCTTGCCCATAGCTCAAAGTAGTCTGAGCATGTGAGAAGACCAGTGGCTTGTCTTGGATATTTTCATATCTCCAGCAGACTGATGGAAGCTTCCAGGGTGAGTATGAAAAACTTCAACATAAACAATTATGAAGAAAATTTCCACAGGAGTAAAATTCTTTCTATAATAGCTGGTCAAAGTCACAAAAATTTCAGACACTGCCCTGGATCCATTCTTCCTGAAATCTTGGAAATTCACCACTGTCTTATGGCAGTGACTTGTGTATGCACCATTAGACAGTTTTATGGACATGATGGACCCTGTAAGGTTGATACAATTTATGGATTAATTTGGAAAAAAATTAAATCCACTCAGGCATAACCCAGTCTCTTTCATATGTCCCTCCACACATCAAAGGGATGATCTTTGCCTGCCATTTATATTCCAAGAGAAACTTCTTTGCCTGAACATCAGTATTTCTACCAAAACCAGTTCAAATCAATTTTTCAGTGAAGATATTTCTGGTGTGCAGACACACTGAAGATTTTGCATTCCTTATAGACCCTGCATATTGCTTCACCAGAGAAAACATTTCCAGTAACCTCTTTCTAAATCTCTGGAGAATTGATCTGCTTTCTAGATAGGAAACTGCTTGACTTAAGATATCGGTTTTTCGTTCAGTAGCTCAGATGAAAGCAATGAAAATCAGCCAAGCAGAGCAAGACCGACGGGCTGTATGTGTGTCACAGAGAGGGATTATAATTCTAAGTTCCTCAGCAGAGCAGCCTATCTTGTGTCAGACGTTATACGGTTTTTGTAAAATCTTCCAAACAACATCATATTTACCAGAATAAAATTATTACTTGGGCTATTGACATATTTGCTCAATAACAATCAATAACTGTTACTGATGTATTCTCTTTATAAATGACACTAAAAAATTAGGGACAATCTCCCATGAAAAATTTCAGTTCCATGATTACCCAAATATATTCAATTCATAATGTACAGATACATTTTTCACTCAATACAGACCATAGCAAGAGAAGAGGAGTATTTGTTCTTTAACATGGGAATGAAGTCAGGCCAGGTCAGCCAGAGTACATTTTCCAGCTCTCTTTTACCTTAATATTGAAAAAAATGCCAATTAAAAAAGTGAATGATTTATAGTCCTCTCCAGTCACTGATTATTACCCCTTAAATCTTCCAGCTAGAGACAAATGAAGCATGGAATGTACAGCATTGACATTATATTACAGTAAAGACAATCTGTTAAATCATACATATATTGTAGTTAACTCTAATTTAGAATATAAATCTTTGTGACAGATGATTGTGACATCATCCTTCCCTGAGTTTCATTACAAGTAACTGGAGCTTAAAGATAATGAAATGTTTTATGTGCCAGCAACTCTTTTAAGATCAGGCAGGGGAACTACTTGTACACTGCTGTGTGAGGGCACTATGAACAAGTTTATCCCAACTCACCACTTAGTGCTAGTAAGCCTATTTTTCTCTGTATGATTGGGAGATTCCCAGAAGGCTGATTGATTTTTTGACTTCCACAGATTTCCCCTCTTTTATTCATTCTGGCTACAAAAATCTAAGTTTCAGATAGATCCACGTTTGAGAGCTTTTGGGATATGTTACTTCTTCTCCATTTGATTGTAACATTTTAAATGCATTATGCTTGTGGGACCATGCAATAGGCACTCAAATTGCAAGCCGGATGTTAACTTTTTCCAACCTCTTGGAAAAAATTAAAATAAGCATTCCAGGGTATAGGTGTACGTTTGACTAGCAAGTGAAAGAAAAGGTAGAGCATGAAACTCCATATGGCTTTTCTGATTAATGTGGCTAGGTAGAAAGTGTGTGTATTAGTTGCCTATTGAGGACCTGTCTCTGTGTACTCTGTGTTTCATGTACATCACTGTAGAAGGCATCTAAAGAATCAGACCTATATTCATTTATGACTGCCATGGACTTTGCTCTTTGTCAGTTTAACACCGAGATTTGATTTTACAGAATATTGTTAAAGCTATTCTTCCCCTTATAACATTGATATAATTTCCATTAAGATTAATTTCCATTAAGAAATATATATATCAGAATTATAATGGAGAATATTGTGAAATACAATTTCAAGACTACACTTAAGGCAATTTAATACTACATACATATATTACTAATGCTTGTCAGTGAAAAGTCAGAGCAAGTGAGAAAAACAGAAATATAGAATTTTCCTCTATCAGTCAATACAGCTCATTCAAAATAAGGTGACATCTGGAAATCATGACAACATCTTTTTTCTCTGAAAAACAAAGCAAACCCAATTCTTTCAGCCTGTTTCAACTTCTCAGCTCGAAATAACTTTTCATTATGCTACTTTAAAAGTATGGTTTGGTGTTTTTTTAAATTAAAAGATTACCACTGCCAACACTGCGGTGGAATGCTTTTATTTTGTTGAAATGTTCTGACAGATTTGACACAAAGTTTTTGAGTTTTTTTCTCTTTGAGAAGCATGCATGAATTTCTGAGGGCAGAAAAATGAGAAGTTGCTGTGGGGGAGTGCTCATGTGCCTCAGCCTATTCAAGTCATCTTTGCCTGTAAGAAAGTTTGTGGTGGAGAATAGCTAACTCCGTCATCTTAGCCATAGATTAGCACAAGGACAATTACAACAGAATAACTGATAATACCAAAAAAAAAATAAATTTTAATTTGCTTCCTGCATATGAACTAAGATAACAGGACAGACAAACATCAGTTTTGAAGGCCTTGTGCAGGTAACAGATGTATTGTTAAATGTAGCGTTCCATCACCCTGATATAAATCAAGACCAAACAAGTGAAAGCAAAGGAATTTGCACTAGTGCAAGACTCATACAGATTAGAAAATATACCCAGAAACCCATTCATATTTACAAAACTTGGTAAGGACACATTGTTAACAGGAAAAAATTATCAGGATTGAGTTTTTTTAATTGCAGAACTGATTTTAAGTCTGTTGTGAACAAATAACCTTCCACTGACATTGTGTGGACTTCCAAATTCTCATAATTTCTGAAAAATCAGCCTTAAAATTTCTAATTATATCTGCCCACTTTTTGTGAACCTACTGTAAAAACAGTGGAAAGTGTTAGAATGGTCTAAAGCATTCATAGATGCTCAGATTTAGGTGCACACTCTCTGTGATCTCCCTCTTTCTCCAACAGAAGGAATTTATGTACCATGTATGGTTTGTCTTATTACATTGTTATTTGTTAACCTCATATAACCACTTTCTTATCTAAGGAAACCAAAAGTAAATGCTTTTACAGTTGGATGAAAAATGTTTCTAAAGAATAAACCACTTGCAGGGAATGTGCTGTAACAATCTCTTTCCCAGAGATCTGAAGGCTGGAAAACCAATGGACCTCAGCTCTCTTGAAATGAACATTTCTGCCCTCCCTCACATTACTCTTAGGACAAAAAAGGAATTGGAGTAATTAGCTTCAGCAGAAGGTAGGCAAGGCAAGACAAGACTTTGTGAAGAAAATCTATGTACCTCTGTAGCACTGGATAGAAGAAAGCCAGTGGAAATCAATGGAAATCTTGCTGCAACCCCAGTTTTGTTAGGTGATAAATTAAATTTGTCAGTATTTAATCCTAATAAAACCAGTGAGATCAAGCATATGGTAAAACATACACAAACTCACAAGAGAGGACATAAAGAATGTTAAGGTCAGATGGGAAATTCTGACCCCTAAACCTCAGATTTTCTTTTAATTTATGATGCTATAAAAACACTGAGAACTATGGCCTAAGCAGATATAAGCTCCACAGATAAAGTCAGACATTATTTTTTCAAACCCAACACTGCCAAACACAAAATGGATTCCTGATCTGTTACAAGTAATCTGTCAGATCTCTGTCTTCTCATGTTGAATTCGAACAAGAAAGAGGAATTAAAAATCTTCAGTAGCACAAACATGGCTACTTGCTAATGCGTAAAAGGCAAGAATGAGCAATTTAAGTTTTCTGCACCAGCTCTGTTTTTCCTGAAATACTTTTTACTTAAGTCCAGAATATATTTATGAATTTATGTTTATAGCTAGACAACAGACAAGGCCCACTAGCTTTTTGTAGTGATAGGCACATGGTGTCTCCCATCATCCAATTGCTGTTATTAATCCCTTTCTGAGGGTTCTAATTCTGAGGGAATTTCAGATCTCAGTAGGGAAGGATCTGTTGCACTCCTGGAGACTTTCAGAGGAATCCGCAGGGCATTCAGGCTGGGACAGCATGAGAGAAGTGGGATGCTCAGCACACAGTGTGACCAGATGTTTCCCTCATAAGATTGGAGTTGGAAGGAAGGCTGGAGTGTGTTTGGCTTCCAACTCAGGATTCAGGTGCCTATATTTTACCTATATCTTCTTGCTTTACGTGCCAGAGCCCTCTCATAAATCATAAAATCATTTTCTCTCATTAAAAAGTAGTCATCAAGAGGAGGGTATGCACCATTATTCTGCACAAACTCTTCAAATGCCTGTGCCAACTCTTAGACTCAAGACTGTAGGATGCACAGACAATGAAAGAGAGTTCACTGATTTTCACACGGGATATCTTTACCTTTGCGACTATTAACAGAGTTTGTTTTATATGCTTTTATTGTTCTCTTGGATAATAAAATCCTGATTCTCTGAAACACTCTTTATAACTCTAAGTTTTGTGCATCTCTGTTCTGAAGGAAAACCTCTGAACCCCATTCCACAAGAAGGATTACCCAAGTATGCATAAATCTAGGAGAAAAGTAATGAGTGTAAGTCCATGGATAACTGCAGTCTGTGTATACAAATGTGTAACCTACTACATTACAATAAACTGCACAGATGACCATTGACCTCTGAATCAGCTTACAGCAGACAGCTTAAACTGATTAAAATTTACATCAGATTTATGCAATTAATGATCATAAAAGTTTTAGTTATATTACTGAAAATTATCCTATTATACTGTACCTTGATAAACGACCATGTCAGTGTCTTTTGTTAAATCCAGTTGATTTAATAAAATCTACAAACTGCAATTGTCCCTCCAGTCCTGAGACTAGCCCTACCAACTGCTCATAATTTGTAAAAAGTCTAAAGAATTTCCAGAGTATATAAATATAAAATAACCTGCTGCTAGCTCAGGAACTTGTGAGCAGAAGGGAAAATATCAGACTTTAACAAGCTGCTTTATAGAACTTCTGGTCCTACAGTCTCTTTGTTGTTTTTGAACCAGAATAAGGAGAACTGAACATCCTCAATACCTTATGCAATCACTGCAGCAAAGTGTATAAAGATACAAGAGGAATTTATTTCATATTTTGTTGCATCTTCATATTAGCATAGATCCACAAGCAAGCAACTATAAGTTATGTATATATTAACATCAGACATTCAGAAGTAGGGTAAGCTGTTTTATATAACATCTGGGAGAAACACTGATTTGACTCTAGTTTGTGTATATTTTGCTTTGTGAATGGGCTCATATCACTTGCAAAAAAATCCCAGGCAATCCTGTAGCTGAAATTTGTACCATAATATGTAGGGACAGTGGAGGCAAGAATAAAGAGGGAAGTCGTGGCTTATGTATGGGCCTAAGGTGTACAGTCAATAACTGGGCTGACTCTTTTCCTTTGCTATGGCTGATCTCACACTATTGAGTTCTTAGTACAGGCTGTTCTGCAGTGGCCAGTGATTTGGTTTAACAGATGATAGCTCCATGAAATTGAAACAATTTCCTGGGATGAAGAAAAGACACTTCTTTTTCTTCCTGCAAAATTTCAAAGCCTGGCTTCAAACAGTGGACATGTTAGCACTTCTCAGAAAGAAGAATGAGAGAAGGTCATCTGTATCTGTTACAAGGGAACATTGAAGAATTTTGCTTTTGTCAGTAAAGCAAAGATTTTCTGAATTATTTCATAACTCTTTACCTGTTGGGTTCCATTTAACATAGGATCAAACAGGAACAGTGGCTCAAGGATGTTCTTTCCAATCTGCATGACTTATCTTATTTGCTTATCACTTGATTTTGTCTGCTTCCAGGCCATGAAGTCTGTTAGCTGTGCTAACACTATCAGTATGCCCTTTGGACAATGACACTTCAGACACTTCTTCCCTAAATGAAACCATTTATATATTTAAAATTCTCCATGTACATAAACACACATGAACATACATGCGCATATATGTAAATATATGCAAAATCATGAAATGCATATGTATATGCATATACATTTATTAATAACACCCTGAGTAGTTGTATTAACTGTTTTTTCCAGGTCAGCAGAAAAAAACCCCACCAAGCTTTGAACTTCTTAAGACCTAATTGTAAATATTTTTGCAATTTATTGGTGTTCAGCAAAAAGGAATGTACCAAAAATTCCTTATACTTTTCTGACATAATTTTGCTAGGTTTACTGCTCTCATTTTGCACAAATGGCAGAAAATAGCAACTGTTTGCTGTGTGTGAAACTTTGCAAAGATTAATATCTAAAGCTTTGTTATTGCGCTGACTTGTCTCTTGGTTTGTGGCTGGGAAATCTCTGGACACACCCAAGGACAAGCCTAGAGGGTACACGGTGGGATATAGTAAAATCAGCTCTCAGGGTACAGCTTTGAAGCAGCATCCTGCAGAGGCAGAAGGATGGGTGCAGGGAGCAGCTGAGCTCTGCAGGTGGCACAACATCAAGTTCATTAGCTTCTGCCTGATGAGATTCTCGGGAGAACTGAAGAGAAAGGGTGTAGTGATGCCCTTGGAAGGGTGAGATCAGGGATATCTACACTGGACTCTGCCCAGGTGCTTGAAGAACCCTTCTTTGAGGAATTTGACTTCTCAGGGAAGTTCAGAAAAAATGCCTGCATTGTCCCTTTGGTTACACCAGTAACCTTAAGGGGCCTATGCATGGTCTTTGCTGGGTGGAGAGCTTCTCTATACATAGAATTTTGTACTGATATGACAGACTGGGTCTCCTACTTAGAGAGAAAATTGTAACATCCGAAATAACTAAAGAAAGATATAGCTCATCAAGTCTACATTCCTCTTGCAAGGTGGGATAACAGTACCCTAAACATTTCTGCCTGGATTCCTCTTCATTTCACCTGTGAAGTTGTTCTGTTGGTTTTGAAAGTCCAGGTGAGAGCAATGAAAATGATCAGGGTGCTGGAGCATATCTGCTATGAAGACTGGCTGAGGGAGATGGGGTTGTTCAGCCTGGAAAAGAGAAGGCTCTGGGCAGACCTTAAAGCACCTTTCAGTACCTGAAGAGGGGCTGCAAGAGAGATGTAAAGGGACTTCCTACTAGGGCCTATAGTAATAGGACAAGGGGCAATGGTTTCAAGCTAAAAGAGAGTAGGTTTAGATTAGATAATAGGAAGAAATTATTTACTGTGAGGGTAGTGAGTCACTGGAACAAGTTGCCCAGATGGCCTGTCCCTGGAAGTGTTCAAGCTCAGATTTCATGGGGCTTTGAGCAACCCAGTCTAGTGAAAGGTATCTCTGCCCATAGCAGGGGGATTGGAACCGGGTGATCTTTAAGGCCCTTTCCAACCCACATAATTCAATGATTCATGAACCTACAGTCAGTGCTTCACAGTCTCCCCCACTAGAGAGGTTTGCCTAGTATCTAAGCAAAAAGTCTCTTATTAAAGCATGTTCCTTCTCAACCTAATGACATTTGGGAAGATAAGTAGCTTTTTCTCCCTCTGGAGTATCTTTTCAATATTAAAGTCTTATGAGATCTCCATCAGTTCTATTTTATCAAAATCTATTTCTAAAGCAGTGTTGCTGCAATTGCAGAAAATATAGAACTATGAATAAGTGCAGCCCAGAGCTCACTATTTAAAGAAGTGAAAATTAGCATTGCCACAGTCAGTGATTTGCAAATTGTAATCAATGAGCCATAGAAAAACTGTGGATGTTCAGTAAAAGGAATCTAGAAAAAGGAAACCTGTTGTCAGTAGGCTAAACTAACTACAAAGGGACCAGTGCCTCCAAAGAGACTCTAAATATCAGAAAGTATTGGGAACCACTGATGTTCTGTTATCCAAGATCGTAGGAGGTAATTTACATTTCGTTGGATGTGCTGACTAAACAGTGAAGTAATAGAACATAACTGAATAATATTATTTTGCCCAAAGAAAGAACTGAGTATCATTTTGCAATGGCTAAGGTTTGTTGTCTCTCATTTTAACCTATATACAGAGATTGACCTAATGGTGAATTCATACTGCTGTGTTTTGCACTAAAAGAGAGCTTTTGAAACAGGAGAGAGCTTTTAAAACTGGAGACATGGGTAGACAAGTAGAATGGAAGAAAGAAAAAGATTAAAGGTATTAAAGGCTAAGAGAAAAAACAAATGCTTAAAAGTGTCAAGCTTACTAAATCAGGACAGAAGATTTAAAATAAGAAATAGATGAGTAGAAATAAAGACACAGAAAGATCATGGACATTCAATTAAAGGAAAATCTTTCCAAGTTAGGATGATAAGAAATTACTTAAAAAGAGAATTATAGATATTTAGAAAAATAACTTAGAAAAGATTTATGATTATTTCAAACAAAAGTCACCAGCACAACTAAATTTTATATGTCATACATACTAAGTGTATTATTAAAGCCTGCAGAAAACAGTCTCTATTATGGGGGAAATCTTTAAAAAAAAATCATATCATTTAAATTTCAGTAGAAATTATTTTTTCTTTCATATTCACATAAAAGCATTTCTTTATGAAGGACTGACTGAAAAACCCATTCTGCTGAAAAAGCAAAACCTTCTGTAAAAGAAAAAAGGATTTTTTTTTTCTAATTTCAGAAATTCCTTCTGTAACTACTCACTGAGATATTCTCTGTGTCTGGCTATCATTAAATACTTCATAGACTTCACTGTCTTTTTGGGTGTCTTGTGGTTAGTGTGAAGTAGACTGTAGTTAAAAGAATATTAGTAAAGTTAATAAGAAAAGGGATCAAACTGTATAATTTAGTACGATATCCACAGAATTTATAACCAGAATCCTACAAATACTGAATTCTATAAAAATATCCTCTTCCCTCATTAGATATGAGTGACTGAAGCCATGCCACGAACTACAGGAAATCTGCCTAGTTCAAGGAGAAAGACAGAAAGGGAGGGTGAGAGGGGAGCAGGGAAGGAATCACTAAGGATTTATATCAAGAGGGAAATTTTATTTATTTCCTAAATATTCAAAACAAAATGGAAACTTTTTGCACTGAAATCAATAGGACTTGATTCTTTGGTAATCTGATTCAACTCACATTGGCATGAACCACAAAGTATTTCAGAAAACCAAAGGGAAGATAAAGCACATTTTAAAGATTCTGCATTTTACAAAGAAATTGTCATTCCTGTTTACCCATCCCTATCAGAGAAAACATTGACCAGATTGTAATATTTAACCTTTTAAAGAAAGGAATGACATGAAAAAACTCTTAAAAGGCTGTAGAATTTGGGAATACTTATTTAATTGGTTTCCTGCAACCTCATGCAACTATAGTTTAATTTCCAGTTAAGCTCAGTATGAGGAAACATTTGCTCTGCTTGCAGGTTGGCAGGTAGAATCATTACAAGACTCCTTTCCCAAGCAAAAATGTCAGGAAATTAAAACAATGTATTAAAGGGGTTGGTACAAGAATATACAGCAATTTAAAGCAGGGTTGTCAACTCAAGTTAAAGCTGCTTAAGCTGTGCTATAACCAGCATAAAAATGAACATATTTTTTGAAATTAATTGTGGTTTTGAAAAAGTATTTTGTAAAGCATTGAGATCACTGTTTGGTGCAAAAAGGCTTATAGCAGAAGTGTCACATTTTGCCTGTAATGTTTCTGTCTGCTACTTTGATAAGCAAGCCCCATCTGATGCTGTGGTAGACTTTGGGAGAGCCTTTAGTAGTGTGGGAAATAGATATTCTGGAGACCCACTTACTGTGCTTTGTTTCACAGCGTGGAGTGCTCTGAGGGAGAGTGCAGGGGTGGGACTCCACCAGCATGAGTTGGGGGGATGTACACGAGGAGCTGTCACTCCCTGGTCTCCCACTGCTGACAGAAGCACAATATATGGGGCCAGAATGGGGCCAGCTGGCAGAAGGTGCTCTGTAACCTTGCAAGGTGATCCCCAGAGGTACAGCCTCAGCTGTCTCCTGCTCCTTCAGTGCTGTGTGGCTCATTCATATAGACACAACCTTTCTCTTACTCAGTGATTCACATTTTGTCTTTGCTTAAGATTAATATTTTACATTAAGTGATGGAAATGTGTAAATGTGTGTGTATTTAGATACATCTTAAAGCAGTTTTTCCTCTTTGGGTTACATTTGTGAGACAATGGAGAGGAGTCCACCTGAATCCACTTTCTTGAGTGTCCTCTAGGTATGTATGAAATCTGGGGCTGCTGAAATACATTCTCTGATAAGGAGTTCATGGAAAACACTTCGTGTCTAAGGATCCTGTTAGTTCTATACAGAGAGTACATAAAATCCTGAGTACTTCAGCACTCAACACAGATGAGAGGAAATCTCTTGATATAGGATACAGCCTTCACAAGGACAAAATGCAGACTGAGGATACCTTCAGGTTTCTGGTAAGAGTTCCTGCTATGGGAGGCAACTTAATTTTCTGCAACACAAAACCTCTGTTTACAGAATATGTTGCAAAGAAACAATGGCTGTATTCACTTACTTTATTCCCCCACATTTTCTCATTTTTGGAGGAATGTTTGACCTTTTGACAAGAGGACAATGTGAATACAACTAATGACAGCACAGAACTACTGCTGGACATACGTGGTCAAACCTCAGCTTAACAAGACTTTTTCCGATGAAAAGGAGAGAGACGGGACCAAGGGGGTCATGGTCTAAGGCAGATGGCTGTATCTCCAGTCTCTGTCAGTCTAAAATGTATTATTTTTTCAGCCATGGTGCTGTCTATGCATACCACAGGCACTTCTGGGGGTGAAATGAAGACGTCTAATTGGCTGAATCAAGTTTGCTTAAGAAACTGGTAGTTTAGGTTCATCCCAGCCTTGCTAGCATGCTTTGAGATGTCATTTTCTTTTATCAAAAACACTTTGTTAATCTTCATCTAATATTGTGGGTCTCCAAAAATAAAAAAAAAAATTAAAAAAGGAAAATAATAGCTAAAAGTTTCATGTTGTGCATGAGTTATTGCAACTTCCCTGCAGATGGTTTGCTTTTACATTAACTCATTTCTGTCTTCAATCTTGTTCATCCTTTCTTTTCAAATAGAGCATGATTTTCATTCCATGTGAATATTAGTTAAACACTATGTTCAGACAGGAGAAGGAAAAGCTTTTATGAATGCCATTCAGCAGGAAAAAGGTTGTCCCAGTGGTGAAAGTGAGATTTTGTAAATGTATCAGAATTCTGATCATGAGAAGTTTTGAAAATTAGTGTGGCTATTTTGAAATGTAAGACATTCAAATGGTTCCAGTTTTTAACTCCACTGAGGACTCACCATGTTTGTGGTTCTCTGTGTGTCTTGGGAAGGTGTTAAATCAAAATGTAAACAAAACAGTAAAACAGATGAATCCTACACCCTGCCACCTCATCTCTGCAGTCATATCCACACAGACAAATTAGCTATTTAGAATAATAATCACAGCAAGTCACACCAAATGCTGAAATACAACCTTACAAGAAAGCTAAAAAAGTAAATAAAATCTGCTTCAATTTTCATAAAAAATATTGAGTTTGAATCTTAATTAATCTGAGACCATTTTATACCATTTGGGTAACACACAGGGGATTTGAGTTGTTAATTACATTCACTCCTTTTACATAAGTCACTTTTAAATACAACTGTGGAAAAACTGGAGTGTCCAAAAAAAAAAAAAAGAAGAACATGTCTGTGTGACATACATTTTTTATGTTCTGAGAATTATTTAGGTTATGATTCTACAAAACATAAAGCTCCTTTAAAGAAAACTTCTGAATAAGTGAGAATGGCTTTTGCAATCAAACCAGATGCAAACTAAATTATTAATCATTACTAAATTTTGATATTACAACTCAGACATTTTCTCTTGTCAGAGGAAGTGGTTTCCAGATGAGACACATGTAGAACAGCTCCTACTAAGTAATCAAAGTGCCTTTGATTAAGTTAGCAAAGCTGCAGAATATATGTGACAGGACTATAGCTTAAAAACACAGCCAGGGCAAGATGAAGTATAGAGTTACCGTGGAGTGTAGATTTACTGATCGGTCTAGGAATCTGAATAGCACATAGCAACCCAGAACTTAATAGGAAATTAATCTTGTGGAAAGACACACAAATAGATAAAACTAAAATTATTTTCTTTTAAAGTTGTTTCTCAAACTGCCACCATTCATGGACGGGGACAGAGCATGCAAACAAAATAGAGTATATAGGCATGATTTGCATGAGTACAGAATTAGTATAATAAAAGCAGAAACAGACACAAAACCTGACCACTATGACAACAATAAATATAATGAATATGTAAGAAGCACTAAATTAGAGTTCCATAAATGATTGAAAGAGAAACTGGATTTTGGTAGGTGTATGAATGACCCCAAGCTTAAGTCCAGAGTTAATGAAGTGCCTTCTTGTCTAATTTCAGAGATTTACCGTGGAGAAAAGGAACAGAAACTTCAACAAAAATTGTACAGGAAAAAAAGCAGAGAACTGAAGTAGATGGTTCTGTGACACCACCTCTCATTTTGTAGCATAAGAAGGTGTGCATGTAAAGACCTTTTTAAACTTTTGAGAAAAAACAAAAGAATATTCTCCATTCCCAGGATTTTTTTCCAATTCTGAGACTGATAAATTGGTAAACTGAAAACAAAAAAGCAACATAGTTATTTTCTGTTCTTCCTTACACCTCTCCCAATTACAGCTCAGCAGTTTTATTGCAGTGGCTTTGAAGTAAAGCAATGAAGATATGTGTCAGGCAACTTATAGGAATGATATGAGCAAGACAGCTGTGAGACTTGAAAATAAAGCTCTTCACTGTTCCAGTAAAACACTGGTTCTCTAGAATGATTTGCTTCTTGAAGAGTTTATTGAACTTGTACAGAAAGACATAAGAAAGAAATAGGTTATTTGGTTCACTAGGATGACTCTTATTCTAGCTTTTTTTTTATTTTTCAAGTTCTTTTGCTTTTAATTAGGTATGATGAGAACTGGTTTTACCTTGTAAGGAAATATATATCAAGGAGTTTTGCCTACAGATTATAAGCATTAGTCTTTTTCTATTCCCATTAAACTTCATAACAGAAAAGCTCTATACACTGGACAAATTCCCAGTGTCATTTCTTAAGATATTCAAGTGTAAGGCAGCTGACAGGCACAGGTTTTGCTGGTGACCTCTTCAACCAGAAAAATGAAGAGATTAGTCTATAAATAAAGTTAAACTGATGCTGCACAGGGCAACCTAAAAGTCAAAGAGCTGCCATACAGACTATCTAACTGGAACTCAGTAGTGAAGTTGGTGTCAGTAACAAGCAACAGGACAAGAAGAAATGGCCTCAAGTTGCACCACGGGAGGCTTAGATTTGTTATTAGGAAAAATTTCTTCACCAAAATGGTTGTCCAGCACCAGATCAAGCTGCCTAGGGAAGTGGATGAGTTACCATTCCTGAAGAAATCTCAAAGATCTGTATATGTGCTACTCAGGGACATGGTTTAGTTGTTGATTTGGCAGTGCTGGATTAATGGATGGACCCGATGATCTTAGAAGTCTTTTCCAACATTAATTATTTCATGCTTCTATGTAAACAGTGTCTTGCCTGCACCCAAATGACCTGCTGAAGCTTTCATGAGAGTCTTGTCAAGGTGAAACACAACATATGATGACAACTGGACTGCTCAGCTGGTGTTATTCAGAGCAATAACCCATCTCCAATGGAATATGGAAGGGTAAGAAACATTTTTGTGCTGATTGTATTTGATTTATGGTCACAGAGGAAGGATACAAATTATATGAGTAAGACTTTAACTATAACCTATATGATCATAATGTGTAATAGGTCATAAATAAAGGTTGAATTTTATAGAACTTATTAATCATAAAGGTCAAGAACTTCAGAAGTTATTGCTATCAACCAGAGTTAGACATTTAAACTCCTCTGAACATGTAGAGCACCCACTGGTTGATTTGAAACTACAAAATCACGTATGTTAACAAAAAAATATGTTCTCCTATACTTGTATCAAGTCATGAGTACTGTGAGCTATATTTTAATGGTGTAATAATTACACACTATAGCTAGAAACTTCTATTTCAAAAAGAACTTATCCCTTGAATTTGAGAAGTTCTGTTTAGGTAGACTGAATCACTTTCAGAAATTCTCTGTCTCTCTCCACGGGCTTTGCAAAAAACCTAAGATAACTAAGCTCCCACCTGGGTTAAGTGAAGTGGGATTAATTAAGTGGGATAAACTGGGGACTGAAGACATCAGCTATCTTTGAAACTCCCCAGGGATCATGATACAGCTGCAGGATTATAAATAGTTTGTTCCTAATTGCATATCTTTTCAAAAATATTAGGTTTTCTATCTAAAGTGTGTGCTTTTCTGCACACTGTCTCTCAGTTTCATAAAATTTAACATTGAGGTCTGAACAAAGAGTCTGGGAGAGAATGCAAACACTCCTGAAGGAGCTGGGTTCAAGCCTATCAATTCATTTCACAGGTCCTGATTCAACAGACAGAAGCATTATTAGCACCGTCATGAGCAAGTTATTACTATAAAATCTTTGCAATCAATGGTTTTGTGGATAAACTCAATCGCACTTAATGCCCTCAGAAGTTAATTCAGGGCCCAGCTTTGGGCAAACAGCTGAATGTCAAAGAGAATGTTATTGAATTTAGTTAGCTTTGTCATTCATTTAAATATACTTTTATGCCAATGTGGATGAAATTAAGTTTTCCCTGCCAACACTGAATGCCCCAAGTAGCCTATTCATACAGCAATGACTACACAGCCAACGTGAAGCTGACAGAACCACGTGGAAACCTTCCAAAAGCTGCCTGACATAACTTGCCAGAAAAACAGAGGGAAATTAGAGGAAATTTAAGATTATATCATCTAAAAAAGGAACTCTGACTTGCCTAAAATTAAGTCTTGGGACCGCACCCTGCTTTGTATCTTCTCATATCAATGCAGCTTGCTGTGGTCTCTGATGCACAATGGAGTTCTGATCTCTGCCAGGGACATATGACAAATTCATGAAGTCAAAGACACAGAATACTGACATTATTTCATTGAAATGGAAGGTCAGATAGCACAGCATCAGAGCAATGGAGATCTCTGAAGGCAAGATCAAAGACTTGAACAGTCCTTTACCTTCAGGAAACAGTGAAAGGGACTTTCCCCAGCATTTCAGTTGAAGAAACAGGTAAATGAAGGAAAGTAATCTGAAATGAAATGAAGATGTTAATGTATAAATAAAAATTCTAGTAAAAAAAATAGATATTGTATGACAAGCATTAGGATATCCATGTGCTTGATCCACAAAAAGCAACTAGCAATATTTTTAATAGTATATTAATATGGTATCAATTTCTGTAATATAATTTAGTTTTGTAATTTTATTTGATCTTGACACACAGTCAAGATAACACACAACTCTGCACTCTGAAGTTGACACAAATTTTCTCAGTCCTTTCTATAGTGTATCTGGCAGAACCAGGGAGCCTTGGAGATTGTGATCTTTTAGAGCAGAAAGCATTAGATCATGCTTATATTTTTCTTCATAGGACAATTTTAAGGAAAACAAAGGTAAATGAGCAACACAATCTGTGCTACTACAAGATGTAAGCACAAGTTTGTATTCTCCCTTGGAAATGTAGACAGTTGTATGCCCTTCAAGTGCTGAAATCCAGAAGAAATTTAGAGACTCTGCAATATTTTTTTTTTAATCATTTAAATGTTTTTTTCACATTTCTAGTGCTGACTTTAAATATTTTACAGCCTTGGTTTCTCTTCAAATTGTATCTCATAATCACAACAAACTGTCACACACTGTCAGTCTCCACCAGTGGAAATTATAATGAGCAGCTTCACTTTACAAAAACACATATAACTGATTTCAGATTTATGGGAATGGCAAACAAATGTGCCCCAGCCCTTGATGAGCATATTTGTGCAGCTTGGAATTTTCATCCCAGAAGAGTAAATGTGCTCTTGACAGTTGGAAGACAGATAGCAGCAGGGCTTTTTTCTAGTAATACTTCTTTTTTAGCAACACTGAACTAATCATAGGGTAGATGTCGATTTACTGACCTTCATGAATCATTTTATAAACTCTGGGCTGCAATCTCTAATGGTCACTTTCACATGCAGCAGTAGATCCCTGAGTAACAAATCCTGTTGAGAGCATGGTCTTATAAATGCTTTCTTTCCTTTTCCAAAATCCCAAATGTGGAATGTGTCTGTTCTTTGATACTGCAAGAATTTTCCTTTCCTTAATTTATTGCTTCTGGAATGCAATTACATGCTGAAATCCTCCCACCATGTTCAAACAAATAAACAGACGCCTTATAGGGTATACCCTGTTGACATGTATTCAGGAGTCCTTGCACTGTACCTGTTCAGACTCTGGTGAAGGGGAAGCATCTGAAAATTGACATCCAAATTACCACTCCTACATCAACTCAAAGTGGGCTACTCCCCTGTGCAAAGGCAAACTGTATTTCCCATAGGAGCTCAGATAACAAGTTGCTGGCTAGGCATTGTGATTATTTGTGTGAGCGCTTCCTCCAGTACCGGTAGTGCAACATGATATGGAAGAGGTGTTTTGTTCAAAGCCATGGTAATGCTAATCAATGTGTCTCCCTTCTGCTTTAAGCAAAAGGTGTGACTTGGGCTTCGAATTCCCTCTGAACACAAAGATTTTGTCACATTTTCCCAGCTGCTGCTAAATTTAAAAGTATTATTAAAATACAGGTTCGTGGTAAATCTTGATGCTGTCCCTATATAATATGAAAATAATTCCACTGAACCCCAGAGAGTTGCAAATCCATCACGAAAATGTAGCACAGAATAGCCGTAATGCTGTTTCAGACATCAAGAAATAGCTGAACCCCAGAAAGAATAGGCAGAGACTTGAACATTTAGTGTTTGCATTACTGCATCGGAAAGGTAAAGCACCAGCACAGGGTGCAAGGGCAAGGTTCCTACCAATACACTGATGCCTTTATCTGCCCTCCATTTAATTCGGCCTCTGAACAAAATCCTGCTTTATTAAGAGCTCAGTATGAAGTCAAAGTAATTGTCTACTTAAACATTTGTAACAGGATAAAACATTTCCTATACTTTCTTTCCCAGCAGATTTTTGCAACTCATTTACAGATCTGTAAATATTCCACTAATAACAGCTTTCTTCATGATACAATGGATAACAAGTCTCTAATTGCATTTCCTCTGTAAAAGCTAACCATCACAAAAATGCTTTCTTCGTTGGGAGGCAAACTGGATGCTTGCTCATTTGCCACACCCTGGTGGTGGTAAATACCACTGAGCTCTCAAGCTGCTTGACTTTCCAATGGTATATTTGAAGGAAAATAATTACATACTTTATGCCTTTATTTTTTGTCATGTGAAGGAAATAAAAATTGAGCTTCATACAGGGATTGATAGTTTAAGAGTCTTTGAATTAGTCCCAAACACGTTATTTTATGAAATTTGAAAACAGAACAGTTACAGTAGCAGTAACTGCAGATAATTGAAGAAATTTTATAACTAAGTATAACTATAAATTTGTAACAAAGTACATTGTGCGTCATGAAGAATTCCTCACTCAGCACAGGGGATGAGGGTGTAACAACTGTGAGCAGCACAGAAGCTACCACAACCACCAAGCACACCTGGAGCAAAAAGGGGTGCTCAGGGTGGTAAGTGGAAGTTATTTTCAACCTGCTAAAACATCACAAATCACAGATATTTGTAACCAATTAATCTGTCAGTCTATTCAATGTATACCAACACTTGCAGTACTAGTACTGAGATTGGTATGAGTTTTCAGAGAGGTTTCTGTGTAGTGGATAACTAATCCCTGCAGCACATGTATGAGATAATTGAGATGTGTATATTTATGGAGGAGACAAAAACCTGCAAAAACGTGTTTTCAGAGATCTGAGTTTTCTTGCCTGACAAATAAGGCTGTTTCAAAAGGTACAAGCATCTGTAGTCCTTCCTGAATCTGGTGGAAATGTTGGTCACCAGCCCCTCTAAAATTATGTACACACACTTAAACTTCTTATTTCAAATGACAGATGAAATGTAAAGAACTTGTAGTTCCTGTTAGGGAACCTGTTTTATATTCTATCATGATCTGAGAATCACCCATACGCCATCCTGCTGCACCCCATCCTCTTTCAGTCCCTGGTAACAGGAAACAGCTTTTGGAAGAGAATTACCACTTTCACAAATTCAATACTATAAAGTCAGGCTTTGGGGAATTTTAGGCACCTTGGCACTGCAAAAAAGTGTATTATCTAGTGATTTTACAGGTACCTCACAGAAAATCAGCCATCAAATCAGGTTTAAAGCTCAGATATTCCTAGTTACACAGGTTATTTACTATACTAAACTAGTAACTTGAAAGATTGACTAAAATGGCTACAGATGGACTACCACACAGCTAACCAGAGTAGATCCGCACATTTCATCCTAATATGGGAACATCTACCATTAAATCTTTACCAGTTAGGTCTACCTACTTATACCCATCATCACTTGATGTCATCTGTCCTAACAAGAAATTTCGGGTGGAGGACATATTCTTCAAATACACTGCAAGAAGCCAAACCTATGGTACATGGACTTCTGCTAAATGAGGAGGACCAGTGCAAACAATGAAGGATCATGAATGTATCACCACTCACAGAGTCTGGGAATCTGCTGGAAGCATATGGGTAGCCCAAATGTACTCCCTTGAGCACCGCCACATTGACCTAACCCTTCCTATTCAGAAGGCCACAGCATGACTAGTTCATTACTTAGTTCTTAGCTGCTCCCTTACTACACTGTAGATGAACATATTTAGCCTATATTTCAATCCAGGGTGTTGTCATGGTTTAATTGAATTAATACCAAACTACCAATAGATACAAGGTGGCAATGCCAGTAGATGTCTTCTCCTTCTTTGGCTTTCTCCAGCTTTCAGCAGAGTTGTGTGATCCTTTACTTTTAATGAGGCAGCATGAGCTATGTTTGCACATATTTCACCAACCTGTGCCCTCCATCCTGTCTCATCTGTCACTCCAAAAGGTGACTTCCTAACCCCCGCCTCCTCCGGCAATGATGAATTTCCCCCTCCCTGAATTGGTTGCTGTTGGGAGATGTATGGCCGTAGCAGCTCTCTGACACTTGACACATGTTTGGTCAAGGCTGCTGATATAGTGTATAAGACCATGTGACACCAGCAGTGCTATATAAATAATAAACTTCTTCCAAGGGAATTCCTTTCCCCTCCCTCCAGTTTCTAGTTTATCTGCTCAGTGCTATCTAAAAGATTAATTTCTTCCCACTGGCAAAACATATTGGAGATATTTAAATGGCAAACATGGGTTCCATCAGGTTCTTGATGAAAACCTGAAATACAACTTTCTAGCTCTATTTCCAAATTCAAATAAAACTCTCATGAAGATGAGAAACTGAGAGAAGTGTAAATGATCTACAGTATACATCCACAGGAGAAGGAGGAGAAAAATGAAAAGACCGAATGTTTTCCTTCTTTCTGTTTTATTCTTCAGTACCATTTTATTCTGGTTTGTTCTTTAGCTGTATATTTTAAGAGAAGCTTTCTTTACTTATATATTAATTATGGCTTATTTTTAATCTATGTATGTAATACATATCCCAATGTTCGAAGGACATGCAAACATTTTCTTTTTGTAGGACTTTTCCTGTGCAGGTGTTCCTTTATTCCATTTTGTGGGAGGATTTTTGGGTTTTGGTTTGGGTTTTTTTTTTTTTTTTCCTTTTATACTAGGACTGTATGATAAATGAGCGCAGCTCTCTTCTGTGCCAGGAAATTAATGAGTGTTTCCAAAAATACTATATTATGATAATACCAGAAGTGTCCTATTTTTATATAACCCTAGTTTTTCATTGCTTAACAGTCATGGAAAAAATTTCTGAAACTCTAAAGGAAGATAGCCTGGTTGTCTAAAATCCTGGACTTCACATCTTTGCACATACAAAGACTTTTATGGTTATTATTTTTGCATTTTTTTATTTCTTTCAGAGTTTTATAAACCACAACCTCATAAATCTTACTAAAATTCAAGAATTTCTGAATTTCTTCTCTAGACTTATACCACCATGTTCTGCTTATTTTTCATAGCTTGTGAAAGATGTCACTATATTTGTTATTGAAATTATTGAATGCTAGAATACCAACTGAAATTTCAGCAATGATAACAGATATAAACATTCCTATATGACCATTTTTATATGACTTCATGGATTTGAAGAAGAATATGCACCTATTAAACTATCACCTGAATGCAGAATCCTTTCTCATAGAGTCAGTTTTAAAGTGTGGTGCCTGAAACACTTTTTGCCCTTCATATTTGTCCCTAAACAAAAATGTTATGACTTTTCTTTCAAGTCATATCACACTAGTGCAAAGCAAAGCACACAACTACAATACCAATTATTTTTTCTCAGCTGCTGCATACTAACAATGAGTGTTTATTTTTAAAGTACTTTGTCACCTTTAAAGCCTAAAATTAGTACAAAACTATAAAAAAATGTTTTGTTCCCACAAAAAGGTTTTGGGTATCTAAAGTACATGTCAAATTAAATATGAATTTGCTGTGATTATCTAATCAAAACCAAGATATTTCCATCACCTCATTATGGTTCATACTTACAGTCACAAAATTTATGTTATTACAAATGCCCTTGACTATTTTTAATTTAGAACTTTAAAATGAAATCTTTCTCATGCCTGTCCCTTAATAATATTACCTTAAATGAATGGCAGTATCCATTTCTTACCTAGTTCTAACTGTAAAGATCTCAGAAGCAAGTAAGAATTGAGTGTACGATGCAAAGTACAATCTGTACTGTGAATTATTCTCTGAACTGTTACCTCTTTGGACATAATTTTAAAACCTACAATTACTGATGCCTGAAGCCCATCTCAGGTTGTGAGTACCACTGTGTTTCCTAGTGGTTTTGCAATAAAGATTTCCTTTCTCTTTACATTTACATCAAACAATAATATGAATGCTTATTTATTGACAATAGAGAGTTGTCCACTGCTTGTTCATCTTGTGGGCAGCTTGAGAATGGAGTAGCAAAAGTGATTCACAACAGGTGAATAACCTCTATAAATAGTGTTGGGGGATTTTTAAGAACCCAAAGACACCTTACAAGATCGAAGATGTTGCATATGTGCCTAATTTACAGCTGGATTTCTAAATTTAGAGAAGCAAACTAGAAAATCTCTACTTCCTTCTTTCAGATCACAGAATATGCTGTTGGAAGGGACCCACAATGATCACTGAGTCCAACTCTTAGCCCTGCATGAGACCATTCCCAAGAGTCACACCAGGTGCCTGAAAATATGATCCAAATGCTTCTTGAACTGCATCAGGCTTGGTGTCGTGAAAACTGCTTTCTGTCTGTGAAGCTGTGCTTTAGCATACACTAAAATAATCTGTTGCTTAGGCTGATGAAACCTTTCTCCTCTGTAACATTTTGTGATTGACAAAATAGGTGTTTCTTAGAGTCATGTCCCTGGAATGTCCAGTAGTTCTTGGTGTATACTGAGTGCTGATGTGGAAGCACAGGAGCCAGCCATCCTATTCAACACCATTTAAAAGACATAGCATGTCTAATAGGACCAGACATAAAGTAAGAGTTAATTCCTCTGTCCCCAGCCAGTTTGCAGAGAGTGTCCTGATCACTCAGTGACACATTAGACAGAGGGAGATCTTTCTAATGCTCTTTGTTGCAGCTGCACCACTCTACAGACAAGGATGCAAAAGAACCCAAAATGGGAGAGGATATTTCAGCAGAAGCATAATTTCATACCTTGAAAAATGTAGTAGGTAATAGAGCCTCTCATTCCCCAGTCCTTCTCTTTCTCAGTCTCTCCAGGACTCCTGTTTCTGTTTACACCAAGCAAGTTTTGCACAGAGTAGCAGAAGGCGACTCCTTCCAGAGAACATGACAAGGAATCCCAGCTTCAACTCAGGGAGGGATCTATAGTGAAGGGGCTTCAGTTACACTGTTCTCTTTGGTCCTTCACTTACCTTGGCATAGGTTTTATTGTCCTGCCTGAAACTCAAACAACTCAGAAAATGCTGTAAAATGTACTGCAGAGCACGAAGCCTTTCTTTTTGACCTGCTCCTTTGTTCAGACTTTCTGAACCAATACACAGACTAGTATCATTATAT
This sequence comes from Acropternis orthonyx, assembly GCA_035583155.1. Classification (NCBI taxonomy): domain Eukaryota; kingdom Metazoa; phylum Chordata; class Aves; order Passeriformes; family Rhinocryptidae; genus Acropternis; species Acropternis orthonyx. The sequence continues at coordinate 30,420,632 of JAWWEU010000040.1, read as the reverse complement.
GTCAGATCTTCAAATTATATAAATTGGAGTTCTTCCATGCAGAGGAGTACAGCTATAATGATTTCTAGTGTCTAAATCTTCATACCAACAATACAACCCCTTTAGAATTGTATGGACATTTTCTGTCAGACAGTAATTGAACAGGACAGTTTGGGGTGTACAGAGCTCTCCCCATCAAGACAAGGCAACTCTGAAAGGCTTCACTAATTGCTGGGTTAGTCAGCACAGATCAGTGACTTCTCACTTTTGACAGAAAAACAATATGCCTAACAGGACTTTTTTGCTTTATAATTCTGCCATGTTCCTAATTTTGACAACTAAACTCCTTCTCTATCTGTGTTGTATCACCAAACTCAACACTTTAATTGCATACAAGGAATAAAAACATAGGCTTATACCTACCTGGAAGTAGTTTCATGTTCAGTATTCAAAGCAGAAGCCTATCATTTATGAAAATACAAACACTTTGATAACAGAAAATGCAAGTTCTTCTAGTCCAAAAAGAAAACAACAACAATAAAACCCATTTTGCTAGTTGGAAATTGCTATATAAATGATTAGGTTGCAAATAGTCCTACAAAAAAGACTGAAGAGGGGATGTTATTCAGAAAAATTTGACAGGTTATTTCAAGAAAAGTAAAATGAAGCCCACATTAACCAGAAAAATAATTTCAGACTCCTCATCTTATGCAGGAAATAGGTGGTGCTGATTTGGGAACTGAGAAGTTTCTTGGGGAGAGGTGGTACACAGCTGGGCTGTCCCCAAGGAGCAAGCCCAGATGATGATGGGCATTGTACCCTCCAGGGAGAGCTGAGTGGCAGCACGAAGTGACCAGGAAGGCTCCCCGCAGCTGCAGCAGCTATTTTCTCTGTCATTATGACTGTCATTTAGATAATACGAATATAACTATCCCATTACTCCCCCAGAACATACTTATAGCTGAACCACTGAAAAACTGGTAAATTACTTTAAATTCTCTTTGCTGAGAGCTTATTGCTCACAAGGGAATGGTTCTTTCTCTATTTTTCCAGCTGTTAAATTGCCTTCAAGGACACTTCGACATAAACATTTGCTGCAGTGACTTCAGAAGAGTTAAAGAAGTGATGTGGTGAATGTCACTGAAGTTCAAATTATGTGAAATCTGGAAAAATCCCATTTAAAAGGCATTTTTTTTAGTTGGAAACTCAGGAAGTACAATTATATTCTTTACTTTTCAAAGTCTTTTCTGATTGTGCTTTACTACAAATCCCACAATTCACAAATCCACCTCATCAAGTAAAAGATCTTATTTTCACCAAAAAATATTTGGTTGATTATGACACCTTCAATAATTTGAAAAGGCTGTACTATCTCCCAACAGCTGTGATGTGCTAAGGGTACTATGGTAGCTGAATCCTGGTCATCCATTTACTACAGAGAAACACCACTAAAAGAACCCTTTGAGTAGTTCTCTCCCCAGTCCCTAACTATCATCACAATGAAAGAAAATTCCGTTTGAAATTCCAACTTCATTGGGGTTGGGGGCG
>JAWWEU010000040.1:30389841-30419005 GCA_035583155.1 Acropternis orthonyx | reverse complement strand
GGGGGGGAAGGGGGCGGTGGTGAAGCTGATATAAACAGTGTTTTGTAAGAAAGTGAGGATTACAGTCAGAGATTAAATCATATTTTTATTTAAAAAAAATTAAAATGGCTTACCCTGAAGCAAAGGAACAAAATGTCAACCCTCCATGTGTTCTTACATCTCTAAACATTAGTATGTGGGCAAACTCATCAGAAGAAGACAGGTAATTTGAAAAAAAAAAAAAAAAAAAAAAAGGGAAGCTATTTGGAGCTTGAAATTGTCATTATACTTTTACACTGAGTTTAATATTAATTTTTTAGTGGCAAACTGAAGGGGTAATCTACTTTAAATAATCTTTGTAAAGAAGAAACAAAATCATTAGATGAATGATTAACCACATGCAACATAAACGTGATACCTTAGTGCTGTGTAAACACTGGTGCTCAGCAGTGCATGAGACAGAAAGATAAGGAGGTAATGCCCTCAGGCATCACCTACAATTGTCCTAAGTATAGTCTTTTGTTCATTATGTTGATAACCATTAATATGTAATGCTTAGCAGGTATCACAGATCAGATTAGAAAACTGAAGTATTCGAGGGAGTCAGCTCAGTATTCATTAGACAACCTTTTCCCAAGACCTGGAAGCTTCACAAGCGCCCAGCACAGACTTTCCTGCCAAAGTGAGCCCTCTGAACGCTTTCTGACCCTGCACTCAAACACTGTGAGAAATCAAACCCACATTCGTTGGCCAGGGATTATGTTGCAAGAATGGACAAACCCCTGAAATAGTGCTGTTCCTAAAGAAAATGCTAGTATTGTTTTGGCGGACTCTTGGAGATATGCAAAGGAAAGTACTGAATGTAACTTTTCCCCTTTGGTATTTCTGCAACATGGGAGATCCAGCCAAGACATTAGGCAGCAGATCAGAGCAATAATCTATAAAAATTGCCATCAGGGGCATCTTGTTCATGCATTCAGTGCTAAACAGCTTTTTATGCACAGCCATATGGACATCCTACTGTGTTTATGTAATTTAGACACAAATACACAATCAAAAGTGTGAATCAAAACAGTCTTCCCCATGGGTTATGAAATTCATTAGATTCTAGTCCCCAGTCATAAGACGAAACTAGTGCTTTGCTCTCAAACACCTACTTGTATCCTTGATTTCCACACCAGCTCACTACAACCTGTCTTCTAGCTTTCAACGTGGTCCCTCCAGGCAGACCTTTTATCTGTCTGCCAGTCCTGGGAGATGCCTCAAGACATTTTAGTTTGCTTAGAAAGCTAAGCAAGCCTCCGTTGTTCCTGAAGGATCCTCTGACATGATGATGTCCAGGGTCCTTGAAACACTGCTGAAATGTTATGCCCTTTCCTGAGAGAATGCGGACCATAGTGGGCTGTGTAGGAGGTAATGACATAGCATTAGCTTAAATTAGTAAAAAATTCATCCTTTGCAACAGAACTTCAATTCTTTTCAGTTTTTGTAGTTTCCCAGAGCAGTGAATTCAAGCACTACCATTCTAAAATGCAGCTCCTGAACAGAAAGCTTCAGTAATAACCTGATGCTCACAGCTAACTCTCAATAACCTCCAGTTTATCAAAAGCAGGCAGGGATTCTGCCCTGGGGCTCTCAGCTTTTTGCGTCATTCTCTGCAGGGCAATCATTGAGTTTCCTGAGCCGGATCGTGACTAAGAATATTTTGGCTGTTTTAGGGGTAGCACAAATGCCTGAGTTCATCACATTGGAAAATGTAACACAGTTACTTCCAGTGACACTGCATCCTAACTCTCTTAGCATGAAAATTAGGGACAGTGATGCAGTCAGGAATCCACAGATAATCAACCAGAGCGTCTCTCCACCACACTCAGTACCTATGCAAATCACAGAATCATAGAATCAAAGAATCACAGAACCAAAGAATATGTTGAATTGGAAGGGACCCACAAGGATCATCACATCCAACCCTTAGTCCTGCACATGACCATCCCCATGACTCCCGTGTGCCTGAGAGTATCATCCAAACTTGTCTTGAACTCTGTCAGGCTTGGTGCTGTGACCACTTCCCTGGGGAGCCTGTTTCAGTGTCCAGCCACCCTCAGGGTGAAGAACCTTTTTCTAATACCCAACCTAAACCTTCCCCTGACACAACTTCAGGCCATTCCCTCGGGTCCTGTCACTGGTCACCACAGAGAAGAGATCAGTGCCTGTCCCTCCTCTTCACCTCAGGAGGAAGTCGTAGCCTGCAGTGAGGTCTCCCCTCAGGCTCCTCTTCTCCAGGTTGAACAGACCTAGAGCCCCCAGTGAAGTTAAGGTTAATGGCCTGATTTTCCTAAGTACTTGCCAGTAGATGTGAGTTTTCCGTATTTACAAAAATATGTGAGCTTCCTGAATGCACAGAGAGGTTGGCTGGGAGAACACATATCTTAAAAGCACTGAGCATACTCGGCTTCTCCTCTGATCAATATTCTTCACTCAGTATAGGCACATGCACTGACTGTAGGATGTGTTACTGTTTAATTTATACTTTTTCTAAAATGCAATGATGTATTCAAAATGTTTCTTCTCAATAGCTTGCGCACTAAATGAGTACTTTGATCAATCACTTTTATTTTTACTGCTTTGGTATATTCTACAAGGGTTTTTTATTGTTGTTGTTTTGTTGGAGGGTTTTTTGTTTGTTTGTTTAGGTGGTTTTGGGTTTTTTGGGTGGGTTTTTTTTTTTGGGGGGGGGGGGAAGGAGGGGCGGCGTTGGTTGGAGAAGTGGGTTGTTCTGGTTTGGTTTTTTTGAAAGGGAAGCTCTGTTGCACTCTGCTACAGGTTTCAGTGAGGGTGGTAGTAATACTTGGGGGGTTATTTCAGTGTGATTATAAAGACAAAGAATATATTTCTTAACTTTTAACACTCCTTTTCTGATCCATTTCCAATACGCCTGAAAAAAGAAAAGTAGCATAGTGCCACAAAAATGACATTTTTATATAATAAATAATGGCCAGACTTCGTGAACAAAGATCTGGGGAAGGGCTCTCCCCCCATGCGTGTGCCCTTCCAGCCTGCGCAGTGGATTTTTTTATATCAATTTGCTAATTACTACTGCACCCTGATTGCTACAGTAACTACTTTAGTGACACTGCAAGTGCCAATTCAGAATTGGAGTTACAGAATTTGAAAAATAAAGATTTAGGATTGAACTTTGATACCTTCTCTAAGTGTATTTTCTTTACACAACTTCATATATCTTACAGTCTCATAATTATACTCAAGAGTTGAATGTCTACTGCATTCAAGTTCTGGGTCATCATATGGGTAAGAGGGCATTGCTGAAGTTCCAAGACAAGTAGTCAGGACTCTGTGCCATACTGTCAATAAGTAAAATCTGAGATATTTCTCCTGTTACTTATTTTACTGTTGTGTAACATATTTTCTGATCAGATTGGAGGTTTTTTTCCCTGAGAAGTGCACTCCTTATATGCACTGCACTCTTGAAAGCAGGTAAGAGAAGCATGAATGCTGTCAGGGACTGTATATAATATAGTAAATATTTTGGCAAACTCAGAGGAGCCATGTAGAAACTTCAGGAACAAAAAACTGTCAAATAAATGTGTTACCATAAAGTTCACACTGAAATTATCAACAATTAAAGAGGCCACAAAGATTTGCCAATATTACGCTATGTGTTATCCCAGAGTTGTATTTCCTAAGGATAACTTTTTCAAAATGATGGCAGTATTTTACAGTGTTATGGAAATACTGTGGAGACCCAAAAGACTATTAGTGTAATTATTTTAAATGTGATCATTACTTTAGAAATTTACTTAGTGATGTGAGAAACAAGCCTCAGAAATTTTTAATAGGGGTTTATTATATGATAGAAGCAAAATTCAGGTAGCTGGATACGAGAGAAAGTCACTGCTTCCCAACTCGTATACCCGATATGACATGTATCGGTCATTTTATCCAGTTACTTCATACATTATTCATTACATCGTATACACATACATTTCACAGTGTCATGCTAACAGTCTACAACAGGTGTTTCTTGTTGTGTCAGTTCCATTCATTATCTTCACACTTAGTAATGATTTATTACTTCTCTAAGGCAAGAATTTAAACAGATCCTCTATAATTTATGCACTTCCTAGGTAAGATACAGAGATACTAAGAGACTAAACAGACCTTATTATAAATCAGGTCCTTCTATAATTCATGCATTGTTTAGATAAGATACAGGGGAGCACTATTCAGGCCTCATTATAAATCACACTTTCTCTATAGGAGTGTAATTATTGTTCTATTTTCATGAGACTTCATTTTAATTGCTTCCTTACTGACACAAGTCACACGTATATCTATCACAGTGATGAGGGTCAATTTTCTGGCAAATTCTATTCCTTCCAGGCAGAAAAAGTCTAAAAGCCACACACTAAATATATCACACTACGCTTCTGTGAGGCAGTACCTCTTAGAGAGTAGTAGATAGTCAAGGAATATCTTAGAGCAGAAACTCAGATTTAATGATTTAGACTTCACCCCTGAAAGCAAATACACGTGTAAGTGTTTTAGATCAACTGTCAAGACCAAAAGCCCCATATTCTGATTTAGGATGTCCACAAAGCAGCACTGTGCCAGAACTGAACAAGCATTTCTCAACACAAAGCCCTCAGCTTGTTCCTCTACTGGCACATGTAGACACCACTTCTGCTACTGGAAGCATCAATGCTGTAGCTGACACAAGATTTCATCCACAGCAACCACATAAAGGCAGCATTTTTGCCTGTCTTTTTTTCAGTTAGGCAGGGATGTTTCTCTCAGTCCTTACCCAGGTACTGATTTTCAACTAAAACTTAAAGGATCTTCAGTATCTTAATGCTCTTTCCAAACAAGACTTCAAACATTTTATTAACTGGTTTGAAAACTATAATGGGAAGGACCGAAGAACAGATGAATGGCTGGACACATGTATATACCCTTCTTTAGTCTCATTTTCTTAGGAAACCAAACTACAAATATAACCCAGCTGCACACAAACCCTTTAATTTCTTTTCCTGTCAATATATGTTCACTGGGCCCAACAGCTCTCTGCAACCAAATAAACATCATTACTCATTTACCTACCCCTGTGCTTATTTGATCACCTCCTACCACAGAAAATGTAAGAAGTTTTTTATATAATCCCAGGAGATAGGATAGATGAAAAATAGGCATATCATTTTTAGATTTTTCCTCTCTGACCTTTTTGAACAGAAGGCAAAGACTTCCACCAAATCACTCAGCACAGCTTTCGTTCATCTTTTTGACATCATTTTACAGGTCTATGGAGTACATGGAGCACTTGGTAGGAACATTTTGCACAGTACCTGCCATTGCATGCACAGCAGGTCATTGGGGAAGGCCCTGAGAAAACTGCATAGGGAATGGGGGATGTCATAAACCTGTGAAAGCAGGTCCTTTCCTGACTGCTAATTCATCTAAATACAAATCTAGGCCCATCTTCTCAGTAGAAAAAATGTAAAATCAGAACCTGAAAACATACTGGCACAAAGCAAAGCAAACAGGAGTTGAATATAAAAATTTAGCTCCCAGTCTTTTAGGATCAGAAAAAACTAGTAAACTGTAGCCTGCAATGTAAAAGTCCTCTGAGGACTGCAGGCAGTGTTAGTGGAGCTCTCAGCACAGTAAGCCTGCACAGTGACAATAGGGTAGTGGGGTCTCACTGTTTGCATAGCTGATAAACACTGGGATTCCCAGTTGTGAGTAACTTCTCCCACTAATGAGTGATAAAATGGATAATGTGAAATACAAGCAATGACAAAGCACAAAGCCTTTAACCACTCCATCTGGTAGACAAAGTAGAGATTGATGAGCTTGATTAAATGACTGATATTAGCTTACTCTGAAGTGAAAAAAACACACTGTAGTAAGGCCCTGCAGAGAGATGCACAAGCAGGGGCAGGAAGGTGAGGAGCTGAATTGAACAGTTCTGAGAATAACAGTAACCAAAAAAATGCCCTGAGAGGTGCCTGGCTGTTTTTTTCATCAGCGCTATTCCTCACAACAGAGCAGAACTGGGCAGAATGCCATTTCATTTCCTGGATACTTTCTACATCAAAACAATACCCAGGTACTCTCCAGTGCTTTCATGAAATATCCGTCTTTTGACTGAAAAAGTGAAGGTTTTGTATTATTCTCCTTCTCTGTGCTAGCCTCTGCTTCTCTCTCTCTCCTGCTTTCAAACAAAAATTGATAACAAAGCACTGCTCTGAGGAGTCTCACAAAAGAGAAAAGGTGAATTTATTGTGTCCTCGCATAAAGCTTTAACCAAGCACCAAGTTTCAGCAGAAATAAATTTCTCTGAAATTGTTCCAATCAATTCAATTTTCTTCATCTAGTCCAACCACAAAAGAGGGCAGCTCTGGCTGACCCTGCTCATCGAAGGCAGCAGCAAGGGAGGAGGCTTTTTGCAGAACCACCTTGGTGATGAGTGGAGGCAGGTCCAGTCAGCCAGACATGGTAGTGTGAACGTGAGATAAAAAAGGAGTAAAAAGACAACTCAAAGGCTCCACAAAAACCTGAGTGAAGACTCAGCTCCAAGACAGTTTAGAGAAAAATCTGTGTTTGCTAGAAATGCTGTGCCTTTAGACTTTGTGGCATAAACTAAAATTAAAGGCAAGGCAAAGAAGCTGGAACTCTCCCCATTTTAAGCATTTTTGTCACACTGTATTTTCACATATGCATGACTCTTACTCTGCTAAGGCACATGATTCAGCTGTGAGGATTCTTCAGGAAAGTCATAAGGGACTTAATTTTTGAATAATATCTTGCACTCTTCATTTTTTTCAATGGCCAAAACAAGAATACATTTTCTAAAGTCTACATTGGGGGCCTGTTGCTGCAAGGACTATATTTATTTAAATTATAGACTTTGACTCTAATGAAAGCAGAAATTATCCTTGAGTGAATGATTAAAAATAAATTATCTGCTCACAGTATCTACAAACTGTATTATCACTGCAGTGGGAGAAACACAAATTCACAAGATTGGATGGCTGCACATCCAGCATTGGAAAAGCAAAAAGCATCATTAAGATTTAATCATGAAAGAATTCTGGTGTATTTGCAAGACAAAAACCAATACTATTCTATTGTTTAAGGTGGCAAGACCACAGACATTTCTGCAGTTTATTTGCTGAAGTGAGGTTTTTGTCTTTCAATTGCCTAAGAGAACACATTTCTGGGAAGAGATTTTGTGAGGGGGCATATCCAGACCTCTCTGGAGGTCTCCTGGTGCTTCTGGGGTTGTGCAGTCAGGACTTGCATGTCTTGGCTTTCCACATCATCTGCTGCTATTTCTGCTTTACAGTAAAGAAAATCCAAGAGGAAAGAGAAAAAAAGCCTAACCAGAGCCCAGGTGAATTCCCAATTTCTATTTTTAGAAGGAAGGCTGACAAAAGTCCCTTTGCATTTCTGGTGATGGGAAACCCGACCCAAGGCTGCGTGTTTGTGCCTGCAGGGGTGGGGTTGAGCTAGTAAGGTAAAACAGAGAAGAGTGGCATTTCAGCAGACACATCTTGACAGTATTTCTTGCAGGTACAATCTCTTGTACTTAAGATGCCATACATATGGCAGCTCCATGACATCTCTCCTCGTTTTTTCTCTGTGCTACAGAATAGGATGCTGTGATTGCCCTCATTTTCTGTTGAGGGTTTGGCACAGGTACAAAAATATTGCTGTGGCTCTAACTCCATGGGAGAAGAAGCTGACAAGATACAGAGCACACATCTCCACGTGAACAAGGGTAGGCACTGAGGCCACAGCCCATTGCTTTCACTGATTTTAGAAATCTATGATCAGAATATGATAGCAGTACAGGCAATATAAAGGCAAAGTTGTTCCTTATTTCCCAAAAGATACACAGACAAATCCCAACAGCATTAACAGAGTGAGACTTTTGTCCTTACGTTTTTCATTGCAAATATCTTCCTATTGCAATTCAGGTTGTCACTCAAGTAGCCATACACAGTATAGCCAGTTAGAAACTATTCAGCTTTGGGGTGAGCAAGAGTGTTCTGCCTACCTGAGCAAATGGCAGAACCAGTGGATCTGAGGCTTACACATGGACATCTAGCGTGCCAGAACCTCACTGCTATAGTAGCCAAACTGTCCCTGGTACATCTTCAGCAATTGCAGCCAATTCAAGGTAGATGTGGAGGTGCCTGTTGAAATCAAAACTTGTAGAGGTGGAGAAGAATGAAATTACTTTTTACATGATTTTATCTGAGAAAAATAAATGCATTTTGAAACTAAATAAAGCAGCCTTCCATGAATTGGTATTTATGGCTTTATTGGTCCCTGTCCTTTAATTCTGGAGAAAACAAGCTTTAAAGCAGATAGTGAAGAGGGGCAAACCTGCCATTATTAAGGACACTATTCTCAAGGAGCAGCTCAGCTGCTGTGGAAGTGGGGGACGGTCACTCCAAATTGGTAAAGGAGTGAATTGAAGTTCTCATCTATAGACTGGGTACACTCAGAAATTCTCATTACTGAGCAGTAGAGGAGTTGCCAGTGTTGGCTACCTGTAGGGGAATAGCTACATGTGGTCTGACAGCATTTAAACATTTAAGTAGTTCGCTTAGTGGGAGTTTCATCAAATTCTCACAGGAAAAATTTTTGGAAAGCTCTGAGGGCTTTCAGGAAGACCCATACCTTGGTAAACTGTTCATTTGTCCCAGATTTCAAAGAAAGACATCTAACTTCTCTTTCTCCTGAGGCTGTAGTTCTTCTGATAGCCAGTAATTCATACCTAAAGACATTAGCCATTATCCTATTGCTGAGTGCAAATACAAGTTCCTAAAATTACTTGTCTTTTGTAATTTCCTATTTCTAAAAGCTGATAATGTCTGACACTGCATCAAACACAATACAATTTTGGACTATGACTGAATATCCTAGGCCTTACTACAGTGAAAAAGGGTCTGTCTGACTGTTGAAAATGCTGAGAAAAAAATCTGAAGATTTCTTATTATAGTGGTTATAATACTGTGACTTTGACTAGGTCTTCCAGGCAAAATCTGAAGCGTTGTCTGAAATAATATATCCAACACTAAAAAACAATAATTTATAAAGTGACCTTGTATTGATGAAATTTCCAATGCAATGGCAACTAACTACAAAAAGACTTGGACATAATTCTGTGGTATGTAACCAAAATGAACAAACAAAAAACAAATTAAAAAAGAGAAAAAGAAGGAAGAAACTAAAATAGCTGCTCTACAAAGTTTTTATCTAACCACCCTATGCATTTTCTCCCCCTGTCCTGCTGAGGAGAGGGAGTGACACGGTAGCTTGGTGAGTACCTGTCAGCCAGCCAAGCTCAACCCACCACAACAGTATTCAGCCTGAGATGTCAGGTTTGGGCAGGCCCTAGTGCCTGTCTAGCAGCCTTCTATGATGGAGTGACTTCATCCAGTTCTGGGATCAACATTTCAAGAAAGACACAGACCTCATGGACTAAGTGCAGGGGTGGGCCATGAAAATTATTAGAGTTCCAGGACAACTGTCCTATGAAAAAAGGCTGAGACAGTTGGTGTTTTGGCTGAGATAGTTAATTTTCTTTGTAGCTGGTACAGTGATGGTGTATTTGGGGTTTAGCATGAGAATAACATTGACGTTTTAGTTGTTGCTTACCATAAATCAAGGATTTTTGGATTTTCCATGCTCTACCCGTGAGGAGGTGCAGAAGAAGCTGTTGAGAGAGCATGGCTGAGATGGAACTGACCAAAGGGATATTCCATACCATAGAACATCACACTCAGTATATAAAATGGGGGGAGTCGGCTGGTAAAGGCACTTTGTGCTCAGGGATAGGCTGGGCTTTGTTCAGCATGTGGTGAGCAATTGGATTGTGCATCATATATTTCTCTTGGCTTTTATTCCTCTCTGCCTCACTTTATTTTTATAGTAGTACTAATAGTTGTTGCTGTAGTTGTTTATTTTAATTTTTTTTCAATTCTTAAACTGTTCTTTACCCATGAGGCTTACCTTTTCTTTCTGATTCTCCTAACACTGAAGTGAGGAGGGGTAGTATATGGTACTTAATTGCAGCTGCAGTTAAACCATGACAGGGTTGTTTAGTCTAGAGAAGAGAATGCTCTGGGAAGGCCTTCTTATAACCTTTCAACATATAAAAAAGGCTTATAAGAAAATTGGAGAGAGATTTTTTTACCAAGGCCTGCAGTGACAAGACAAAGGTCAGCAATTTGAAACTGAAAGAGGGTATGTTTAGATTTGATGTAAGGAATAAACTTTACAATGAGCATGGTGAAACACTGGAACAGATTGCCCAGAGAAGTTGTGGATGCACCATCACTGGAAACATTCAAGATCAGGCTGGATGGTGCTTTGAGCAAGCCAATCTAGTGAAAGAAGTCCCTGTCCATGGCAAGGGGCTTTTACTGGAAGATATTTAAAAGTCCTTTCCAACACAAGCCATTCTGTGATTCTATGATAGTGAAAGATATTTTCTGAATTAATTTTATCACTTCCAGATACTCCACATCAATACTTAGTGTGGATGGTGATAATGTTATGAGAAGAAGTCAATATCTATTATTAGGCATTTTAAAACAACTGGTAGTCCATATTTTTTTCTTTGATGCAGGACATTAAAGTACACGAAATATGAAATACAGTTTTCAAAATCAAAATTAACAAGTACATTAACTGAAACAGATGGACAGGAGACATCTACATAGAGTCATGGAGCAGAGAATTTTTCACCTTTCCACAATAAAACAAAAAATTTTCCAGGTAACATGGAAACCCTAAAACAAACAATACTAAATTGGTCCATTGGTGTTTAACTTTGCACACAAAGTTTCTGAATGAAGTCTGATTTTTGTAAGCATTTCAAGCATGTAAGCATTTTATAATCAATAAAATAATTGGATCTAAAAAACTTGGATTTATATATTTAATATAATCAAGCTCGTTTGTCCTAAAAATTACAATCTTTAGAGAGTGAAACACTAGTGTCTAGTGAGAAGGTGGAGGAATCAGTATGATTCTGAATTTATTTTGCTAAATAATATATATTCACAAAAAATAAGTTTTAAATCATAATTTTATTTGTGTCAGAGTGAACTTCAGCAAATTGTGGTGTATGGTAGTCAGCCAAAAAGACCACAGTTTAGCACAGTCAAGGTTTTCTTGATTTGTTACAAATTGAGACCATCTATGAATGTTCTCAGTACTTCACTGTGCTTGCTTTCAAGACAGGAAGCAATTCTTTTCCACTGTTAATACTTTCTGGGCTTCAGTGACAGAGTGTGGTAATCGATACACCCTTTAAAGTATGGAAATATTCTTGTCATTAAATGGAATGTTGATGCCAATGCAGAAAATGAAACCTTTACTGTGATATGAATATTTGTTACAGGTGGATTCTGTATTGTTACCATTCCTGTATCTTCCCTTCCCCAAAAACCCCAGTTGTAAACCCTTTTCCCATTTGCCCTTGTTAAATCTCACCCCATTGGTCCTAACCTGGGTGCCCTTTCATAGTAAAATGACCCCTCCCTTTAAAGCTCTGTACCAGCAGAAATAAACCCTCTTTGTCTCCCTCTCTCTGTGAGTTCTGTGCTATCGCCTTGTCCCGAGGGAACCACGTGTTGGGGGGGAAGGGCAGAGAACGTGCCCCCCTGGTAATGAACGCAGCGCCCGTGCCAGGGGGAATCCAATCACCGCTATAACAGAGGAAGTGGCAATGCTGTTGATTGGTGAATAGGGTAGACCATACTCTTTATGAGCCCTTTATGAAGGGGTAATTCAATATATTCACATCATTTCTTAAGAAAAGTTCTTTCATTGTATCTGGGGCACAAATTATCAGTTTTTACAAAAATGGAGGTCTTCTCTGGGTGTGACAGTGTGCTCCATTTTTCTCTATTAGCCTTCAGATTGGGGTACTTTTGAAAAAGCCTCTCCCTCTACTGAGAGAATTAAAATAACAGGAGGGGGGTAATCCAGCCTTACCAGGGGACACCCTTCTCTCAAAGTTGGGTCACAGTGCACAAAACAAGTGTAGAAGGTGGGCTGCATCAGGGTGGCTTTAGAGGCATCTGAAGTTCATGAAGAAAAAATATTTTCTCAGAAAAAAATTTCCCAGTGAGTTCACACTTGAGATCATTCAAATAAAATCAACACCCCTTTGCCTCCTATTTTGTGTAATACTTTACAAAGTAGCTCATGCTGGTACAGAAGGTTTGCCTGAGCCAAGGCTGGTGAACAGATGAACCAAGCTCTCAAAGTGTGATCCAAGGTCTCTGAATCCAAGGTATGGGCTCCACAGTTTAATTACAAATAGAAAGAAAGTTTTGCAGTCATGACTTAGGTTGCCTAATAGATGGCAGCTCAAATCAATACAAAGCCCGATAATACACCTGGCCCAGAGGCAAGGGTGTGCTCAGTTGTCAGTATGTGCAGGCCCTGTTTTTCAACTTTCCTTTCTCTTCCTGCTTTCCCAAAGAGAGTGTAGAGTTATTCGCTTTATAACAGTATGTCTCCTGTACATTTGGCAAGAAGGTCTGATCATCACCTGTATGGGTCAGAGCCAGATTTCTACTCCTCTTGTAGCAAGAAATGTAAAGCAAGGTACAGTTTGTTCACATCCTGTAATATTGGCATTTTCAAGCATCAAAGAAAGACAAGGACAAGGTATGTCATCTGCAGTGTCACACCTATTTAATCAGGACACCCAGGATCCCTCCTAGCTTCCAGCTTTGCTTCGGCTTGTTCTTCAATTTCTTTCCTGTGCCATTTCCTAGTGTTCCAATGCCCCTTCCTTACAGTCTTCTTTGTTCCTTACATATTGTTCCAGTTGCTTAAAATATCTTTTCAGGATAAATGCCCATTGCTTTTTCTCCTTTCAATTCCTACGCAGCGTTTAATGCCTTTCCATTAGAAATGCTGCATAACCTGAATTTCAAAGAAAGACAGGAGCTGTTAGTCCCTAGCTAAGCAGTCTTCCAGGTAGAGAGCTGTATGTTGCTCTTCAACCTGTCCATTGCTAATAACCAGCGGGAAGGAGCCTGCCCTTCCTGCCCATGATGTCAGCACAAAGTAACATCCAGCAGCACTGTGAAGTTTTTATTGTATTTTATTCTACTATACAAGAAAGCACAGTTTGTTACATATTTGTTTTGCAAATTCCATTTCCATTTTAATTAGAATGCAAGTTCCTGCAATTTCTATCTTAATTACCATAATCTGCTTACAGTCATTATGATGAGCACAGCTAGGAGAAGCAGCTGGGTTATGTTTGCTTTATCCTGGATAGAAATCTTTAAACAGATAAGTATTGGAAATAAGTCTGCAATCACTCTCTTTGAAAAAATATCCATGTACAGATGCTACTTCATGACTTGTGTACAGTAGGATCTATGCAGCAGGGGGAAAACTGTTTAAAATATATCTCTGCATGTATAGCAATGGTCATAAGCAGAGCTCATTTTTCTGTTTGGTTGTGGGTTTTTGTTTGGGGTTTTTTTTTGTTTGGTTTGGGGATTTTTTTTGTTTATTTTTTTATGGAGATGATCACATTGAGGATGTTTATGCTTTCTTGGGAAATTACTTATATGGGTAGGCACATATTATGGATCTCTTCACTATTGAATTTTATGCCTGTGCAACTCAATTGAGGCCAGAGTTAGCAGTAAATCAGACTCCATAATTCTTAGTTACTTATGTAGAGTCACAAGTTAAATTCACTGTGATATAACCAGGAATATGTGTGGGAAGGTACTTTGAAGAGGCTCTTCAGTGAAAGCCATCAATCTTTCTGACTGCACTAACCTCTGCTCCACAGCCCACACTGCAACCAAAGGAGCGCTTCAGAGGGTGCTTTCAAAGGGCATTCTCGTCTGTTGTCTCAGAGCAGAGAAGCTGCTGCAGAATGAGTAGGAGCACTCAGTGCTCTCTCTAATGTATTACCAGCTTCACTCTTCATCAACATCATACAGCTTATCTGTAAAACTGGTCTGGAGGAAATCAGGGCATCAAAACTCAGGGAGGAGAGTGGGGAAGTGAGGGGTGATTTCATTTTACAGAATCTCTAGGTAAGTTAATTTTACCCTTTCAGGCTCATTCTATCACAGCCTCCTTTCACACACACTCTCATGTCTATATACTTACCAGCCCCTAGATTTGAGTTCCCAAGTGGTCTGACCACAATCAGATGTGCGCAACAGAAAGGACAAAAAACTCTGCCTATTGAGGCGTCATGTCTCTTCAGTTTCTGTTGACTGCTGTTGAGAAGCCAATTAACTTTCATGTTATTTAGAAGTTAGAACTGTTACAGGGTGACCCTTTGCTTCAGAGTCACATGTACTTCAGACTCCCCAAATCTTAGGCAGAGTTGCTGCTTATTGTCTGCCTGAATTTGTTTGAAATATGTTTTAGAATCCATACATCCTGATGGTTATCATCTGTTTTCCCAGTAGGCTGACACAAACAAGAATGGCATATGTGATGTGTTGTAACCTCGCTGCACCCCATCTGTGGTCAGAAACAAGGGTCTTCCCCTAACAAGTCATGTATCCTGAACTCTCAACAGAGTGCAAGCCTTCAGGGAGTGAATAAACATCAAGTTCCTCAACTTGATGGAGAGGGAACAGTCACCGCCAATGTAGGTCAGTGTTTTAACACTCACAGGAACCTCTATATTTTTTAAAAGTGTCTTCAAGTATAGCTCCTTCTAGAAACAAAACAAGACCAAAATGCACATGCCAAAGGGAAATCTTCCCCATAACTCTCAATGGTGAATAGGTTTAGGTCCTTAATTGATAGTGGACAATTTTTTTAAAAAATTGATTTTTCACAAGTGCTACAAATGTATACAACTGGAGGTAAAGAGCATGCAAAAATATTCTGAATATTATTTTTGGCAGTTTTTCAGAAGATTTCAGCCAGAATTTAATACTTAACTCAAATTAAATCTGAAATGCTATTTAAGACTCTTTAATACAGGCAGAAATGGTGACTTCTCATTTCCTGTATCTCTGGCTTTAAATTACTGCATGAACAAACATCTTCAAGGTTTTCAGTGTTGCCTCATGTTAACTGCCATTTGCTGGAGCTAACATTTAAGAATTTTTTTTATTAATTATGTGGCAGTATGATTGTCACAGCATTCAACTAAAAAAAAAAAAAGAAAACATTCTACATTACTTTGGCTGCCATTTATACAATGCTTTCACTGCACTCACAGCTAGAACAATCATGTTTTTTTTGGAAACTTCTTTGCATGGATGTATTGAAGCAGCTAATCTGAAGCCAACCAGGTAGAAATTGGTGGTTTAATTGAATAAATTCTGCAATATTTTGATCAGGATTGCTCACTGCAGTAACAGGAAATGTCCAAAATGTTACTGTCACTGGACTGACTAAATTAAAACAACCAGGTTTTCTTACTACTTACAGTGAAGTCAATGTCCCGTAGTCTTTTATATGGGTTTTATCTGCCACCAACACACTTAGAAAGACAATTATGCACTGGAATAGACAGAGTCTAAGAACCACATTTTTCCTACTTATAAAGTACATACAAATTATTTCAGACCAAATGTTGCCTTCTGTCCCATAGCTTTCATAAAGGCATAAAGCTGTCATTGCCAAGCTAACAAGATCTACAGTTTGTGAGAAATGTCCCCAACCACACAGGAAAGATAGTTTGGATAATTTAATGTCGTCATGCCATGGTAACTTAATAGTATGTGTGGATATTTGTCCCAAATCTAGTGATTAATTTGTTGATGAAACCTGTCTTGTGTACTGCCTTTGACCTTATCATGGATAGGCAGTGAGATAGGTCTTAAGACTTCGAAAAATTGAGATATGAAAGATATTATCATAAGAACTTTTATATATGTGAGGGAATAAATAAATATGATATATGTGCCTTTAACAAATGTAGATAAATAAAACAGACAGTTTTCAGATACTCTGCAAACATGCTTGTCTGCTGCCATAACACAGTGGAACATCCAAAATAAGCATCACCCTGGTTTTGGCTGCATCCAGATGAGAGGTCAAGCATGTACTTGTCTATGTGCCTCAGCTAAGTGATGCTCTTTGTTCTTGAATTTCTGCAGCTCCAAAAATTGAAAGGACTGACTTCACCCCAAGCTATGATTTTCTTGGAAAACAATGTGGGCAAATTACAGAATAAAACAGACAGAGTGAAGTGAACCTCCCAAGTGTTCAGTGTGCTCCTCCCTCCACATGGCTTATCATTTGCTCTCCTTACAGTTTAAACAACATGCAGATTGCTGCTGTCTAAGTCCCTAACTTGGCTAGAAATTGGAAAACATTAGCCATGCCATCTGGGTCCAACAAAAATGAGGCAGAAGACAGCATTTTCAAAATGCCAGAGTCCCAGCCTTCCAAGTGCTCAATCACTTGTATCTTCTCCAGTCTCACTTTGGTGAAGTTGTTTTCTGTTTTTTTCTGGGGTTTTTTTTATTTGTTTGTTTGCTTTTTTGGTCACGAAACTACTTTTATTCCAGCACTGACTGACTGATGATATTCCACCACTGAATGTTTTTCACACAGCCATGCACCCTGAGTGAACCTCAAGCAAAAGCTGTGACAAGTCCAGACGTGTGGGATTCAGGGATTCCACAGAGGCCTCTGATCTACAGTTGCTGGAGAATTTCCTTACTAGTTCTGAGAAGCATGGAAGAGGCCAATTTGTTCAAAACAATTATTCAAAAAATCTCCCACTGAACTACATGCAAAGTCTGGCTGGAAATCTGTCACAGCTTCTGCCAGTGCATTGCCTCACAGATGGTGGCTGGCATGGCTTTCCCTGCTTCCAGAGCAGTCCCACCATGTGCAATGCCCTCTTCTGGGAAAACAGAAGGTTTTGCTGATTTTGTGCCAAAACCCCAATTGCCACAGGGGCTTGAAGCCTGATATTAGAAGGGCTGTGTAGCAAGGTGTCTGGGAGACTCACAAAACCCAGGCCAAGCCAGCTTCCCCTCCCTTTTGGAAGAAGCAGTAGAAGGCTGGATATCTTTGGGGTTAAGCTGGTGGGCTCTGTAAGGGTCCTCACTCATTTGCTGTTCCTCATGGCTTCAGAACTCCTAGTTCCTGACAACACCAATAGAAATTCCACACAGCAGGTTCAAAAATTTGATTTCACTTTTTAAAGGTTTGAATTAAATGTTATCACTAAAACAAACAAACAAACAATTAAAGATACATTTTTTTCCCTGAAAAGTAAGGAAATAGAATTTTAGAATTTTCTGAAGAACAGGATCTTCTGAATACAGAATAACCTTGGATCAAATGGTTCAACACCATTCATTACACCAGCAATATGCAGAGGAGGAAAGGGAACACCATCCCTCCCAGAGACCAGGGCTAAGCCAATGGATATCTCGGTCCTTCCAGAGACTCTGGCAAAGAAATTATAACTAAAAGAAAAGGTATGAAAAGTGAGAGGGTAAAAAAATATTTTCACTTGATTAGAAGGGTGTCTGAAGCTTAAGTGAAGTTCAATGCCTTTCAGCAAGAAAACACTAACAATCTGCAAAATTGAAATTTCTTTTAAATTATTTTGAATGTAATGGATTTCACAATGCAAAGTAATGATCTTTCTGTTGTGTTCTAAATGAGCTTCTTTAACACAGGCTTGGGTGTTTTTTTCACTAGAGGTTGAATCTCTGGCAAGTGTATTGTTTCACTCTTCCCGAGGCCGTATCTGTTTGCAGCAAGACGAGAATTAACTTGCAAGGTAGCAGCCCACAATCTTTGCACAGAGTGATCTTTAAATAGGATTCTGATGAATTCACAGAGGATCGGAATGAAACACCACAAAACATTTACCTTGAAAAGCTCTAGTTTCTTAAATCAGTTTTCCCAGAGTGCATTTACAGTAGCTGTCACCAAAGATAGCTCATTGCTGATGAGCCTCAAATGAGCACTTCAAGTCCATGAAGCAGAAGGTGCATAAGCAATCACATTAGTGCTATCTAACCAAGCTAAATAGCATAAGACAATTTTAATTTGCATACTGACAAGAGCTAAATTGCAGGGTTAACCTGTAGTAAAAATAAATCATATAGCGATCATTGCTTTTGCTTCTCTTATACTAGCATCTGGCAAGCACACCATAAAAATTCTGGTCACCTAAAAAAAAATATATTCCAAAGCTAAATGTCATAATTACTTCAAATTACTGTGAATTATGACACAGAAAGCAATATTTGGTAACCTTTAGCAAAACAGTGGCCTTTCCACAGTCATCTGCAAGAAACAGTAAGAATATTTATAAAATATAATACATTTTTGCAATGCCACAGGCATTCAAGTACTTGGAAAAAAAAATCCATGATAACAGATGGAATATTGTTTGACATTAAAATATGCATTTTTTTTTTTTTACATATGGCAGTGAATGAGAGAAGTGTTAGCTTAATAAATAGTGGTGCTCATGGGTACTGAGTAGTTTAAGTTGGCTTACTTTCTGTCAAATATGATATTAACACAAATTAAAAATAGCTGGTAGTTTGACTCAGTTCATTACTTGCATAAAGCTTTCTTATATAAAATGTCAGGATGTTCAGATGTATAACATAATACCACTGACACAGAAGTAACATTACCTATATACATAATTTTTATGCAGCTACTCCAAGGAGTAAAAACACCAGTGTTCATGCCACTGCAAGCTCCAACAGTAGCAGCACTTCCTTTCCAGAAAGGAATAGAATTCCTTGGGAAAAATCAAAGAAATACAACTGTCTTCATGCTGACTTGGCTCTCCCTTATCCTAGGATATGTAACACAGCTGGTTTATTTAGTCTACTGGAATGTCCTTGTCTTTCTTATTACTTCCCAGAAAAATTTGACTCTTGTTTTATCTTGAAATTTCAGCTTTACATGGAGTGGCTATATCTCCAGTCTCACTCCACTTAGCAAATATAACAGAAATTATCAGTAAACCTCTAATAGTTGCTACTGGCTTCTGTACAGCCTTTTTCCTTTCACACTTTTTGACTTGTTCTTAGTTTAATCACAATACCATCTCTTTTGTATTCCTTGGCTGATCCTTATGAATAACTTGAACCTCGTTTCTCATTTATGCTAGCCCTGTAACCACAGCTGTTTCAGGCAACAATGGACTTCACAGTGCCTAGGGAGAAAAATCAGATTGTATATAAGAACATTTTCAATGTCATTTTCCTAATTTGCATAAAATCATCGTGCTTTTTTTGATGCATTAAAGGCAAGCATTACTGTGAGTTAATTAAAATAATTCCATGAATTTGAAGCAATTGTGCTGTTACATTATTTCATGTTGCATAATCAAAGAAATCACCCACTTGATTTCAGTATGATGAGCCCCATGGCAAAACAGAAGCTGAAGTGCAACCTCCCACTTCCCTTCCCCTTCCAGAGGAAAATTAAAGAGAATTACAAAATCACAGAATCACAGAATATACTGAATTGGAAGGGACCAACAAGGGTCACCAAGTCCAACTCTTAAGTGAACGGCCCATACAAGGTTTGAAGCCACAACCTTGGCATTATTAGCACTGGGCTCTAATTAGAAGTCCCTAACAAAGATTCTGGTGTGGAAAACAAAGAGAGACTGCATCACAATTTACAATTCAATCATTTTTATTGTTCGGTTTCACATTTCAGCTGACAGTTAATTCATTTATGAATTGATATTGGGTGTTTTTTATTATGCATTCCAATATCCAGGTGGAACAGAGATAAAAAACCTACCATGACATAAGAAGAAACCATGTAGAAACAGAGATATATATGGCAAACCTTCCATAGCTGCAGTCAAGATGACAAGCATTGAGTGTTCTAGCTAGAATTGTAGCATTCAGATTAATATTGTTAGTTCATGAGTTGTGCTTTTTAGAGTCAATTTCAATTTACCCTAAACCTACACATATATACCCCTAGCCCATACTTCATGTCTTTCAAATGTGTAGAGGTTCTATAAATGCCTTGTCTGGGTAAGTTCCTCTAGGAATCTGAATACAAACGGAAGCTATCAGAGGTAGGAGAGATATAGTCTATCTCAGGAGGGATTTAAACCACTACTCAAGATGCCTGATAAAGAATTATGTTCAAATTTTCTGTGCTAGACTCACAGTATGTCAACAGATACTAGGTTAATGAAGACTCATGCAGCAAAATCAAATGTATGCATCAAGAATTTCCTGTAACCAGGTATTAGAAGTTATAACTTCATATCTTTTCCCCTTCAGCCACAGTGAGACAAAGAGAGCAGGCAATTACCAATCCTTTTCTGACTGTCTTCCTGTTGCCATAGCTGAGGCCTCCCATACACTGCAGTAAGCTCCTTTTTAAAATTAATGAAGACTAATTAAGGAAAATAAGCCTCCAGAAGGAAAAAAGAAAGAAGTTGCTTTTGTGTAAGGACAATTCTACTAACAAACACAAAGTTACCATTCCATTAGACAAAGCCATATACGACAACTAACTGTAATATGAACTGATTAATGTTGTCTATTTCCAAGCAGATCAGATAAGTGAATCCAATGCTAGTTTTAACTCTTACTTTAAATTAAATTATTATTAATAAAAATATTATGAGACTGCTGAATAATCTGAGCCAGGTGAAAGCACATTATGGAAGAATAAAGAAAAAAATTGAAACCATAACAGATCAATTTATCTGACTATGCCACATCTGGATATTATAAGATTCAAATTCTGAAATTTGGAGAGAATAGAGAGGAATAAAAATAGGCAATTTTTTCCCCCTAAGAAATAATGAAGTGAAATAGTGAGTATAATGAAGTTGTTTTCAGAAACACCTCACTTCTGGTATAAACCAAACCTCAGAAATAACATCCAGCTGCTAGAACTTGCCTCTAAAAAGAAATGGGACAAGTAATAATGACCCTAAAGGTTGTGTAGCTTTTCTCCAGTAACACTGAGTCAGTGTTATTAATACATATTAATATATAATTATCAAATTTATTAATATATATTAACATACGTTAACATATACACCTATTGTGAAAATGGAGCATCTGCCCTATGAAGAAAGGCTGAGAAAGTTGAGGCTCTCCAGCTTGGGCAAGAGAAGGTTGTGTGGAGACCTCATAGCAACCTCATAGCAACCTTCCAGTATCTGAAGGGGGTCTACAGGGAAGGCAGAGAGGGACTCTTTGTCACAAACTGTAGTGATAGGGCAAATTGAAAGAGGGAAAATTTAGGTTAGCTATCAGGAAGAAAATTTTCACTCTGAGGAGGGTCAGACACTGGAACAGGTTGCCTGTGGATGCCTCAGCCCTGTCAGTGTTCAAAACCAGATTGCATAAATCTTTGAGAAACCTGGTCTGGTGGAAGGTGTCCCTGCTCATGACAGGGAACGTTGGAACTAGATGATCTTTAAGGTTCTTTTTAACCCAAATTTTCAACCCATGATTCTGTGATTAAGGCCATCCCCCCTTGTGCCATAACTACATGCCCTTGTGGAAAGTCCCACCCCAGCCTTGTTCTAAGCTCCCTTTAGGAACTGGAAAGTGGCCTGCCAAGGTCCCACTGAATGGCATCCTTTCCTTTCAGAGGGCCTACTACACTGCACAGCTGGGTGTCATCTGCAAACTTGCTGAGGGTACACTCAATCCCACTATGTCACTGATGAAGATTTTAAAGAGTATTGTTGCCAATACGGACCCTTTAAAGGCAGCACTCATTACTAGTATCCCCTGGGATATTGAGGCATTAATCATAACTCTTTGGATGCACTTAACCATCCAAATCCTTATCCGTATAACAGTCAATCCACCAAACCTCTCTCCAATTTAGCAGGAAGAATGTTGTGGGGGACCATATAAAAGGCCTTACAGAAATCTAGGTAGGTGATATTTTTGCTCTTCTCTACACCCCTGATGCAGACACCTCATTGTAGAAGACCACTAGTTTGGTCAGGCATGATCTGCCTTTTTTGAAACCGTGTTGGCTGTCTCTAATCCTCTCTTTGAGTTCCATATCTTCAAGGAGGATCTGCTTCACAATCTTACCAGACATGGAGGTTAGGCTGACTGGTCAGTAGATCTCTATGGCCCTCTTCTTTACCTTTACTAAAAATAGCTGTAATTTTTTCCTAGTCACTGGGGATTTAGTTGAGTCACATCTTTTCAAATATGATGTAGTATGGCTGGCTCAGGGCCCTGAGATGTATCTGGTTGTGTCCCATGGACTTTATGTTCAGGCTCCTCAGGAGGTCTTGAATCAAGTGACAGTCATGGCCAAAGCATTGGAAAATTATGGTCTCTTGGTTTTTTTCAGTGCTGGGTGAAGGCACTTGCTGATCCTGTGTTGGAGGCAGCTGGATATTGAATAATTGCCATCAGTTTCAATTTTCAACAAAATATATAATTTTAAAAATAGGAAAAAATATTATCTGCTCTATAATGGTATTTAGCTGGGGGAATTAGGCAACTACTGGCTATAAGATTTTTAATTGAGTCCACCTGTGAATTGCAGCTGAACTAAGAAAGCCAGAGCAAAGTTTTACTTTGATAGAAGTTAGAAAGGCAATTCATGCTAAATAAAAAGTCTTTTGGAACTAAAACCTGTTCAAAAGTCTAGATAATATGTACCATAAATGGAGTTTTTAATACATTTTGGAGTAGAAGACTTTTGTATGACAATAAAGTTGATGGAAGAACAATGGATGGGGGTAAATTACAGTGTTACTGAACTCTGGTTACACTAACAGGAGTGTCTTCTATTACTCTGTGTCCTGTCCAGCCCCAGTCATGACACTTGGGCATTTGGCCTGGTCTTGCAGAAGCTTAAAAAACTCAATATCTATGTAAACATCTATTCCATTCGTTATCATAAAATATTGTGGATAAAGTGAAAAACATTTTTTATTACCTGTAAAGGTATCTTACAATTTTCTAAGGCTTTTTGGGTTAAATACAAGCAAACTAGAGCAAAGCATGAAGTAAGCAGAACTAAACTTCATTAATTTTAGTGAAACTCTGACCCTTATACTAACAGATTTTCCCCAGTGGCAGAGAAGTCTTCTCCAAACTGACTTGATTGTTTTTTCATCTCCTTAAGGATAAGTTGTGATTTTTAAACTCACTAAATCTTTTATAAATCAAAATTTATTAAAGGATCATGCAACAAGAAGGAGTACTCAGGAGAAAGAGAGATACAAGAAAGCAAGCCGCATTTCCACCTTAAGCACCCAAAAATCTGGGTTTAAGCTTACAAGACATGTTATTTTGTGAAAAACACTAATGAAACTTTGATGAAACCAGGCTAGGACATCAAGTTCCATTCTGATGGAATCAGAATTGGCTATAGCATGCAACAATCCAACATCCATCTTTCCTGTCCTGAAATACTATTTATGTTATGTGTAGTCCAAAGTCATCAGCTCAATGAATTCAATGGGCTTTTGGAGGGATGATCCAATAGACTAAAGAAATTACATCTGTTTAATCAAAATACAAGAAACATGATGAGGCATTGAAAAGTGTGGGCTCTGGCACAATGTAAATGGTAAAGAGAAAAGGGTCAATATTGTCCTAGCTTCAGATGGGATAGAGTTAAAGTGAAAGTTGGAAGATTTCTGTTTCATTAGACAGGAATAGGGTCAATCTGGAGGGAGATGATATTGAGAAACTAATTTTAGTCCTGGAATGGACCACTGGTAGTATTAAAATACACATGTACTCCCTAAATGCTCTCTCTTACTGCCACTGTGGTTATGGAGGCATAACACTGGGCTAGATCACTAGTCTGACTCACTAAGTATTTCTTTTGTTCTTACAACTGCTTAATTTTTCATTACTGACTGCAACATGAAGTTTAGAAAAGTGCTAATGAAATCTGCCAGTAAAACAAAGCTGTATGTCAATGCAGAGTAAGAATCTGGATAACCTCAAGGACAGCAACACAAGAAACATCATCAAACTTATTAACACAAGAATGAAAACTCATTAAAATTTTGCCAAGGATTTTTGCTTTAAACAATATCTTGATACTGAGAAATGACAAAATAGTATAAAGACTCAAAAGGATACAGTCATGAAAATGTAGATGTTATTGTAATAGAAACATTTCAATGGAAATGGGAACATATTACTACCATCATAGCTGTACTTCTTGGGAATGTTTTTTGACATTCCAGACACTTATGTTCACAACAGATTCACCCAGACTGGACTGTTTTCAAGCAATGGGCTCTTAGGATGCTAAGAGAAACAGCATGCTGGTCTTAAGAAAGGAGGCCAAAATTACCTCTAAAAGGCAGTCAGAGCAGATGATGCAGTCAGAGTGCTGTGTGGGCATACTAGTTTTAAGCTAGCAAGCTTGAATACTGTCAACAGTCCAATAGCAACAATAAATAGTCCAGAGTAGGCTAAATTACTGTCAAGAAAGTTTCATATAATGTTATGACTGAAAACATATGTAGTTTACATTACTGCATAGTACTCTGTCTTTCTTTTACATCAAGGGTGAGATAACTCAATGCCCTATTGCTTGTGTGTTCCTTTCACTGATGAATTCTCATGATTAAGACATTGTATGCCTGTACAATAATATAGTTTCTCTTAAAACTTTGTGAAGTACATGGAACACATGAAAATATCCAACAATTTTAACTTCATTTTTCATTCAGATTCAAAGGACTAAAGACTGCAAATTTGTATTCATTCCCTTCCAGTCTGTGCATAAACATTTTATTTAAAAAATATTCTGTTGCTCTAAAGAGAAGAAAACAGAATAATTCTGTCTTATTTAATGCAAATTCTGGTATTTCATTAGGATCCTTGCTCAGTATCTCTCCAGATACCATTGCCATCTTCTTGTAGTATGAGTATCATTGATCAAGAAACTGAAAATTACCAAGTCGCTTAATGGGGGAAAACAGCTGCAGAACACAGATGTACAGAAGAGAGACTGTATGTGCAAACACCTTTTTTTTTTTAATATATATAATGAAATTATCACACTTCTGGAGGAGAATTAAATTTCTCATTCCATACTGCAACCAAACTTAAGAGAAAAATTCTAGAATTAAAAAAATAAATTAAATTATACCATCTGTCATGTAATAGCTCCTTTTTGCTACAGTGTCTGCAAGATGAAGGACTTAAAGATCTTTCAAATCAGCAAGTGAATGTTGCTGGACAGTGGAATAGTGGAGGACACAGTGCTATTGTTGGAGCATATTACAAGAAAGCCAACACGCCAAAAGCAAAATAAATGTCACCATGCCATCTCTAAGGTAAACCAAGTGTAAATCTGTGTTCATGAACATAGATGTAACATTTCCCTCTTGGATATGTGTTACTGACTCAATCACTTCCAGTGTAAAACCCCTCAAAAAAAAAAAAAAAAAAAAAAAACCAAAAAACCAAAAATAAAACACCAATCAAACTAACACCAAAAAGCAAAATAAGTTAAAACAGAAATTCAAGTATTTTTTTACTGAATAGAAATGTGGTGGAGTAATTTTCTGTGCTTAAACTATGAGGGCCACAAGGACCATAACCTTTCTCTGCAAGGAAATTAAATTTTATTTGAAGAATATGCCATCTGTACTATCTTGTATTTCTTTATATGGATTATCTTTGTGAGATAAAGTCATCTGTACCAAAACAGAGGATCAGGTTCTCATTTAAAACTAAGCTTCTTTACACTGCTTAAACAACTTTTCCTATTCACTTCAAGAACTTTCTATGCTGCCTTAGATGAGTAAACAAATTTAGTTGAAACTGGATGAGTGTTAGTCCCTGTGCATACACAGACAACAGAGCTGCATGAGGGAAAACCAGATATATGGATTAAAGTAAAAATAACTAAGAAAGAGCAGGAGAGCTAAGCCCAAAGTTTTCAACTCTGTGATTGCTGAACAAAGAATTACAAGACAACTGGATTCTTTTTGTTATTTTATGGGAAAATAAATACATAGAGCTATAATATTTATTCTTCTGGTCTGTGTGGAATTTTAATAAACATATGCACTGTTGAGTTTTACAAACCCTAAAAATAAACTGGAAGGAAAAGTCATAAATTGAGCTAGGAGAGAAGAATAATAGACTATGAGTCTGGCCTTAGGGACTCATTAGTTTCTGCTTCTGTATCAAATATCCAGGGAACAGAAAAGTGTCTTTGGACAAGATTTCACAAACTAATTTGGACTTTGAGCTATGCTTTTCATCCAGCTGAGTAAATATTATTTGCAGGCAAGTGAGTAAGCCGGTACATTAGCTATAGTGAAATTGCTCATTTTAAGCACTTAAAGTGGAGAAGGTCAATCGCAACAGGAAAAATTAATAGACATGTGGCTTGTATAAAGTTCCACAAAGTTTAGCCTCTCCTTATTGGCAATAACACTTGGTTAGAAGCTAGAATCTGAAAAAGCAAGTTAATTCTTGCCTTGGATTGCTGTGACAACCTTAACACAGCTTCTGGGAAAAACCTGAAATTGTATCTAAGAATACAATACAACTGTAACTCCCAGCCAGACTTGAGGATACAGGAAATAAAAGGGAGAATTAAAGAAGAGGGTGATTTTATTTGGGCTTTATTGTCTTTTCTAAGAGAATATATCAGATTTTTGAATAACAAAATGTAGAATTTAGCTTGGTTTAGTTTTGATTTATTCCTTTTTTGGTATTACAAGTTCAAGATCTTCATTATTTTGGAAGATTATGTCTACATTTAACCATTACAATATTGAACTGGCAGAGTGGTAAACTTCGCACTTTATTCTGAATTCTTAGCTTAGCTAGAATGCAGCTTAGATTCCTTTTATGCAAAATTAATGCATTTGCTTCCTAAGGAAATTAAAGTTTATTAAGTAAGAGGAACGGATCAGAGAAGAAAAAATGTGAGTCCAAATTCAATTGAGATATTTTTGAAGATCAAGAAGAAGGGAAATATTCCTAAGGCGTCTGTGTGTCACAGTTAAGACCTAGCCAGCATTGACTTCAGAAGAAAAATTAAAAGAACTCATAGGATTAAAACAACCCTCCTGTACTCATGTAGTTTCTGCATAATGTTGAGGAAACTTGAGGGTGTATAGGTTCATCATTAAAATTATTGTTCAGTTCCAAAGCAAGAAAAATCAGAACAGACACACAGTGACTATTTTTATTTAAGGTTTAATATACTTAGACAACTGAGAGTCCTCCAGGATATCAGAAAAATTCTTGATAGATAAACAAATTATTAGTAACACTAACAATTCCAGAAAAATCATACAAAATAAAAACAATGGAGTAAGAGTCTGTGTATCATGAACAAGCAAAAGCAGGCAGAGGTTTTCTTCATAAAGGCTCATTACATTGATTTTTTCATAAATTACCTTTCAGAGCAAATTTGGATTCTGTCAGTTCTTTGGAGAAACTAAACACACAGACTGGACTCTGAGAGGTTGAAGGCCTCATGAATGGACACTTTGAATGTAGTTAGCCCCTTTTGTTTTCATTGTCACTTTTATTTTCATTGAAGCTGGATTAAAAACAGGAGGAAAAATGTTGCAAGAATCCTCTCTAATGTCCTGAACAGATCTGTTTCCCAATTTTCACAGGTCTGCCTTCCATATGACCACTCCTTCAACACGCACCATGCACAGAAATGCACTTCTGACTTAAAGGGCTAAACAGAGAGATTACCATCTAGAGAACGGATTTTAAAAGAACATCACTGAAGAAAAAGTAACATTACACATTTGCACCAGGCAACCTAAACCTGAAATTACATTCCTCTGAGAAGGGAAATAACAGCTTAAGATTAATCTTGTGTCTAATAAAACCCAGCTAATTCTGAAAACAGATTCTTTAACCTTCTTCATACTGGTTTGTTTCATATGGATTCAAGGAATATAAATTCAGAATCATAAAAACATGCAAGCCCAGATATGCTAACATATTGAAATTGCACAATTATATGAAAATAGTCATGGAGACCTGAATAAAGTATGTTGAAAGGACTAAATGAATTAGCAAGATTAGCTTTATTTATGAGAAACTCTGTCATATGTTTCATACAAAAGTGCACAGATAGTACTAGATTCATTTTGCAAACCTATGATCTTCATAAATCTGTTACTGAATCCTTTCAGTCTCCTGACGGCAATTTCCCATAATAACAGGGACTACAGATTTGCAGAAGCACTGTCATGATAATAAGCTCTATTTCAATGAACAGCAGTTTTGCTCAGGTAAGAAAAAGTTCTAAAAAACCCACCAAAACAAACCAAACAAAGAAAAGCCACCATGTATATTCTCAAACTATATTCCAAGTGAAAAAAGGCACTCTAAAGAAAATACTTTTGATTTCCAATGCCACAGAAGGCGAAAGCTGAAGGCAGTTCTAAGGGGATCATTAAAAGCATTTTAGAAGCAGTTTCATAATAAATGCATTTCAGTGAAAGGGTATTCTTTCTTTATAAAACCTAAATATCAAAGTGCAAACTCTTTGTGGTAGAGGTGAAAAGTCCATTCTGAGGACAATTAAAGTTATTCAGTTTCATATGATCCTGAGAATTCCATCAGACAGCTGTTAATGATCTCACCAGAGTCCATGTGTAATTCTCTTTGTCATTTTTAAAAGACTTTGTATTAAACACTCTCTTCTTCCTTTTGTCCTCAAAGTTTCTGTGCTGGCTGCAGATATGTGAGTGAGGAATCAACAAGGAAGAAGGTGGGAGAGAAGCTACTCCTGTTTCTGGTTCATTGTGATTTACAGAGTGTCCAGAGGTCGGTGCTCTGCTGGTGCTAAAAGCAAAGGAAGTTTCCTCCATCTCCTCTGTAGAAATAATCCTTTTATCTTAATAATTCACAGACTGTTAATATTGAGGGAGTATTAGCTGCTTTTGGAACAATTAGGATGTCCTCCCAAGTTCCTCAAAATGATCATCCTGCTGCATGAGGATCAGCGCGGCCAAGTCAGGTATGGTGATGCACTCTCTGAGCCCTTTCCCATAACCAATGGTGTGAAACAAGGTTGTGTTCTCGCACCCACCCTATTCACAATCTTCTTCAGTATGATGCTCCAAAGGGCCATGGCAGACCTCAATGAAGACAATGGCATCTACATCCAATATCGTACCAATGGAAGCCTATTCAACCTAAGGCGACTGAAGGCCCACACT
>JAWWEU010000040.1:30372375-30385171 GCA_035583155.1 Acropternis orthonyx | reverse complement strand
ACTGTTTTTATATATATATATATATATATATATATATATATATATATATATATACTGTAAATATTCCAGTATTTCCATGGATGAAAGTATGAAATAAAACAAAAGCAATGAAACTGCTTTGTCCACTTGTCAAAAAAGAAAATATATGGAATGGCAGGGAACCACTATGGGAGAAAGAGTTTCAGTGTTAAAATAGCAAGAAAATCTTCACTTCTTGTCTAGGTTTGGATAAAGTTTCTGAAAGACCCAAATGAAGAATTAGACTTTGCAATATGTGGAGAAGTGTCTAGAAAGTGCATATTTGTGGGGCTGGAGCCAGGCAGGAGGGTAGAGAGACAGAAGCAGGTAAGGCTCCTGCCCAACTTGCTCATGTGGCTATAATTTAATTAATAAACTATTTAGGATTATGGGGATTTCTTACACCACTGGATTAAATGAGACTAAATATGACCTAAAATCTAGCCCTTAAACAAAAAAATCTAGCTATTAGCTCTGCAAGACTGTTTTTGAAAACTATTTTTTAAAACATTATAAGAACTAAACTTGTCTTTAGAGAACCCGAGTTTCCTGCAGCAATGGCAGGAGCTCTCACATACAAGATGACAGCAGTTGTCGGGGTTTAAAACATTTCATCACTCACAGACCAGCTTTGTTCTGAGCAGAACAAGACATGACAGGGCTGCAAATAGCCAATGGTCTTTTCACACACGGGGCTTCAACCCGTGGAGGCAACCACAGTTTTCATGGAAATTATCCAGCACAAACACAGCTTTCTGTTGCCATAGTAGATACCGAGCTCCTATCTTCTTAGCTGCAGACAAACAAATCAAGCCCTTTTATAATATTTATACTCTGAGGCAAACAGAAAAAAATAACCTAATGTGTTTATACACACACATCTAGCCTGGCTTATCTTGGTATTTGCCCGGCTTTTTTTCTTTTCCATGTATCAATTCAGGTTTTTTTCCACTGACTTTCACTGCCTATGGCAAGAGTTTGTTAAGCATACAGAAGTGAGTTCTCTTTTATATTAATAGACAGTTTTCATTTCACAATGAAGTGATGAGTTCGTGTAATCTAGCCAAACATTTTGGTGTTTTAAAAGAGATAAAACACAACTGGAAAGCTCACATTTTAAGGAAAATAAATGTTTCTTGTTTATACTGCTACATCTACATGTTGAGCAATATTGACTGATGTAGCAATTTCTTTCTATTGAAGCAGGATACCCATTGTGCAGCATTTAACCGAGACCTTTGAGGTACTATTGCCTCCAACAAAAATGTTTTCACAGGTCTGAGACTGTGTCCAGGCTACCAAGGGTTAATGCATGTTCTGAAATCACAGGATTAGCTGATGGTTTTGCTGTACTTTGATGTTTTCTGTGCCTCATCACACATAGCTCAGATCTACCCATAAGAAAGAAACTAACCACAGGAAAAAACAAGGAAATTTGTCATTCTTCCCTGACCCCAATATTTAAGTTGGGTGCAGCAAATATGATAATTTTACCATTACTTCAGACATGATAACTAGTGTCTCCAAACCATTCATTTAAGTTGTCCTCCCACTCTCACTGCTCCTTGCTCTGCCTGTATGATGCAGAAACAAAAGAACAGAATTTATGAGAGATGATATGAACAGTATCTTATTAGAACAAAAACATTACTCATCCCCTTTGGAGAGCTTGGAGATAAAGAGGAGGAAAACAGTAGTTTGCATCTCTGTTCAGGACTCAGTTGAACTTTTATCCATGGTCTGGGAGGGAAGTGATGAGGTAGGTTGTACAAAGACCAGAAGTGCAACCAACTTTCAATCCTCCTCTGGAGCTACCGGTATTATGTAACGTGCAGCTGCCTACCTTATGACGTGGTATTTTATAAAGACAATATTGTCTGTGTCAGTACAAGGTGCACAGAGCACATTGTCACATGGCTCAAAACTTCTTCAGATGGATCCAAAGGCTTTCTCAATAGCCAAGTAGTTAAACCACTTCTTCAGTGTTTACAGACTTAATGTCTATGCTTAAGGACCTGAAAACCACATCTCACATCTCTGAAGAGAGATTGATTGAAACAAAGACAAATGGGTGCACTCAGTGTCTTCTAGACAAAGACCTATTCTGTACTAGATAGTGTCCTCTTCACCAACACAGCAATGTTCCCTTTCTGGCCTGGTGGGGAGTGCAGGTAGGACACAAAACCTTATTCTTTGAGCTTTTGCATTGTTAAACCCAGCTGAAAAATGCAAAGAAAATAAATGAAGTGAAATACTTTAACCTGACTTCAGACTAAGGGTAGTGAAGGACTGTGTGCTCTTCAGAGTGCAAGAACCACCAACCTCCTGTTTGTGGCCAAGAATAATGCAATCCCTGTCCCTCAGCCCTCTGGCCCCAGGCTGACCACCCTGGTTGTGGAATGCAAGGAGAGACAGCAGCTGCTGATGCTTTGCTCCAGATCCCTCTAGACAGCACATTGCTAAACAGAGAACCTTTTTTCCCTTTCCAGTCTCACCCTCTGGACAAAAGTCCTGAAGAAGTTCAAACATGTGGTTAGAGCCAAGTCTCTCTTCTTCACCTTCCCCTGCCTTTGCCTAGCTTGGCTACTGAGAAAAGTACAAATATTTACTCAGCCTTTGCTTTATGCCCTGCCATCCACTTCTGCCTGAGCAATGTTTGCGCAGCAGAATCAATCCAATACCATCAGCAGCAGGCTTTGTCATTTTGCCATCAAAACTGAAATGCTTTTTGTTTGCCAAATATGATCTAAAGTGATCCTAAATTAGCAGCAGAAAATTTTCTTATTTCTTTCTCATTGAAGGCATCCTCAAATGCTCTATAAACATTCTGCTTTGTACATGGAGTTGAGATATTTGTCTATCCATAAATTTGTAATTTACATCAGCAGAAGAAAACAGAGTTTGACAGCAGAAGGATGAAGAACAGTTGTATTCAAAGTATCTACAGCTTTGCTGCTTGTTTTTTTTTTTCTTTCATTAAGGGCTCAACCAGTTAAGAAGACCTGTGAAACTAATCAAGACATGACACTTCAAAAAAAAAACCAAAAAAAACCCAAACCAACAAACAAAAAAACCACATCTCAGATTTTTCAAGAGTTCAAAGAGTAAAATAAAATAATATTGTGGTAGATAAGAGAAAACAATGAACAATGTTCTGAGATGTTCACGTGCTTAAGAACACAAAAAATTGCAGAATGTATGTAAAATCCATTAGCAAAGTAATAGAAAGCAATACAGTCAAAAAGCTCTGAAAAATCAGTATCAGAAATAGTAAATGGACCATGTTTTGGCCAGACTTGCAACTAAACCAATTTGTTTAAAAAAAAAAATTTAAAAATGTAGTTTTCATGAAAATATAAAGGTTTCTTCATTACATACAAACACATTTTAAAATGTTAAGTTCTATACAATTACATAGCATTACATACCTTTTTTGAGAATCATAATTTTTACAAAGATATTTTTAAAGTTTTCAAAAAAAGTCTGTAATATTTGACTCTTCTACCTTCTGTAGAACTAAAGGAAAGCTCAGAGACACCAAAAAGGCTAACAAATCATAGAGGGTCAGCTGAGCTGGAGAGGAAAAGTTTTATTTACCCCAGAAAATGCTTACAGTTTTCAAATTTTATTCCTATCCCAAACTGGAATACAATGGTGAAATCCACCAAAAGTTTTTGACTGAACCTTTCACCTGAAAAATGTGCTTTGGATCCATTAAATTGCTATTAATGGAACATCAATTTTTTTCATGTTTGTTTAGCTTGCATTTTACAATAAAAAGTCCTTTCTGACATTAAAAAAACTTGGAATTTGAAGATTCTTTAAGGAGAACTTTTTTCCCTTTTGCATTTTTCTCAAATCTGTTTTCAAAACAGCATTTTGTCATTGTTATGGCTTTCTGCCACTAAACTTTTTCTGGGATGAGGTTTTGTAATATACGAGAGATCTTTTCAACTCACAGAGTTTATGTTATTTTATACCTGGGTAAAGGTCATTTTTTTGATCCTTCACAGCTTATCTGTTAACATAGAAAATTTCTTTTGGTGTTGTATCATTTCTCATCATGAATTTGCAAAATGCACTGATAAGCAATCTGAATAATTTCATCATATCAGAAGTGTGAACAAAGCACAACAAAAAAAGTTCTCAGGGGACACTTTATAAATTTGTTAAAACAGCATAATGAAAATGAAATATGCATATATATATATACACATAGAGAGATATTAAAATAAATATGCTGAGAATATTAGCTTTATCCATTATGCTGTGAGTGCACTGGGTCAACAAAACACTGAATAACAGCATAAGGCTCTCAACAGGAAAAGTAGTGTAAGTCAAAAGGATTTTCCAGTCTGGAGGACACATTACTATTTTGTGGTAATTCTTGCAAACACAGGGAGCTGGTGAATGTATTTTATTGAGAGAAGCATATTAACAGATCCTTGTCATCAAGTCTGTTTCTGCACAGTACTAATCAGTAAGTCTTGCAAAGGGTAAACCATAATGATGTAATCTGCAACTTGAAGATGTATATATGCATCTACCCTGTAAACCCTGTTCTAAGATTTCAGGATTTACACCCCCTCCTAAACAAATTTTATGTGGTGTGAACATAACAGTCAAAGCATGCACCCCTGGATGCATGAAGCAAGCAGCTGACACTTAGAATTATTGGTTTCAAGGAAATGTTGATATTACGTCATTCAAGTTGTTAATGAATACCAGTTACTACAGAGAAGACTAATTAAAGTCCACTTACAAGAACGAGAAGCTGTACCAGCCATGTGGGTTGAGTAACTCAGAACTGCCTGTGGCTGGAAACCAGTGTTCCCACCACAGAGGAAAAGCATGGGGATATTCCATCTTCCTTCACTCTGATGTGTGGATGGAGGCTTTCGGTTTGCCCATTAGAAGAGCTCAGAGGACTCAAACACCTCACTTGAGCACAGGCACCAGGAGCATGGGGTGGGCACAAGCACTCGCTCTGACTGTGTCTAAATGCTTCAGGCAAAAGCTAGACCTTAATGTTTGTAAAGCACTTTGAAGACTAAGACTGACAAGGATAATCCTGCTAATTCTTTGAATGCTCCACTGCAGTGTTTTAACGTATACTCTCCAGCTAACATTAATAAGCAGAGGCTGAGTGATTTTCAAAAGGAAAGCAAACCTTTACCCTGAGTTTGCTCATGCCAAGGGTAAACATTCTCATCCAGACTTCTCACTGTGTCAATGATCTCCCTGAGCACACCTCCAGTATGACAAAACCAAGATCAGAGCTCAGTTTTTGCTGCACCTGACTTTCAGACCTCTGTCCCTCATGGAACGTTCACAGCACTCCAGTCCTCCAAACCCCAAGACAAGTGGGTGTCTCAGAGGGCACAACAAAGCACTGAACTGTAGAGGGAGCTGACCACCTAACACATAGACAAATGCCCCTGGGGAAAGAAAAAACAGGAAAGACAGGAGAGTTTAGGCATCCCTGAGAATTCATAACCCAAATCCTGTTTAGAAGATGGGCACTTCCTAGTAGATATGACAAAGTGACTGTTATAACTAGCTGGACTTTGTAAAACCTACACAAAAAGTGGCCTAAGCTTGAATCAGAATCTGTCTGGAAGGCACCCTGGTCAGGAAGGTAGATTCCCCACACTGAGGTTCGTCCCTTACACTGTCAGTGGGCTATCCCTTCCAGTGACCGCAGAGGCAGAAAACTTGACTGTGTGCAGCAGCAAGTAGGAGCTTGGTACTCATCCAGAAGCTGGGAGCACTTGATTTCATTTTGTTCCTGGGAAGGTCCAAGACTGCCTCCTTGTAGGAGTGTTCCAAATTGTACAGGTTATTCCAGGACTAGAAAACACACAGTCTCCACTCCATGCTTAGAGGTCTTATTTCCATGTCTGAATGACTCAAATACTTTAGACACTTCATAAGAGCATCTGTCTCTGTAACCTAATAACCAACACAAGCCCCACAACCTAGGCACTTATGGGGGCAGAGTTCTTAGGCATCTGTCTCACTGGGAACCCAGTATTATTGTCCCTAGACTTTTCTGACCATGTAGTTCATTCAATGAAACTAGGTTTTAGCTTTCACCTCGTCTACAGGCTGGTGTTGCAGCACCTTCTCATGAAAATGGCCTTGATCAGACCAGAGTGTCAAAGCTGAGTCTTCCTCTTGCAGACATGCTCAGACATATTTAGGAGGCAGATGTCCGTCCCACTACTGAAAGACTGCAATCAGTGCTCTTGTGTTCTGTGTGGAGCTTGATCAGCTAGACAATCCTGACAAAGGTTTAAGACATCAGCAGAGGGAGGGGGGGAAAGGAGTAATGATAACTTCTTTATGAATCCTAAACAAGTTTGCCCAAAAGATAGAAACCAGGCTTTGCTTACTTGTAGCATTATTAAGCATGCACTGAAGAAGAGTGTGGGAACAGCACTGTCCAGAAACTAAGCAACCTCACAGTGCAAACGTCTCTTGTATTATGTGGCACAGATGGAGGTCTGAATAGTAGCAACTAACTCACCTTTTCCAGACCTGTTCCTGCTGTTTTTCACTGCAATCTACTCTTACAAATGATAAATTGTTCTTCCTGTAGCCATTAGTTTTTTCTTTCATTTTGGGGTTTTGCATGCAATTTCAAAATGGGAGAAGGGCTGCAACCTCCACTTAATACTGCTTGATGGTTCTCAAAATAACATGCTGAGGGACATAATACACAATCTTGCCATCCTCAGCACAGATACCTTGTGCACTTAGTACAGAGTTGAACTTTTTGTATGTTACACTTACTATGCTTCAGAAACATTACTGATACTGAAAAAACATTAAATTCTGCTGAGGCATTGAGAGAGTGCTTTCTCATCATAGAGAGCCAAGAATGACAAAGTCACAGAGAGGATATTTTCGACATATAAGAATATGTTTCAGACATTCTTTCATAGTTGTAAGCATTATCATAAGCAGCTGAAAGATTTGCTTAGATGTCCGTGCTTATGATCATTTAATAACAGGATTGTAAGAACAGATTTCTCAATTTTTGAATTCTGGATTCATCATTTGGAACAGAAGATAGCAGAAGACCTTGTGAATCACTGAGTGCAATACCCTTTAATGGTACAAGCATATAATCCCAGTCTCAGTTGTCTAATAAATCTGTCATATTTCATCAATCAACTAAGATTCAGA
Source organism: Acropternis orthonyx (assembly GCA_035583155.1). Taxonomy (NCBI): domain Eukaryota; kingdom Metazoa; phylum Chordata; class Aves; order Passeriformes; family Rhinocryptidae; genus Acropternis; species Acropternis orthonyx. The sequence goes on along the minus strand of JAWWEU010000040.1, from coordinate 30,377,962 downwards.
ATTGTTTCTGTTATTGATCTTCATCTGTATAAAGTCATAATATCATTCACATGTCTACTCCTGAGAGGTTTATGAAGCAGGTTTCTAATTGCCTAAGAGGTCACTAATAACATATACTGTTTAATTGCAAAGAGGAAATATTGATAATTAGTTCAACAAGCTTCTTGCATCTTCGCCATCCTATTTACAGGAGACAAGCATGAGATTCATTTCTGGCTAACTTAATTGCTCTAATAAATACTCTGAAACTTCCATTATCTTGTTTAGTTTGAGAAAGAAAAGAAGCAAATGAAAGTAAATTCAGGACAGGGTAATTATAACTGTTGCCAACAATTTGAGAAAAAAATCAATCATTTAGACTGCACCGAACTGTAAGTGTCTCAGATTTTAATTCCCCAACAATCAAATAAGAATAAGAAATTGCAATGTTACTTCCCACTAAACATGTAAGAAAAAAAATAAACCCCTAAAAATTACTTAAATTTACAAAGATCACTGTAGGCAGTGTGAAGTAAGACAACATGCAGGTACATCCAAAATGCCAGGCAGTGAAAGGATTGTAGGAAAATTCATTTCCAAAGTCAAGAACACTAGATCAATATTAATCCTAACAGCACTTCAAGCACTGGGCCTAAGAAAGAAATGTCCCCTGCTACTCTGAGGGCTTTTATAATTTCTGCCCCCAGCCCCTGCAGGAACCTTCCACAATTCTGCAGGACTTACCTTTTTCTCATACCAGGAAGTGTTTATCTGGAATGCAGGCGGAGAAAATATCTAAAACTGTCTCTGGGATAAGATGCCTCTTTTAGGCAGAAAAGCTTTCTTAAGTGGAACAAACTCTTATCTCCTCACCATAATTCTTCCAGAAGGTCTTCTACCTTTACAGGAGATTATTCTGAACAAGGTAAGATGACCTTAAACAATATATAGTATTTATAATCGCTGTGCTCAACTAGGTCATATGTCTCATATTTAGGAGCATTTTTAATTCATTTTTTCAGTGATGACTCAGTCTGATCAACAACTGCATTATCTCAAGCACAGTGTTAGCAGGAGAATAGTGATAGATGCAATTATCCTAAAAAAATAGGGATGTGTTCTCCTAAAACTATTAAAAATCCTCTTGCTTAAATCAACCCAGTGGATCCACTGTGCCATGTCTTTCTGTTAAAATGGAAAAAGAACTGGATGGAAGCCTCCACCACTTATTTAATGGCAGAATCATCCAGACTGAAAAATCCCAATCTGACAAATCCTAAATAGGACCACATAATCTGAGTATCTCAATTGGCAATGGGAAATTGCTTGTCATGAACTCTTTGTCTTTAGTTTTCCTGTTACAGTGAGCTTTGCACAGACCGTCCATATCAGTGTTGCCAACTAATCTGGTCTGTTCAAACTATTCCTGAATTAAGGATCACTTGGTATTTTCTTCAGGACTTTAGAAGCAACAAATAGAACTAGTAACTTTCTTGCATTTGTGTTGTTTTCTGGGGTTTTAGATTTACCCATGTATTCTCCTTCCTTAGAATCACATGGGGAAAAAAAATGAGTAGAGGGCCTTCCTCAGCCTTGAACTGGAGCAAGTGACATGACCCAGAGGACAGTGGTTTGCAAACAGACACAAAGGGAGGTGTAGCAGTGGGTGCCCAAGGACAAGGCTGCCAGAGGCAGCCACTCCTCAGGTGCATGGTAATTTTTCTTCCCTGAAGCAACAATGTCATGCTGGTCATTTCCCCCAGTACTATAGTGAAGTCACGAAATTTACAGGTTTTTAGATGTTTTACTGCAAGAAGTTTACTTGTTTTTGCTGCTGGTAATAGATCACCAAAAACTTCTAGTCAGGGGAAATCCTCTGATGGCATAGGATTTCTGATACATAGATTTTCCTCTTTCTCTTTTTCTGCCAAAGTCACTATTGGTAACAAACAAGTAGGAAGAGTGGAAGGAGGAGGAGGAGTATCCTCACAGACTAATGCACAGACCGCACTGTCAGTGGGATGCTTTTGTACAAAGCCCCAATAGCTATTAAATATTTCCAGTAAATTTCCTCTTTAAATGATTAGTCATTTTCTGAGAAATTCAGCATTGAAGAGAAAGATTTGAAGACGGACATAAAATGAAAAATTACATATGACAAAAGATGAAGTTCCTTAAAAAGTTAGGCCAGGAAAAACCCTTAATTATTTTAAGCATTTTTGTACATTTTTTATTTACTTGACAAAACAATATTCAAAAGACTTTATAGAATATAGCAGGGAGAAAACAGAGCATGGGATTGGAAATGGAACAAAATGATAAATATATTACTTTATGTAATATAAATATTTTATGGTAAAATTGTTGGTAGCCACCTGGCATTTATACACCCAAACTCAGTGTTTATTCACATTTCATTCTCACTTAGGTTTATATGAGGTTTTTTTCTGTAGTGAAAGTTTGCTTATTAGTCCAATAACAAATGCATTTTGTGCTTGATGAAGGGACTACTAAGATCTGGTGACCACAGATACCATCTGCATTGGACATACCATGGCTGTGTAAGGATATGACAACAGGCATTGTACAATCTTTTGTGTTGGAAGTCAGAAACCTCACTGATTAGTATAAAAATGGTTATTTGCATCAAGAACCTTCCTCATTAATGATGGGTTTATCTTTTTTCTCTCCTAATTTCTCATTTAAGCCTGTTTACAAACTGCCATAGAGCCAAAAAGAACCAGCTTACAAATCTTTTCTTTAAACATTGTTACCACTGAATTCACAGAGAGTTTTTTCTAGACTTCCAAGAGCTACTGAGCTTTTCCAATCCTGCTGATCACTTTCTAGTAATTGCTGTAAGTTTTGTTTCTACCCAAAAATAGCTTCATGGGCAAAAAAAAAGAAAAAAAAAAAGAAAAAAAAAAGTAATTTAAATATCTAGCCCATGTTGTTGTTTTACATATAAAACTGGCTTAATGTTTAGAGTGGCAAAATGACTGATGAAAGAAGATGTGAGCCACCAGCTCAGCACCAAGCGAAGAAACTCCTTCTATTTAAAGAGCAGCACTACTGCTCTGGCTTGCTGACTGCACACACCATTGCATAAGTGAGAAGCCTCATAGGAAAATGTCAAGTGCCAAAGGGCTCCAGACAGGATTAACAGACAGTAAGGTCCAACAGAATCGTTATGATAACACAGTGTGATCCCTGGAATGACAGGCCATATAATTGAAAAAAACTTCACTACTCCTACTCCAAGGTTTTCTGGACAAGGAACTGAATTGAGGCAAAGAGTTTTGAGCAACTGCTCTCCTCTGAGGTGTTCTGATAAAAAGATTCTTCAATCTTGTCTCCAAAAGCAGAGCAGGTGGGGACATAGCTCATTAGTTCCTGCTTTTGTAGTTTTAAAGTAAGATCTTCAAAAGCCTAAGAAGTGTTGCCACTTGAATGTGAAATATGTGGATAGGCTTTAGGTTCTTCAAAAGTGTTCCCTGAGAAAAATAAAGGATTTTTAAATTTCTCTGGGCCCTTTTAGGTAATTTTTTTTTACTTGAAGAAAAGTTTCAAACAGTGCTTTGATATTGAGGTCAAGTTATTTTTAAAACTAGCCTCATTTTATAAATACACAATTAACTTGAAAGCTTGAATATTAAATGCCTCATGTGCATCTATGTGTAGTATTTCATGACTTTCAATCATGGTTATGACTGTCTTTTCCTCAGAAAAATGTATTATCTATCCTATTATCCTTTTCCTATTGCTGTCCTGTAACAGCTCAACAGTTGGGGGAATGAGGTGAGACTTCATGCAAAGTTGAATGTTACAAAAGGGAAAAGCCACTAAAATCAGAAGCCTTGAAGATATTATCCCTAAGTCTTATGATAAAAAAGCAATGCTAATGGCAAATTTTATCAGAATGCATTTTATCTACTGCTCCACATAGGGCACAGACTGCATAGACCGATTTACCTGTCCCTCCTCCAGAAACATTGGTTCTGTTTGGGCTGTTTGTTTGTTTCTTTGTTGCCTTCTGGGTTCATGACCCTATTTACAGACCTGCACATTTGAAAAGGCCACACAACCCTCAGTTCCAGGCTTTTGCTTTGAAGTTTCACACCGTATTGCTGATGAAACCGGACTGCTTTATTTGGAAAATCTGATGACATGAAAGCCTGGAGTAGACCTATAAGAGAAATACCTGTGAACTTTCCAGGACAGATAAAATACATAAGAAGCATAAAAGGGAAGTTTCTCCTGCAGGAGTTCCTACTGGGTTTATGCTTCCACAGACCAGTCTGAGCAAGCAGTTAACAATACAGTTGTCTGCAAAGATAGTTTAAAATTAGGAATACCTTTGTTTCTGCCATTTCCTGTTTTGCCCTCACAAAACATTTGTTTGGAAAATGCCATAAATGAGACAAAAAATTGCTCATGGAGGAAAAAAAAAAAAATTAAAAAAATGGAGGCTCAAGAAAGACTTAACAGGCTTGGACAAAGGTAATATTGCAAGAATAGGGAAAATACCTAAATTAAATGGAAGGACACTGAACATATGCTTGAGGAGAGGTATGTCCAGGCTGGAGAGAAGTCTGAGACACAAGAGACTGAGTGGGAAATACAGAGGGAGATGAGTACCTTCTCCCCTGCTGTTCACTTGCAATGAAGACTCATGCTTGGAGGAGATGAAGCTTGCTTAGGACTTCAGCCATACTCCCTCCACTTTCCTTCTCCAGTGGGTGCCAGGACAATGGCAGCAGTGAGCTGTGAACTGTGGATGTGTTTGTCATATTAGTTTGGCAGACTGAACACAGAATTCAGCCTGGGAACAGACACTGCCTCCAGAAGGGGAAGCTTTAACAAAAGCTGCCAGTGGAAACACCATGTAGCCTTCTTCAGAGACCTGTGCTGGAAAAGAGCAGTAATATAGTCTTCTCTTCCCAGCACAACTGCACCTGCCCTATCAAACCCAGACTTGCTTTATTTTAATTATCTTTGCTTCTGTTTAATTAAGCTCCCTCATACCTAAGAGTATAGTAAAAAAAATATTATTCCAATACACATAATTATAAAACAAAACAAATCCAAATAACTTTTTAAGAAAAGCATTCTATGCCAGCACATTAACCCAGAAGGGAAAGGCAGGCAAAGGACTTTTCCTTAAAATCTGCAGGGTCAAAGCTTTCATCTAGACCACCTCTGCCATTGCATAAGTAGATTCAGATGAGAGAAAAAAAAAAAAAAGCAAAAATATTTTCATATTTTCTCTATGTTCTTGTATGTTTGTTTCTGAAATAAGTTTACAAACTGCCTTGTCAACTTTATAACATATTCAAATGAGTCACATGAGGATTACTGCCCTTGAATATAAACCAGCCTGAACTTAATGGCTCAGTCCCACACAGATCTTTAACTGTCTTGATTTTTTTGGAGACATTAGGATAAAAATGCTGTGGTTATTATTGTACTGCTGATTACTATTATTATCAGTAGTATCAGGCCTGAACAGTGACTCCCAAACTCCTTAAATGCGTGTTATGGGTTTAAAATCTTGGAATTTTTCTTTCATCTACCAACCCTGCACCTCAAAGGAATCACCTTCTGTCTC
>JAWWEU010000040.1:30297389-30357637 GCA_035583155.1 Acropternis orthonyx | reverse complement strand
CCTCAGCTATATAGCTGTGTCCCCCCTGCAATAAACCCTCTTTTCTTGCCCCTCTCCAGCGTGGTCTGTGTGGCCTTCCTTGGGTTCACAGGGGCCACGTGTTTGGGACGGGGCCGGGGGAGAGCAGCCCCCAGGAAATCAAGTAAGCACCCACTCCTGGGGGCATCCAACCACCTGCCACAGATGAGTATCAAGTGTTAGACTGCAAGTATCAAGGGCAGCAGTCATTCTCGTCACATGTGACCATGGTGATTGTCATGTTTGTGATAATCAACAAATGATACCTTTCTGACCTTTGCTTATTAAGCAGTTCCTGGGCCTTGCACTACAAACCCTCTCCTCAGTGAAAAATTCTCTCGCTCCACTACACCTTCTTGATGTAGCCTCAGTTCTGTCTCATTGCCAAATCTACCACCTTTCTTCTGCCATATGACTGTCTTAAGAAGTTGCCCAAGGAGAGGAAAAGACACAACACAATCTGATGATCAGCAAGTTAATCACAGGACTAAGTATCATTACTTTTTCTATTCAGTGGAAGGTTAGCCATTGCCCTGTTGAGATCTAATTGTGCCAGTTCAGCACGATTCTAGCTTATCAGTTCTAGCTTACTAGAGAGTACACTATTGTAGGAGAACACTGTCATTTTACTTCTGCCTTTTATACTGTTCTGCTATGTACAGATCAGAGATGACAGCTTTGTCCTGTTGCTACCAAGCAAGTCATTCATATGCAAGTCTTATTGCATTTACACAGTAGCATGACAACTTTCAAAATTAAATAATTTTTGCCAGTTTATAATATGAAGCTTTCCAGTTAGATTTTAATTCTTAAGTTCTAGTGAATTATTTGAGACACTTTGATGCTGTTATATTTCCAGGAATTGCCCCTCAACATAGTTATGATTATCTTTCAAATAAGTATGGAATGATGTAGAAGACAATTTGATAAGTTGGTAGGTGATTGACTGACTTCAAAATTTCAGAGGGACTCAGTTGCCTCTCCTGCTATAGGCTAAATTTTAAGCAGCTTCAAGAAACTAGTGGCTGAACAAGCTGCTTCACTGATCTCCTCATTTTCCTCTGGCAAGTTCTTCCCATGAAGTAAAACATACCTGTTGAAGCCACCTCTGTTGTGGTTTATGCTACTATAGCATACTCACAATGTTCTGGTTCATGCAGTCAGTGACCTAAACTCAGCTGATGCATAGCTACCCTCTCAGCCAATGTGATCCAGGTGCCTATGAGTGTGTTGATGCTGGTAACTCCTGCTTGAAGTTCCTGTAAAGAAATACCCTTGTCAGAAACATCAGGCAGAAGATACTACACAGTAAAAGCTGATGCACTCAACCTTATTGCTACAGGACAGGTTTTCACTTTAAAATAAATATTTCCAAGTCAGAGTGAAAGACCTAACTGTTTAAAATGTGTGACTCCCTCAACACACAGAATAGTCCTTTACATAACATGACTGATACAATAATATTCCCCTGGTGTCTCAGCAGATGAAGCAGCTCCAACAGTCTTCACCCTAAATTTATGTTTGGAAGAGAGAAAGATCCATGAGACAAGATTGTTAATAACTTCTGGGTTTTGTTTCTGGCTGTTGTAGTTCCTCTACATGATCAGAAACCAACAAGATGACAACATAGTTCTGACTTTAAAGGGACATCAGTTATTTCTCCTTTCTAAATTTATTGTATGTCTAAGTCAATTTAAGAATTATTATCTTGTTTACATATCTTCCTGTATTTTACAAACTCACATAAATATTTACTTTAAGCAAGCATCTTCAAAGTGTCTCCTTGCAATCAAATACACCTGGATATTTTGAAATCCAGAACAATGAACTGTGAAAATGCAAACCAAAAAATGTTAACTGCCCATGCTTACAAAGCTGGATTTTTGAGACAGTATTTTTATCCTCATAAATATGAACTGTTTATACTGCAACAAAATGTGCAGTCCTTGGTAGGTGGCCAAATGCTGACCAATGATGATCACAAAAAGAGATTTTAATATTGAGCCTACTAGAAAAGATGACCTCTGAACAGGAGGGGATGAAGAATGAAAGGTAAGGGCAATCATGCTTTATTTTAGCTGTCTACAATTTATGACTTCATCAGAGCTCATTGTGATCTGTTGTGTTCATGTCAAGTTCAGTCAGTGGAGCCTGCCCTTAAGCAGGTGCCTATATTTGATTGGATGGATTTCATCTTCAATATCAGTTGATTATATGCAATCAGTGTTATGTACATCTGTATCATGACTCTCCTCTGAAAGACATTGACATTTTTACAATTGATCTAAGGAGAAGTAGAGTCAGCAATTTTCAAGATGTAGAAACCTGAGTTGCTATTATGAAAATATATTTAATTTCTTCTCAGAAAACAGCATGTTTAAAGGGACATTAAATAACTAAAATGAAAGCATGATTATTATCTAAATATGATTAGTCTACATTCACTGTACCAATAGAAGAAACAATTACTTTTAAGCATTGAGATATACCAAACATGAACATTTCTTTTTCCACAGGAAACAGCTGCCAGAAATTTTCTTTCCTCATTCTTTGGGGGATTTTTAAGTTCATGGAAGAAATTTATGAGGAAATAATGGCTGAACATAATTTTTTACCTCTGAAAAGTTAACAGAATTTCTCTGACAATTGGGGATGACAATGATGTATAAAAAAAGTCATGATTAAGCAGACTGACCTAAGACAAGTTACACAACAGATGTTTTAGCTAGAGTAGCATATGTATCATACATCTGACAAGCTTCTGTCTGTAGAGACAACAGTAGTTGCTTGCAAAGTCACAGAGAAATGATGTCTTAGTATGCAAACTCATCAAGGAAAAAAATTAAATGCTATATTTAGGAAAAAATGTTTACAACATAATTTCATCTGTTAGAGAACAACTGTAATTTAAAATACAATAGACTGAAAGTAATTTTGCTCTTTGGATGCTATTAGTATCATCAGTGGATACGTAACAGAGGCACAGTTCAAGTCATTGCACTGAAATATGTACTTGCAAACAATGAGGCACATTCTGGCCATGCCAGATCTTTCCTTCTGAGCAGGATGTACTGGGGATTGCACCTGACCCCTCGCTGGGCAGCAGCTGAGACAACACTGAAACAGGTCTGCCAGTCACCAATCAATTCTAATATGTTGCATGACCATAACTGCACTTTTTATTAGTTTAACTTATATCTGTTTGCCCAGACCTCAGAAGCCTGCTCCTGCCAATGCACTCTCATCTTATTTACCCCAGGAATGTCTCCCATGTGAGATGGCAGCAGGAGGAGATCCACATTGTTTGCTTTCTAGAAATGTCAGTCCCAAACATTGAAGCTCTACATATCTTAACTTTGTATCACAGCATTAAGCCAGCGCTCCAGCTATTTTGTGTCCGAAGAAAGAGGAATGGCTACATCCAAGCTAAAGTAGAAAACTGCCTGTTTTTGTTAGCGTGCTGCTGCTGCTAAGCTCTCTACCATTCAGTGGATCATGGCTGGAGCATTGAACAAACCATAAAATCTGAACCTAGCAAATGGAAATTCGAAATATTTACATTTATTGTACTATGAAGAAATAAAAATTACCTACTCGACTAGAATCTGCCTAGAAACCAGATAATACAACAATGGCACATCTACTTAAGTGAAAGTTATTTGGATAATAAATGTTGACATTAAAAGATATCCAAAATAATGCATTTATATAAAGTTGCTAATGCCCACTATTAGATGGTGGTAAAGTGATTGTAGCAAATGGAAGAGGTGTTTGTCTGCATATATCCAATATTAATATTCAGATTTAATACCTACATCTAGTTTAATTAAAAATGTATCTTTGTTTCAAATAATTACAAGCTTTTTTGTTGTCCAGTTTTAGCTTTCCTGAACTGCAATCAGAAAAAGATTTGAGTGTTTATCTTGTTTGTTTTTTTTTCAGTTTTGTTTTGCTTTTAATGTTATTATTTAGTAATTGAACTGAGATGACTTGAAATTAGGTTTAACTGAAATTACATTAAAGTGGAGCAACAAGTACTGGACCATATTTAAAAAAAAAATAAAAAATACTATGCTTTTTTATTTTCCCTCTATCAATTAGACCAGTCTATTGAGATTAAGAGCAACTAAAAATACGCTGGTATAAATGTTGTCTCTGCTGACTTTAAATGGGGACCATAAACTTACCTTGCCAGTATAGAATATAGGATGCTGCAATAGGGATTAAAATGGGGAATTATAAATTTTGTAACAGAGGTGGTATCAGAAGAAAAACACTGTCTGTGTACCCCCTTCCCTAAAGATCATGTCAACTACAGTCATTGGTTCTTTTAACAGAAAATTAATTCCACCTCATTCACAATTACATTATATGTATAAAAGGAAATCAAACATTGATTAAATTCCTTAAAAGCAAGTCACAACTGCTTCCTTTTTTAAATAAAGTCAACAGCAAGAAGACATGCTCTCCTTGGTCATCAGTAATATTGGGGTATGTGGTTACAGTAGGCTGGTCTAGGTACCCTTCCCATTTGCCTTGTCCTTATCACAGCATGTTGGATTTAGTCTCTAAACGCACCATTTTTTTTTTTCTCTTTTTTTTTCTTTTTAATTTCCACATTATTTTCTTTTTAAAGCATCTTTTAAATATTTTGCAGTGTGAAGTAATTGCCGTGAAAGCACAAGTTATTACTGGGTAGTTGACTTTGGATGTTTCTCCACTATTTCAGTGCAGCAAATTGCCAAACCACTCCTGTTAGGATGAACGATTCTTCCTGACTCCCTGGGGTTTGTTACAGTGAAACTAGACAGCACTGGGAAAGTACTGGCAGATTTTTAACTTCTTCCCGGGCAATTAAAAGAATGGAAACAAAGTGAAAGAACACCACACGAACCCTTGCAGTCTCCATAGAGCATCCCACAGAACATTGCACAGGTGACTGGTGGCCCACAGAGCACAACTGAGGAGCTGCTGGAAGAGAGGTAGTTTAGTAATGAGCCTGTTTTGCTTGCTAGTGAGTTAAATGTGGATTTCAAAACACATTTTGCTACCATATATTTTACATTCTCTACAAAACTCACACAGACTTTTCTTTAATTAAAGTTTCAGCACTGAAGAATATCTGTAAATTCACTGTAATCCCAGTACTTTTCACATTCTACCAACCTCCAGAATCACTTCAGAACATTTTTGGAGTAATGTCCAGGCCATGTAAAGAGGATTCACACTAATTTTTCTCAAATCACAGTACTAAACTGAGTAACTACAATTAACGCTTTTAGCATTAATATTGTTTGAACTATTACTAGACATAGCAATATTCAAAACTAATTTTAGTCTTTTTTATTAAATTTCCTTTTTTGTTTATAAACTGTCTTTTAGATTATACAATTTTATAATTTAATTTACTTGTTTATGAAAATTATAAATGAAGATGGTTACATTGCCCTTTAATACACATTGAAGTATTTTGTACACACAATCAATTCAGTGGTAAATATATTCTGCAGTTTTCTGATATGGATATAAAAAGGGTGGAAATTGCATAGCATACTATGCAGAAGAGCGAAAAGGAGTAATTAGCCATAAAGTACTGGCAGGAACTTTCATTGTACTGGATATGGAGATACTCACTGTTCGTTGAATAGTCTTCACGATGCACATTCGTTTGAACATTACTTCTCCAAAGAGCAGCCCATTTTGCTAAAGAAACAACCCTTAGATTCAGAATAATTTTGGATAACACTGAGAAATCTGATGCTTTATGAAAGCTGGTTCTTTGCTTTCAGATAAAAGTGCACATTTGATGGGCATGCTCCATTTACTTTTCCTTAAATGCTAGTTGTTAAATTTAGCTGCACACTCAGATAATATCCAGAAATCAGAAGATCTACTAGGAAGGTGAGGCTCTATAATATAATTTTCTGGAGGTAATTCATATACACCACAGTCATGGGATGACTTTTAAAAGGCAAAAAGATAATCCAAGAATTATATATAAGAAAATGTTTTCATTGGCTATCAGATACTGGCAAAAATAATTTTTATTTCTTATAACATTTTCTTGATAAGCCAAAACAACATATTATCTCAATTTCTTTTGTTCTTACATGGGTACAGTATAGTTAGTGTTGGTATTTTTATTTTATTTTATTGCTCAAAGTATCAGTCCTTGTGCTATGTGTACCAACACAGTCATTCACGTCCTATGCACAATGCCTAATGCAATATGAAGTTTTGAAAACATGAGTGCACAATCCAAATCTCACTACAGAAAGTGCACAGATCACAGTGAACATTGAATCACATTCATGATGAATTCCTCAATGCACACTAAGGACCCAACTTCATTTAGGACTTAAAAATACTATGCAAAGCATTTTTTGTATATGTATTGCATATATACAACTTTAAGACTTCCAAAATGTACATAAATTATTATAGTCTTATGACGAATATTTTTAGCAACATATGTTGCTAAATATCCCATGAAATCAAATTAGTCATGCTATTCAAGTAAGCGTAATGAAACCATCTACCTTTAGGAAGAATTACTTTCTAATTATAAAAATCCCAAACAAACACACACACATAAATAACCCAACCAATCAACCACGACAACAACAAAATACACACCAAAAAATCCAGAAACCAAAATCAAACAAGCAAATACCAAAATCAAACAAGCAACTACCAAAATCATTAAGATCGCTACACTGAAATATTTGTTTTTAAACACAGGAAAATTAGAATGTTTTACCTTCTTTCATTCAAAGTTGTTTTCCCAGCTGTGCTCTTAACGGTGTTTATGTAATATTTATTTCAGTAGAAGAAAGATTAATTTTTAGGAAATAGTACAACAAATAGTTTAGACTTAAAAGACCTCCCCAGGGTTTCTGTTTAAAAAAGACATATACAGGACCCATGATCATAACAAAAGAGTCTGAGTCTGGTGCCCCTGATGTAGGGGGTTGTGAAGTCTAAACTGAATAAGTTTATAATATATCGGATACATATACTTGTGACAGAAATGTGTCTGTTGATTCATAGCCCTTTAACTGACAAGATCTAATCAGGTCTGAAAGTTGATGTAAACTAAATTCAGTTTTAGAATACAGGCATTCTTAATAAGAAGAGTAATTTATTAAAGAAAAAATATTTTAATGTGTTTGAATGTTTTGCATCCTTTTATTCCAGGGGCATAAGATTATATAAGGTACACGTTTAAAAGAAAAGTACAGGGATCACGAACTATTTTTAACTCTATTTTTATTCTTTTATTTTTAGCATGACTAAAAAAAGGATCACTTCATCCTTTCAGCCGTCTATAAACTAAGTCTAGTTTAAGTCTAGCCTCATTTCTTAGTCTTCCTTTATTGTTATCACCACCTTCAGAAGAAGGTTCATATTCCCTTTTCTGAAGAAAAATCAGTTACTTCCAAAGAATGCTGCTGTGCAGCCATAATACCAATAACCAAGGTTCTGCAGCCTGCAGCCCCCTCCATAAACAGTCAAGTAGTTTACATCTGTCAAAGTCAAATTAACGCTTTCCTAGATATTTGTCCATTCTCATTTTACTCATCCACTTAGCCTGTAGTTCCCTGTCATATCTTATGCGTCGAGTCCCTCCAGAAATTCAGTGACATCAAATGACTGCAAGGAGGAGTGGCAGCATGGGGACATTGGCCATTCCATAGGATCAGTTCTATCAATGGACATCATGCTGGGGGTAGCGTTTGAGGATGTGAAACACACAATGTAAACTATTCCATAGTTTTAAAACATAAGCTTCCTGATCTTGCTCTTCAGAACAACACAACTGAACAAGGTAGCAAGATTTGCCACAGTATTATAAACAGTAGAACACATTTAGTAAGGCTGTCATTGTCTTTGTTTTATTTTTATTTTAATTGACTTCTTTGAGGTGAGACACAGTTCTCATATCTCAAGTACTAATAAGAGTGCTGAGAATCTTTTTATTATTCAGTCAAAGTCAACTAATGAACTTGTCAGGAAAAATAATCTATGAAAAAATGTCAAAGTAAATAGAAACTATGGCACTTTCCAACATACAGTTTTCACAGATAACTTTATTTCTCCATTTCAACTTTTTATTCATGAAATCTTTAGGATCAAATATTGCTCCAGGAAGGCTTGTGACTGTGAGAGGCTGAAAGATGAAGACATTTCTAGCATTACAGACTATGAAACCACTGATCATCATGAGCAAGAAGATATATAAAAGAGAAAAGCTATGAGCTGCAGAATACAGCATGAGGCAGCTTTTCAAACACTTTTATGATCTGGAAAGTTACAGTTTAGCATGGTAGAAGTTAACTTAATGGCAGAGATTCAATATCTTCAAAGTAATAAGGTATCAAAATTATTTCTCTGCTGTTATTTAGAAGTGGAAAATTGAATTAAGTTGATAAAAATAGTGTTAATGATATCAAAATAATTCAGCCATCTAGTCTTTCCTTGAGGGTGCAGAATAGATTAAATGATTGTCACTTCATCTATGTTAACTGTGCACAGTGCTATACAGCAGTTGGAGGAAAGATGACAGTTATAGCTAGTTTTCTAATTAATTAATAACAGATATTAGGAAATGTTACTATATAAGATACACAAAACATCTTGCATGGACGGTTTTATTCTTAAGAAAATTGTGGTTTTAAATGGGAATTACTTGGAGCTCTTCCACTGTTGTGGGTTCAACCTTGGCAAAATGCCAAGCCCCTCCCCCCAAACGCACGTGGTCTCTGAAAGGAGGGAAGGAAAAAAACCCTGAAACGGAAAAAAACCCTGAAACTGAAAAAAACCTGATTGATATATATATGTACATTTACACAAAAGTTACAAAACATATACGCACAAATACAGAAAAAACAACGTCACCCCAAACTGCCCCTCCAGCAACACACAGACTCCACCACCCAAACCCACAGGAAAAAAGAAAACCCAAAGACATTTCCCAGTGTTGTGTTAGACCTTGGCAAAATGCCAAGCCCCCCCGAAACCCACGAGGTCCCAAGGAAAGGAGGGAGGAAAAAAAAATTATATATATTTACATGAAATTTACAATACATATATGTACAAATATAAAGAAAACCAACAATACTTCACCCCAAGCTGCCCCCCAACAACACACAGATTCCACCACCCAAAGACGCTTCCCAGGAAGAACACTCAGCAAGGAGAGGGAAAGAGCAACCCCAAACAAAAAGGTATTTACTTCCCAAGAGACCAAAACTGCTATGAATACCAAGGAACGGCAAGGCCTATTGCTCCTGGAGCTGCAACTGGGTGCTCCTCACACCACACACCAGGAGCGGGAAAAAGGGAGGAAGCAACCTCCTTCACTGGATTTATACTCGACTTGAAGTCAGATGATATGAAATACCTCTTTTGTTGCTTAAGTCAGGTGATACCTGTCCCTCTAAATCTACAGATAGCCCCATGGCCCACAAACTGAGGCCTACTAAATTTGGCTTTGGACCTAACTGAACGAAGGCCTTAATCTGAATTTTTTGGGGTTTATCAAACCCATCACACCTGGGAAGAACACCCAGCAAGGAAAAGCAGGAGAGAGCAACACCAAACAAAAAAAGTATTTACTTTCCAGAGACCAAAACTGCTGTGGACATCCAGGCGAGGAAGCAGCGAGGCCTATCGCTCTTGGAGCTGCTACAGGGTGCCCTCCCACTATCACTACCACAAAGAGAGGAGAGCAGGGAACACCTCCTCCACTGGATTTATATTCGATGTCAGATGATATGAAATACCTCTTTGGTTGCTTAAGTCAGGTGATACTTGTCCCTCTAAATCTACGTAGATCCCCATGGCCTACAAAGCTGAGGCCTGCTAAATTTGGCTTTGGGCCTAACTAAACTAAGGCCTTAATCTGAGGTTTTGGGGGTTTTATCAAACCCATCACATCCACTTTGGGAATTCAAGGCACAGTAGTAGTTAGATATAAATCTGCACCTTACCACTGATGTCCATACCCCAGTATGATCCAAAGTGTTGAAAATCTAGAAATATCCAATTCCACCTTATTTCTAGCCTAAGGACAATGTAGGTTTGCTTGATTCATCTGCTGGGAAGTCAAACGTTTACATGAAAGAGCTACCTTGTATAAAAGCACTTCTACATAGGGAACTGATATGAAGTAATTCTTACACTGTCAGTAGACACCCCTAACATATAAGCTATTTTCCCAAAGTTGACAAGCTCTCACAGTAAACATTGTCTTCTTCAATGGGAACCAGACAGCAAAACCATACAAAATACTGTGGTCACCTAAAATAAATTAAAAAACAGGAACAGGTATAAATTCAATAAGGATGGATAGGTTCTTGCTAGTTTATGAGAAATGGCATTTATTATAATTTTTAAACAATATTATTCAAGCTGGCTTGTTACTCTATTTGTTCAATTATAGAGCAGGCCATAAGTGTTTATAGACAGAAGCACCGAAAAAAACAGCTTCTGGCAGACAAGATATGACTGAGCATACTGCATGAAGAGTGACATTATTAATCTTCACTGTTTAATACAGCAACACAAAGAGGCCATCTGCTTGTCATTTGCAAACGTTTCATAAAACCTACTGAAGCATAGATGTGGATGGCTTGTTGGGACTGTGATAAGAGACAGGAAAAAGGACCACATGTATTAATTATATTAATTTCTATTTGCTTATCCTTTAGGAAATAAACAGTACTGTTCTTGTTGAACATGAAATAAAAACGTTTAAAAATGCAGATGGGCATGTAGTCACAATCAGTTGCTTTCAGAATGCTTCAAAAAAAATTCAAGCTTCACATGTGAATCCCTTCCCAATTATTTGTT
Organism: Acropternis orthonyx; assembly: GCA_035583155.1. Lineage (NCBI taxonomy): Eukaryota > Metazoa > Chordata > Aves > Passeriformes > Rhinocryptidae > Acropternis > Acropternis orthonyx. The sequence continues at coordinate 30,346,765 of JAWWEU010000040.1, read as the reverse complement.
CTTCCTGTTCTTTGCTTATAGTAATTTAAAAAGCAAACAAACAAAAACCCTAAGATTCAAACAAAAAAAAAAAAAAAAAAAAAAACAAAAACCACAACAAAAAAAAAAACCACACAACCAAAAAAAAAAAACCCAAAAAAACCCCAAACAAACAAAAACAACCAGTAAAAAATGTTACTTGGTATGAATGCTACATTATTGATAAAAGACAAAACAGGCAGAGAAACCTTTTATCACTAATGAAAAAGGATGTACTCAGAATGAAAAGCAAAATCAAGCCAATGGGAGGACCAGTGTTCGTGAGTCACATTAGCTCATTGCTCCCCACAATCACTTGCTGAACAAATTTCAGGTTTGCATAAATAGGAGAAATTATATAAAGATGCATGTGGTCCTAATTCAAAACATATTATTTTTCACTTGAACTCTGTGCCTTTGTAATTTCTATTATACTTGTTCTTTTACACTTACTCTATTTTACAGGCATCTAGCTCCCTTTCAGTGAACGAAGTTGGGTAATTAGCAGTACTGTCAAATTTATGTCTACTGGGGACTTTAATTACCACAGAGGAGGCCTAGTTTCTTTAGTGGGCAACCAGGTTTGTGACACACTGTTGTGATCCAAGTCTTCTAATACTTCATTTTAGGTTCTTATTATAGAAAGAAGAGTGCTCCTAAATTCGATATCTCAACTGATTCCTGTTGCATTGATTTCTACTTCTTTTTAACATCATCACAGTCCCTTTGAGCTGAAAGAATGTGGTCAAAACATTGCCTAACCTGTCTTTTTACCTTATTTCTGAAAAGATGAGTCTATCTACATCAGGTATGTTCTTCCAGGGCCAGACAGATATTTAGCCAATTAGTTGTGCTCAAAAGTCTAGAAGACATACCAGAGAGTAGGATGATTATAGTTTCCCCCTTCTCTTCTACTAGCATTATTCAGCACCACTTGTGCCTTACAACCCCATTCACAGCATGTCTGGCTCAATCCCCAAATCAGACATATTTCCTCAATTAATTAATGACTGTTCACAATATGTTTTCTACTATTCTCTCGTCTCTCAATAGCAGAAGGGAGTTTGTCTGGCTTTTGATCCAGAGAAGCATGATTTACTTTAGTCTGTTACATTTTCAAACAGGATCTGTTGTTGAAAAATAATTTGCAGAATATCATCTGTGTGGAATATTGTATTTCACAGCGGTGGCCAAAGGCTCAGATGCTGCCTTGCAGTTAGATTTCTGCAGTGCTCTCAGATAGACCTAACTGTTTCAAAAGTGATTAGGAGCATGTATATGTACTTACATATGTAAGTATGTAAGTATCATATGTAATTATGTAAGTACAGTATGTATATGTACTGTACTGAACTTCACCTGTTCCTGCTGCTGAGCTGATCACTGATCCATAAACAAAGATGTGTGTGTTCTTAGTTGATCCAATGGCAAGGTAAAGCACATCATTTGAAATGCCACACTAACTAATTACGCTATGTCAGATACTTTTTTAAAGTACCCAAAACTACCTTCAGTGTTTCAAAGTACAAGTATCACAAAACAATAACCCTCAGTTACTCCTCAGTTACTACCCACAGGATGTTGGCTAATTGCTTTCCAGTTTGATTCAGAGATTTCCAATCTCTAAGCTCATCACAGGCAATAGATGCAAGTCTTTTGGATGATTTCCAGATTAAAACACATGACCCAATGTGGGATTGAGCCACGCTGTTGAAGTACAGCTCACAGTGGTTTTCAGATTGCAAACCTTCACAACTTACCTTTGTCTTTCTCACAGTGCTGGAGAACAAGAATGCAAAAGGTCCTGTAACCATACAGAATTTAATGGCTACTGCTCTTCTGTTAATGGAGATCTGCCTCTCTGACAACTTTAAAGCTTTGTCATGTATAAATGTTTCCAGAAAATCATCTGTGAGAAGAAATTATTGCCTATTTTCCCACCCATTTCACACCCCTCCCCACAGGATTTTCCTAAACAGATAGAAATGTAAGGTGTTTTAGATGCCTTCAGAACATCGGATGATCAACTGCAGCAAGCTTCAGTGAAAAATAATGTTCTTTTGATTAAAAACAATGTTCATAGGACCTTTATTAGAAGCTGAGACAGTGTGCATGCAATGCAGGTAGTCTAAAGCATTGCAAGAGGAGCAGTGTTAAAATGTATGCTACTTTTACTTTCAGCCCATTGAAGTCTTCCATTGTTATTAATTGAATTGAGCAAAATAGTTCTATTTTATTGCCCTTACCACTAGACAATGCAGCCTAAATATTTACTACATATATAGCAACTTCTGTAATACATGGTAGACATAGCCTAACAACTACCCAAGTTCTAGAACAAATAAACGAGAGTCTATACTAACATGTATTCAGGGTTTACATCAACGTAGATGCTGCATTAGTATACAATTAAGACAAGATTTTAGTTCTAAAGATTAAACTTCACCTTTTCTGCTCCTAATTGTGGCTCTGTTAAGTTGCAAAGAATAAGGTATCAGGTGATAAACCTTGACTAATTTCCCCAAGAAAGCTCATAAAACTAAGCTGTTTTTCCTGTGGTAGATGATTTGTATTTTAGATAAGTATCTCATTCAATCTGAATAACTCTTCCAAATCTTTTAATTTACCTATTTTTCCACCCTGGATAACACTTCCAATTGCAAATGTAATAGAACTCTGCCATTATTCTCCTCCTGTTTTCCTAAAGCTTAGGACATTGAAGTATTTTAAGAGGCCCATTCTCTTTCTCTTCCCCTAAAAAGGAACAAATTGTTTCTGCTGATACAAAGACACTGAACAAAAGCATTATTTTGTCTGTGTTCAATAATACATTAAAATATCTCACTTCCCATGCCTTCCTTTCTTCCCAGTTCCCACTGTCATTCTTCATTCCCAGGCTCACAGCTCCGATTCCAAGTCAGAATCATAGAATCGTAAAATGGTTAGTCAGAAGTGACCTTACAGATCATCTGGTTCCAACCCCACTGCTATGAGCAGGGACACCTTCCACTAGAACAGATTACTCAGAGCCCCATCCAACCCAGCCTTGAATATCTCCAGGGATGGGGAGTCTACAACCTCTCTGGGAAACTTCTTTCAGTGTTTCTTCAGCATTATAGGAAAGAACTTCCTAATATCTAAACCTACCCTCCTTCAGCTTGAATTCATTTCCCCTTTTCCTATCACTACATTCCCCAGTGAAAAGTTCCTCTCCAGCCTTCTTCTAAGCCCCATTTAGGTGACTCATTCCAAGAGGTCCACGTCTTTCTTGTGTTGGGGGCTCCAGAGCTGAACACAGCACTCCAGCTGGTGTCTCACAAGAAGGGAGGGTGAGAATCGCCTCCCTTGATCTGCTGGTCAAGTTTCTTTTGATGAAGCCCAGGCTTTCTGGGCTGCCAGCGCACATTAGTGGGTCATTTTGAGCTTGTCCACAAACACCCATAAGGCCTTCTCTCTAGCAGGGCTGCTTTCAATGCATTCTCCTCCCAGCCTATACTTCTGCTTGGGATTGCCCAAACTTAAGTGCAGTGTCATTCCACAGTGTGTACAAAGGGCAGAAGAAACCCTGCCACATTCACTGTATGCTGAAGAGTCTTACTCAGCTTTGTCCTACAGCACAAACATACAGAAAAGCCTAACTGCTGGAGCCTCAGTTGGAAAACTTCCAGCTTATGGTTGCAGGGAACCCTGTAGATTGCTCTGCAGAAGCTTCCTTCTCTGGTCGTCCACATCTCTGCCTCATGTAGAGTGTTTCCAGGAGGAAAAAAACAGAAGCTTTGAGAAACTCAGAGAAAAAGACATAAAAATCCCATGTACGATGGAGCAGATTAATGCTCCATCAGCACAAACATTGCCGATGTTCAAGCATTTTAATTTAATGAGCAATCTGAAACACTTTTTTGTTGATCAAAATGTTTTATTTGAAACATCAAGTGTTTATAATTGTAAACAAATGTAAGTATTTCTTCAGAAAGAGTGAAGTTAATGGAAAGTTAATGGAAACTTTTCAATAATTTCATTCTCTTCAAATAGAGCTACTGCAATGCATGTTGCAGTCAGCATACAGCTTCAGCCAACCACCAACTGCTAATTTCTCTGGCATGTAATGTATTAGTGCCCAGTTGCAAAGAGCACTTTTTATCAGAAATTCAATGGAATTGTTAATGTAGCCCTGATAATTATCTATGACAAACATGTTAAACCATACAGTCATCTTACTTTATGTTCAGTCGAGTGTCTCTGATGTGGGAACAAATTCATTCTCCTCAGTGGTTGATGAACTGTAGATTGAATAATAAATAACACACAAGAATGCCAAGGTCTGTACTCAGGAAATTATTTACAGAGATGCTGCAGATGTTGTGGTGACAAGAAGTCAAGTTGTGTACATACAGTTTGATTTTTCTGCACTGCCTTTGAAGTGCTCCTTTGTGCAATCTCACTTTCTGGAGCACTGACAATTATATCCTTGCCTTGTCTATGTTCTTTACATACAGTTGAACATGTGCTCATTCAAAAAGAAGTCTGTCATGAAGTGTTTCTTCTGATTCAGCCAAGATCGCTCTTAGTGAACACAACCTATCTTTCTCTGAGCTTTAGAGCTGTAGATACTTTGGTTTGAATTCACTTTCACAAAAACCCAGATGTCCAAAGAGACATGTGGCCACAACACCCTGTAGACTGGTTCCTGTCCTCTAACATGTTTTAACTTTACTTCTGGGTTAAGGTTGGCTGTATAAGCTAGAAGGGAAAGGACTGAGAGCAAGTAACAAATATTCTCTGTCATACAAGCACAGGTTTCCCTCTGTAATTATATTCTTTCTCTGTATGGGTGCTGATGAGGCACATGGCCACATTCTAGAGCATGTTCCTTGCTGCAGCTCCACTTCAGGGCTCAAAGAATGAAGTTTTCTGAAATTCAAGCCAATCTCATAGTGTACTTTTACTCTGTAGCTCTGCACCTTACTTTTCTGGTGCTCTGGTGCTTGTCTGACTCCCCAGTAATTCAGTTTAGGTCACTGTCACAGTGGTCTTTGGAAGGAGCAGACTTTTATTCACCTGGGTTAGTTTGCTGATGGTTTGGGAAGCTAACTCAGCTTTCAAAGGACAGGACAAGCACTAGACCCAGTTGTAGGGAAGCAGCAGGGATGTACACTAGGATATGTGAGGAAGGAGGGACACAACTGTCTCTGTAAAAGCAGCTAACAGGGAAGCTGATGATGAAGTCTATACCTTAAGGGGTTTCTCATTCTCCTCTTGCAACTTTCACCTTTTTTGGAAGTAAAGGAGAGGTCATAATAAAGGTTCCTTCCCCAGAATATTTTAACTTAATATAAAGCCAACATAAAAACAAAGTTTCGTTTGCATTTTTTTGGTTCTTGTTTTTTTATTTGTGGAGTCTTGTTTTGTTTTTTGATTTGGGGGTTTTTGGGATTTTGAGGGGAGGGGGTTGTTAGTTTTTTTCAGAAGAAATGGTTCATCTTGCTATCTGCCTTTAACACACTATTTTGTGCATACCTAAGATACAACTAATCCTCTACAGACCATAAATATACATAGCATTTTACAGCAAGTGAATTCAATCTGTAATTCAGTTTACAAAATCCATACACCCATTTTCAGATTTATATTTTAAGTAATAGCCCCTCACAGAGTACATGCCAAGAGGTGAACTTCCCAAAGACCCCCACGCATATGCTTTAGTCTTGCATTACTTAGAATGAAAACCACATTGCCTGGCACAAGTTGCTTGACCATTGTTTTGCAAATACTAATAAGTTAAATTTTTCAGTGTTACTAATAGGTTGTAATGTTCCCTTACTTTTATTTAAACATTTTAATGTAATTGTAGTTTCTATTTAATATTTTGAAATTAACTTACAATTATTATGAGCTTTTTAAAGACAATTTTAAAAAAAAAAAAAAAAACGGAAATAATTAATTAATAGCCATAGAGTATCAAAGAGACATTCATCATTTCCTGAATGGAGGGTGTGGTACAGGATCAGTGGAAAAATACCTTTAATCTTTTATGTCAACTTTAGCTTCATAAAAATTATACAGCTCCATGTAACTGATTAAGGAACTGAATCACAGTAATGGACAAAAAACTATTACTTTTCATTTTCCCAAGCAGCATCAATTTCCTTTTCCCTGCTTAACAAGCTCATATTTGGTTTCATTTCTTGTTTTTGTTTTCCAGTCTTTTGTCATTTCTCATAGGTGGTTTCTATAGCACAAGCAAACACCCAAAAAGATTCCATATGGAGAATTCTCAAGCAGTTCAAGTGTAAATAGGCTAAAAAAATGCAATGTGCACTTCATTCCATGGTAAATGCAAATATTCAAAACACATGCAAGAAAAATCAAATTACATTAGTAGAATTATTCTTTTGAAAGAAATTGTTAGGAAACGGTGTTGGCATAGGTGAATTAATTGAATTATCTGCTTATTCTTTGTTCTGAAGCACACTCATGGCTTTCCTCTCAGCTATTACCATGAAATATAGCACTAATTGAAATTTAATAACAGTCAAAAATCTTTGTGTTATTAATAAGTATATTGGAAAGATTATTAGTTGTTTTTTGGAAAATACTTGTTAGCAATTCTCTATTGATGTTTTCATATATTATTTATGGTCAAATATTAGGTGGTGGGTGAATTCAATCTGCTGAGAACCCTGCTGAGACATGGAAAAACCTCAAAAAAAGTCTGCACAGAAGGAAATGCCAAAGTTTGAAGTATAACAGTTTTTGAAGAGGGAGATCAAGAAAGCACTTGCCACTATTCCAAATACAGAGTACTAAATTAAATGCCTAAAAACAGAAGATGAAAACAGTGCTGTGCTCCTACCATCAGTCATACCAATCATAACAAATGTTAATCATTGAAGTAGTACAAGTTTGTGGGAATTTTAAAGAAAGATGGACTATACTGGCTAATTGTCTAGAACAAAATGTGACTAAAAAGTTAAATCTTTTTTTTTCAGGACATTGTGTTTTTATCCATGAATCAGTTATTCAGATGAAAAATGAAAAGTCGGGAAAGTGATAAATCTTGTCTTCTTCCAGCTCAGAAATAAAAATGAGATGGAGAGGATCTACTAATACCAAATCTTTGAAAGACTTGGTCATCTCCTGATTTAGTTCAACCATTGAGTACAGTAAGTATTTCTCCATATGACAGAGTAATTTATTGACATTTTTATTGAGTTTTTTTAATAATTGAAGAAAGGTTCTAATTCAATAGAAAGGAATCTGGTTTGTGTGTAAGTGGATCCTAATTTCTAATCAAATCCAACTTGCCAGAACTTCAAAGATATGGATTAGTTACTAATTGATGACAAAATATATTGTTTACATTTTTCTATATTGAAAATACTTTAAAAACAAGTTTTTACAAAAAATTAGAAATAATTGTAATAATGTAGAAGTTGCTCAGCTAAAGTAGTTTTATCTTTTGCAAGTCAAGGTGAATCTTCCAGTGTAAAGGTTAAATTTAACTGAAAGTCAGGATTCAAATGAGTTCTGTTGGTAATGGCATTATACTGAACCTTAACTGAAAAGTAAATATAAGGAAAAAGTTTAAAAAATGCCCAACTGAAGTTTTCCTGATCTCTAGTTTAAATAATTATTTATAATCAGTGAATTATATAATTTAGATTAAATTTGATTAACAGGCATAGGACAGACAAAATCTGAGGTGTGTATTGTGATAACTGGGAAATTATCACTCAACCAGGTCTGAAAATGAAACAAGCAGACTTTTCTTTAAGAATCAAATATTGAATTGCTGTTGTGTGAATATTAGACATGATCCACACATTATCTTTGGACAAAAAAGAAAACAAAAAAAAACCCAAAACAACCGTTTCAAATAAGTAATTAAATAAATCAAATAATTAAGAAACTGTGTTTTCATTTCCAGTGTCAGTGTTATGATGACAGTATAAACAGACAAATTTATTATTCTTTTAGTCATGGATTAACTAAAATGTGCCCTACCATTTTTTGGACTTCAATGTCAGTATGTTACCAAATACTCCAGTTTGTTGGAGATTAAACTAGTGACTTCAACCATAGCCTTTTTCTAATTACGCAAATAATTTAAGCAGTAAAGCCCTAGATTACACTTCTTTCTAAAAGTAAGCAATTTGCTGTTCTAATTCTGGTTTGCACTAAGCTTGAATCAAATTATATGCATGTTAGACATATCCAGGATAAACACACAATTTTAGAGTCAAAAGGGTTTCTTGTAACTGCATGTTCTGCTCTTTTTCAGAAAGAATGTTTATTACTCTGGAGCAAAGCTAGATCAGTTTTGAATTAATCATAAAACAGAAATAACTTTTTTGTTTATCACATGCAGAAGGACTTTTTGTTCCTACTCAAACATAGTCATCCTTTGAGCTAAATTTCCTAATCAGAGATGGCTTACTGAGACATAGGTTGGCATCATGTAGCAGAAAAGCATAACAATGGACTTTGACAAGGATTTTCATCAGGGTCATGGTAAATTCTTAGCATCTTGGCAGACCTTCATCCACCATGCCTATCTATAAAAAGCACATGTCAAAGACATAACTGAAGCCAATGACTCAAAAAGAAACCATATCAAATCAAAGTAGAAAAAAAGCAGTGGTTACTGTGGGTAGGATAAGTAAATATTGAAAAAAACTATCATAGAACATGGTGGACACTCCATTTTTTACTACTGATAAATTGTGCCTGATTACATTGCTGGAAAACACACCTTACAAATAATTGTTACTTTTGGGGTACCCATGTGAATCTGTCTGCCTGCTTGCATAGCCAACACAAGAATGCATTGCAGTCCCTTCTTTCCTTGCACTGTATGGAGTAAAGCAATAGTTAGGAACTGAGAATCACAGAAATTAACCTGCTGCTGGTTCTGCCCCTCTTAAGTAAAATGATTTTCATTTACATCACCATATTTCATCAGGCATTATGTGCCTGTCTGTGTTCTTGGAAATTTAGTACTAATTGATGATAATTTTGCTGTTAGCAAATATTAGTTTTGAATCTGGGAAATTAACATTTTGTTAGTAGATACTTAAGAGGAAATCAAGTCTTTCAGAAATAATGTTTACCTTCAATTAAAGAGGAGGCCTGTTGTTTCCATTTCTGTGCAAAGCTCATTTAATTTAGTTAAATACTCATTTCACTCCAGAACAGAGACACCACAGCAAAACTGACTCAGGAAGGAGATAGTACTAGAGTTGTTCTGTAATCAGGCTTCATTTTCTAAAATCTTCACCTCTTAATAGATGTAAAATTAATTAGATCACTTTATTAACCTCCAAGGAAAGAACTGGCAATTCTTTCCATGAAGAAACCATGTCTTCATGGTTCTAAAAGCCCTTTAGAAGTTACACTTCCCACATCAAAGTAGAAGAAACTATTACACAAATCTCTGGGGGAAAGGGCAAGGAAAAAGGCAGTAAATGAGTATACTTCCAATTTGCCTGTTTACCTGAGGTTATTTAGAAAGTCTTTCATTATCCATCTCTGTTCCTCAAACTTTTAATCTGTGAAATTAAGATAGTCATAGGAGCCATCTTCATAAGTATTTTGCAAATTCTTGCATAGATATCAATAAATAAGCTGAGCAATATCACTATGATATTGCTTTTCAGCTAATGCTTGAAAGGAACAAATGAGGAGCAAGGTAAATCAAACCACATTTATGGAAAACTAAAAGATCAATTCTTTTCTTATCCTTTCATCTCAAAATGTTGGAAGAGTTCCAAAACCATACTGAAAGGTCCCAAGGTGTCTAGCACAAAACACCATACTTGCAAAGCACTTTGTCTTCTGACTGCCCATGAGCAAGTTTGTCACAAAAACAGTTCCTTTGCTGTACTGACTTTATGACTTCACTGTGAAGAGTTGAGGGTATTTCTCCAGTCAAGGGCGTTCAGGATTTTTCACATCATCTGATGTGGTTTTTCTTTCCTTTCCCAGGAGTGGTGGTCCCTGAAAGTGTCTACCTGAAAAATAACCTGTTGCCTGAGAGGAGGGTAAGATCCTTCAGCCTGACCTGAATCTTGCAGGATTCCAAAGGGACTTTCCAGGCTTCTCATAACTATTCTGAAGGTTGGTTGGAGAACTATCAAAACTAAAGGAGAAGTACTTCAAAAATGAAACCACACAATCCAGCGCTACAACAACAATTTCACCACCAGCAATGATCAGCCATTCCGCCATATATTTTCTTTTACCACAGAGGAAAAGGGTTATTCAGGTTTTAAGTGCTAATACAGCATATGAATATCATTGTGAATTAAGTGGTTTAGAGCTACAATTTACTACCATACAGTGTACTAAACATTTTGGAAGGAGTGTACTGATCCCAGGCCAAACGCAAATTCCTTAAGAGCAGAACTCTGTGTCCACAAAGTCTGGCAAAGCTTTAGATCAGCGTTCAGAGCTCAGAAGCACAGGAGGCTGTATTAAACCATAGTGGATAGCTTATTATGAAACATCATCATGGCTTAAATTTGATATACCACTATTAAGCTGCAGAGTATTGAGTTTTTTCAACAAAGGAATTCTTGAGGCTTTTAATCTTATTAGTCTTAAAAACCTCTATTTCTTTTTGTAGTAGCTCCAGTTTCTCTTGTGATGCGTCCCTTTACTCTGCCAGTGCCACTCATCTCGCCCCACAACCCCTCACTGTCCACATCCTCCAAACCCAGTGCTGGGGCTGGTTCCCAGCTGTGCTATGCTGAGTTGCTGAACAACGTTCACCTGGTGACTGGCCAGCAACAAGCCAAACAGAGCAGGCAAGTTGCAGATTTTCTCTTTGGAAAGATTTTCTTTCCCCAACTGCAATATAGACTATATTTTAGTAACTTAGTAACAAAATATCTCTTCATCAGAGAACATTATTGACATTGGATGGTAGAGTAAAACTTTGTTCTCGTGGAATAGCAATACTCAGACACATGGACAGAATGATTGCATAGCCCTTAATACCTTAGAAAAGCTGCTGGAAGATTCTGTGTTAATAAAACCCACATAAGGAACTATGTATTTGCCACCTTACACTTTCAAAGAGAAGATTAGGAACAGTTTTCCCCTGAATTGGTGTTGTTCATTTGCAGTTCAATGGGAAAATAGGCAAAAATCACAAATAAAACCCAAGGCTACTATTTCGTACAGCAGCTGACTATGCTGCTGCTCCCACATGTCAGATGTTATACTGCCATGACCAAAACTATTGCTTACATAAATATTGTCCATACTCATAAATTTAAATAATTTTTGGATGCAAGACATATGTTTGTTTTTTTAATCTAGGATTTTTTGCTATACAAGTATGAAACAAGTAAATACTGTTAATCAAAATATTGATCTAGACTCTAAACATTTTTAATTACTTTGTATAAGAGGGAGAGTGACAAAACTAGCTTTTTCTCCTGTTTTTTTTTTCTTTTTTTTTGCAATGTAGAGTGATTTTTACTTTTTAAAAATATTTGTTAACTTGCTGTGCTATGAGATGTGTTTGGGTGGATGTGAGGATAAACTGTAAAGTTTATTTCCCTGAGAACTTTGAGTTCTGTCAAGTTAAATCCTCAGGCTGAGTGGGGTGGCTATTAGGAGCAGGCGGTGGCTCATTCAGAGATCAGATTAGCTGAATAAAAGCTTAGTTTCTAGTAGGAAAAGTATATTTCTGGCTGCAGAAAAAATTATGGGAATAGAGCAGAGACCTCTGTAACTCCAGACAGATGCCACAGGCTACCTGTACACTTCATTTTATACAAGTTTCACAGAAAATCACTCTCAGAAAGCTCACAGGGAGCTACCATCCATTGCCATCATTTACACTGAAATTAACAATTTTACCCAATGTTACTAGGCAGGTCATTCAGAGGTTTTCTACTCAGAAGACAGCTTGTCAATCATATCTGTCTGGGAAAGAGGATCAAAGTTTTCTCAACTTGGACTACCTGAAGTGGGACAAGGGAAAGGGTTGCTCAGAGAGGCTGGAACCAGGCAAGACCCTGAGAAACCTGATCTGACTTCACAGTTGACTCTGCTTTGAGCAGGAAGGTTGGACCAGATGATCTCCAATGGTTCTTTCCTATCTAAAATCTTCCATGATTACCTGATCTTTTGATAAATCTTGTGTTTCAGTGGAATTTCTGATTCACATTTGTTGACCGCACAATGTCATCCAGAAATAAACTTACGTGTGTTTATTTTAGTTCATAACCTTCCTCTGTCAACTATCTTATTGCCTACTACTTTTTCCATTATGGTTTTGCTCTCATGCCCACATCCAAGCACTCCTCTACTGTCACAGAAGGATCTCCCTTCTCCCAGCTGTTCTGTCCCATGACTGATCACTAGAAAAAAAGGAAAGAAATGAACTCCCAGTTCAGATGTCAAGTTCAAGACCCAGCAGCAGTTTTTTTCCTCTTGCTCCATCCTAGACTAGAAAATTTCCTGTGCCAGGTAGACCCTGTAGGGTATTTGGGTTTTTATTGTGCAAAACATAATTATTCAAATCTTTATAAATTGACTACTTCCTCACAAATTTCTGAAAAATGAGTTGCTAAAGCATTTCCAAGAAAAACTCATCAGAAACATTAACACAGGCAGTAGCAGTGGTTAATTTTTCCTCTTTTTTCCTACACGTATTTCAGAACATTTCAGAAATATCTGACACATCCTTATCAGGCATCAATTGAGGCAGAGAGACAGTGTATTATATTTTTGCTCCAAATGTGAAATATTTACAAGGTTATAAGCAACCAAAATGTGAGAATTACAATGGGAAATACTCAGTTTTCTCAACAAAATAAGGTGTTATCAGCCCTTCCAAAATTAATCCCTTGGTAATTTCTTAAGGTTTGATATGACAAACTAAAAATCTGGAGCATAAGTTTATGTGAAAACATACTTGCTCTCTAACATCAAGTATCCATCAGCCATGTACTGCCAGTCCAAATGAAATTGAAAATCAAGTCCCACTAAAATGAAATTTTTATATGTTTTTATCTAAATAAAAACTCTGAATGGGAATGTACATGTCTCACAAGTAGTGGCTTGGCTCAGGTGATGTTAACTGTTGCATGAGGTTTGCCAAATATACCATACATATTTTTTTACCTAACATATGAAATTCTATTTCCTTCAAAAACACTGAACTATCTCTCCACAGTTATGGCAGAGTTCAGAAAAATGTGAGAGAAGCAGATTACTGCTGGAAACTCACCACCAGAGGTGAATAGGCAAGGTTTGAAAATAGGGTGAGTACTGGCTATATCTTCTCAGTTTCCCACCCAAAAGATGTGTAGTAACACAAGGATTAAATCATCCTGCTGACAGCACTAACTAAAAAAAGGAATAAAGAGCATAGATGACCTGATCCACTCAGTAAAAGTATCAATACATATTACCTGAGGATATGCTTTGATGTTTCGCTGTGTGAAAGCCACAGATCACATCACAAAACTCATAAGCAACAAAAGGATAATAGAAGATGTGTGGGTACAGACTGTTCAAGATGAAATAGGTAGCAGTGGCCAAGATGAAAAAAAAACAAAGTTGTTCCAATATAAAAAAACAACTGACTCTCAAAATTTAGTTCTACAAGTTAAGCAAATTACCCTCTGCATTTCAATTGCCAAAAAAAAAAAAAAAAAAAAGGAACTAGTACTTAAAACAGACTCAGATTCTTACTTGAATCTTAATCTTACCATTGTCTCCAGTCACACTGGCCTTTGTAACATCCTACTGGATGCAAGCATGATTACAGAAATCAGCTCTAGGATATCCAGAGAGAAATATATTAATGGTTTTATGTGAACCCAAGAATAACCACAGAAGGTGCACAAATTGTCACCTCCTTGCAGCTTCTCCTAACGTGTATGATCATTATTATTGTAGTGATGCAAGAAAAAAAAAAAACAAAAAACAGAGAGCTATATTTAAACTCCAAAGAAGATATCTGGAGTTCAAAATGCTAATCATGTTTTCCTTTAGTAAGGGAAGGAAACCTCATAATAGCATACATATGAATTTTATTGACTTATTTGTGTTCATTAAAAGCAGATGTCCTCTGTAGCCAAAAAAACCCAGGAGCTTACAGGAAGACAAAAGCAGACTTGGATGGTTAAAGCATAGCAGTCATGTAACCTCACCATGTGTTCTATTTCAAGACTCTAGCAGTCAGGCTGCTGGAAAATAAACATGGTCATCTGTGAGGGCACAGGATGTTATCAAATAATAAAGGACTTGTCTGATAGAAACTGATTAGTTCTAGTAGCAAAAGTTCTTCCACAGATTAAAATGGCATTTTATTTCCACTGCTTGGAATGTAGGATTCCTATTAAAAGTGTTTTAGTTACTAAGGCATATAAAACTTGGGACTGAATTTTTTTTCTATTTTCTTGAACACAGTAGTTCAATAACAACCTTGCAGAAAATCAGTTGAGGGCAGATTTGACATTCATGCATCAAAATCTGCTGGTTTATAAATCTCTTCCTTCTGGTTATATACTGACCTAAATGATAGACATGAATGTGTCCTGGGCAAATAAAAAAAATTACTTGGATAACATCATGATCTTAGGCAGCCTTAGACTTTGTATTTTAAATTTGTGGTAGATCTGAAAAGTCTTACTAACAAAAAACATACCCCATGAAAGTCAAAAATAAGACCAATTCAAGGAACTGATGATGGGACAAGTTTACCTGAATAAATAACGGATGGGGGGATGTCCATTCTCTCCTGCATTTTTAAAGCTTTTTAAATAAAGCAGGTCAGAAGACTCTAAAGTGTCATCAACCAGAATCATCCAATTTTATCTTCAGCAATACCTAGCAATGTGATTCTGTTCAGTCTCTTATCAATTAGATCAGCCATAAATGAGGCTATACTGGCTGCTAAGTAAAAGTACCTGCTGAAATTGATTATAACATATGTGCATAACTATTAACAAAGATTACTGCAATGCCCCATACTTAAAGGCATGAATGGCAGAGCCAATGCACAGGATCTCCCACTTTTCCTTCTTCAGGGATTGGGCACTGTAATCCTATTTCAGATGTTATGTTTCTAACATGGTGTCTCAAGGAAATGAGGTTTATGCAGACAGGCTGTCTGTCACTGTAGCTGTCTCCCCAGGGACTTCAAGTTTCAGCCAAACTTACAGAGAAGTCTCAGACATAGTGTTAGGCATACAAGCTTCATAAAAAAAATCACTGGGTAAAGGAGAAGTAATAAGCAAATGTTCTGACTCTGGGAAGAACTGAGCAAGTGAACATGAGCTTTTTAGCTTTACTGGAGATTCCATATGGACAGGACACCCAGCAGGTGCTCTATTCATACGAAAATCTTCAGTTGGAGTTTGTAATAAAGTGCAAACACAAAGATAAAAAAAAAATTTCTTTTCCTTGTTTCAGGATTTGAAATAAATAATTGCCTCTTCACAACATTGAAATAAGAACAAAAATAAAGAGAGAGACAGAGAGGGCAAGTCTCTATTATACACTCATTCATGCTACCAATCACTTCTGCATTACTTAATGTTACTGTAGGTAGCAGCTAAGGTAATGGTTTGTGGAAGCTTCTCACTGCAGCATTATGGGGCTTATTCTCTACTAGATACAAAGATGCTTCTCTGCTTCGTTTGTTGGGTAACTATTTTTCAAAATACTCTTTTCGTCCACTTTGAAACTGGTCTCAGGATCTAGACTTGTCAACTTTTTTCAGATACATTTAAAGTTTGAAGTATAAGCTGTTTTGAAATATTTTTGGATTATTCTGAATATATTAATTTTCCTCAGTTCTCCATTTATCAAAACCCAAGCACTGAGATGCTATCAGCCATCGAGGTACCATAGGTGTATGGGAAATGAAACCCTATTAGAAAAGATCATAACCTCAACTGAGTATATTGATATTTGAATTTACTCTTAATAAAAATGTATTCATTTATATACAGACATTAATCACTATATTGAAACTGCAATGTAATCAAAGCCACAATTAGGTCCCATAACTTTTGCCAGATCATATGCCTCAAAACATAGTCAAATAGAGAAAAATCATAGTTATTTCAATGATTCTTGGCCTCCTTACCTATATCAGGGTTTAAAGGGCATTCTCAGGAATTCCTTGCTAGGAACTTGGGCCAGAACAGATACTGATATTGACTTCTACCACCACACAAGACACAAGCAAGATGGAGAGAATGGGTCAGGGAATTCCAATTTCTGCAAACACAAATATACTTCAGAGCAAACTGTACTGAACAACACTGCAATTGTTTCAGTCCTGAACTGTAAGGATCAGAAAGAAGAGAAAGGTTCTCTGCAAAATCTGAAGTGGGTCTGAGGCATACTCAGTGTGAGGGGCCACTTCAGCATTCCCATAGGCACTGCAAACAAGAAGGCAGTTCATAGTCATTGTGGAGACACATTGCTGCACTGAACTGTGCTGGTTTATGGTTGTAACAAAAAGAATGAACAGCATACTGAACATGGTTCTGCACATAAACCAAATTCTTCCCTTACAGTCAACATTGCTGATTTCAAGATGCATGGCTATAAATAATGGACAATATGTTCTTTTATTCCCTGATCATATATTGCCAAAAGAAACAAGCAGGAAAGCTACATTCATATCCATGGTCATACTGCCAGTTCCAAACAGACTTCTTCCTTATATGCATTTTTTCCAAAAGTGACTAATTATAATGGATGGTTGTACACATCCCTGTTATTAGTTGAAGCCAAGACAGAGCAGTTTTAGTTTGGATTACTATGGATCATAAAAGCTGTTGTAAAGTAAGTCTTGTTCACCAAATTAATATACAATTTTATTTTTTTCCTACATAGTTTTCCTATGCTATCTGTCAGCTACTTGCTAAAAGCTAGTGGTAAAATATCTGCTTTAAAAAGGACACAGGCTGGGGAAAAGGGGTCATAATAATTCTTAAGAGCTTTAGTTTGCTCTTTTATAAAAGGTAAAAATAAAACATTGGTTCACATCTCCCAAGAAGTATTTCTAGTGCCTTGCAGCCATAATGTATTGTCATGAGGAGTTACAGTTAACCCTCTTTTGCAAGAATTTGTGTGCAGAAACTTGTCTATCATTCTCAGCCATGTAATTACACCCACATACACACCCTGCGCAAACTCACAGCACTGCTGTACTAGACCTGGTGACTTCGTATCAGCCTGGAGGATCCTGCAGCACTGTGATCTGGATTTCCATACACTGGTCACAGAATGGAGGCCCACAGCTGCTGCCCTGAGTCATATGAGGAGAAAGAGATGCAGAGGAAGGCTGTAGGTGGGGATTGATCTTCTAGATGGGCTCTTTTGTTACTTACTTCTCTCTTTTTTTTTCTTTTTTTTTAATGCAATGCACAACCTTCTGTGCTCCCTTCCACTCTGGAAGTCCAGGAATCAGGCACACTCACCTGACAGATAATTTTTAAGACTGACCATTCATGATCTGTCATATTCAGCATGTGGGGTCTTGAAGTAAGTAAGAAAATGTGAAAAGTATGAGGGGGAACAGGAGGTAGGAGCCAATTAAATGAGTCACACACTCAATATGAGACACTTCAAAGAACCTCCTCAATCTCCTACCAGTGCTGCATATCCACTGAATGGGTTTGAACCATAACTCCTGAGAAGTACAGCCACTCTAGTGCTGTATCCATGAGCAGTTAAAGCTGAGAGGGTGAGATTGTCCATTTTTCTTTACCTCATGCCTGACACTGCAAATCTAGAGATAATTCTCAAATATTTCATATATTGCTGTGGGGCAGTATCCAAGCTTTATTAGAAAACGCACTTGTATGTTCTCTCTTTAGATATTATTTTACAGTTACTCTAGGAACTCACTAGATCCCATTATACTGCAAAATGAATCTGGTGTTCTAAAAAGATTTCCTGCTGTATTTTGGGTATATGAGAGACACATGGTGTTCCAAGAAAGAAATAATGCCTGAGTGCATTCGAAATCACCTTTTAAAATCCATCAGCAAGGTTTATTTGCATGAAGCACTGCATTTTAAAGGTTGCTACCTACCTGTTATCATAGAAAAGATATTATACTGCTTTAAAAGAGATTGCTCAAGGCCATGACAAATTACTTTCCCAAATGTTCTTACTATTAAAGGCTAAATTAACTGAACCAATAACTTTCTGTTAATTTGGAACGTTTTCTCAAGTGCTGCCTTCTGAATAGAAAGTGAAAATAAATTACTACCAGTGCTTAACAATACTTTCCTTGCATATAAATGTGCTCCAAAGACTTGAACAATACTTAACAACGTCTTTGGGTGCTTTTGAGGTCTGCAAATTCAAAGACCTAAGGACCCTAAAAATCCACAAGACATACAAGCCACTGATACTTCTGATTATGCCAAACTTTTAGATTTCAATGGCAAATCTAGCTCAAAATAAGAACCCATCTCAGAATGTTCTTTATTTTTCATACAATGCATGAAGCACATAGTTGAATGGAGAATACCTTGGTTAAAGCTCTTTCAGTGTTTTAGAAATTATCCAGGACATAAACTGCATGTTCAGTAAATCATACACAAACTTGATGGTATCAGCATACAGCAAGTAAAGTATATCAATTTGATAAAGCGAGACACTTGTATGTATCTGCTGCTCCTATGAAATCCTTGAGATAATAAAGACATCAGAGAGGACTGCAAGTGACAGCAAATCTGCCAAACTGAGGAACCATTAAATGTAGAAAGGGCAAGAAGTCAGAGCTATATGAATAAATGTAAGTAGTATAAAGCTTTTATTCTGACATATACACATCCTAATGAGACGTTCAACTTAACGTTAAAAATTTTTACTCCCTTTTCAATAGCACTTACCAGCTGGTGGCAATTCTGAGAAGAGAATGAGAAAAGATGGCATTGGTGGACATGTGATAGTGGATATCTCTTTGGGGTTTAAGCAGTCATGAGTAAAGGGAGGTCCAGGGGGTGCAATTCAGCTGTATAGAGGAGTTCCTGAGTTCCGGAACCCGTGCAGCAGCCCCACGACCCAGAAGCACTCGGCAGCCAACCAGGCAAGGAGGGACCAGTGCCAGGAGAGACAGAGGGATATTTAAATCGTTCTGGGGAGCACAAGCGACCTAGAGCACAGTGAACAGGGGGTGGCATGTCAGTGAGGGTGTGGCATGGTAGTTTGCACAATGGTTTGCACAGGCAGGGTGAGCAGGAAGGGCTCCTCTCTGACCATTCAGGAGCAGCCAATAGAGGTAGAAAAGAGACTCAGTATCTCATAAGGAAGAGCAAAGAGATCCTTTCAGACCATGTTTTATTAGCATACTAGTTTAAACTTTCTCAGTTATGGTGTTGACGTGCTGTAGAGCTCAATCCACCGTAGCTCCAGGAGTCACTGAACCAGCTGTGCCAGAGGCCTCCAGGCAGACAGACCTGCTGATGGCAGACACAGCTCTCCAGGTCACAGGTTGCCCGGAGTGCCTGATGCCTCTTTGTGAGTCTGGGGCTAACAAACAGTTATTTCATAGAAGGTGTGCCATGGTTGAAGAGTTGTGTCTTCAGATGAAGGAGATACAGGAAGAAGTGTACAGACATCAGTGTTCAAGCGAACGAACAAGAGAGAGGTCAGTTATTTTCAGAGATATTACAGTCTCAAGACTCTCAGGAGCCTCAAATCTCCACTGCAGTGGAGAAGCAGGTGGACTCAGAACCCTGCAGAGTAATTAGTCAAAGGACTGGTAGTCAAGGATGTGTTAAAGATGCAGGCTGAAAGTAGGTCACTGCATGTACCAGAAAGAAGGTTCCTTCTTCTCAAAATTTGACAGGTAGGACTGGTACCTTCAACAGGTGTGAGGCTCTGGAACTAAAAGGCCAGACAACAGATGAGGTCCTTCTGGGGTAGTGAGGTGTCATAAAATGCCAGCTGTACCCCACACTGATACCTTCTCAGTTAACAGGAGAAGAAGGATAGTTGCCATAGAAGACTCCCTACTAAGGGGAGCAGAGTGCCTGATATGCAGACTGGACCCAACTCAGAGGTAAGTCTGCTGTCTCCCAGGGGCTCAGATAAAGGGACATTACTGGAAAACTCTCCAGTATAGTAAGGCCCTCTGATTACTCTACAGTATTAGTTGCACAAACTGGCAGTGACCAAATAACAAAGAGAAGGCAGAGGGCAATCAAAAGAGACTTCAGGGCCCTGAGACGATTGGTAGAGGGATCAGGAGCACAGGTAGTGATTTCCTCAGTTCTTCTGGTAACAAAGAATGATATTGATAAGAAGAGGCAGATCCATCGGGTCGATCAGTGGCTCCAAGACTGATGTAAGTGGAAAAATTTTGAGTTTGCTGACCATAGGATGATCTACTCTACACCTGGTTTACTGACACCTGGCAGGATGCACCTGTCTCAGAGCAAAAAAAGAGTTCTAGCACAGGAACTAAGGAGCCAGTGAGGCTTGTTGACAGAGCTTTAAACTAGATTGGAAGGGGGAAGGGACAAAACCCATGCTTGCCAGTGGCAAGTGATGGGATGACATGTCAAAACTTCAGAAAACCAGCACTCATGGGATCCCTTAATCTGCCTAACAAGGGGTTGGCTACAACATACCACACCTGAAATATTTCTACACCAATGCACACAGCATGAGGAACAAACAAGAGCAGCTCAAAGCTTTGGCCCAGTCCGAGATTTGACATTTTTGACTTGGATGCAGGACTGGAGGGTATACTGAGCAAGTTTGCAGGTGACACAATACTGGGAGGAGCTGTTGACTCCCTCGAAGGCAGGGAGACCCTGCAGAGAAACCTCAACATATCAGAGGACTGGGCAATCACTAATCAGATGAAGTTCAACAAGGAGTAGTGCTGAATTCTGCACCTGGGATGGGGCAATCCTGGATGTTTGTACAGACTGGGGAATGATGTTGTGGTAAAAAGAAACACCTCAAAGAATAAAAACCTTGCCAAAGATGGAATATTAATTAGAATGAAGAGACAAATGCAAATGCCTTTTGAAACTGAAACCTTTACTATTGTATAACATTCTTTACAGATGGAATTGTAATTTTTCTGTATTGCATTCTCCCCTTCCCCAAAACCCCCACCATGCCTTAAGGGTCCCAGCAAACCCTCACCCCATTGGTCCGTGTAAAACCCTTGTTTGTTTGTCCCTGTCCCGCTCCCCTTTAACCCCATTGGTCATATGGAAATGACCCTTAGCTATATATCTGTGTCCCCCCTGCAATAAACTCTCTTTCTTGCCCCTCTCCTTGTGGTTCTGTGTGGCCTTCCTTGGGTTCACGGGGGCCACGTGTTTGGGAGGGGGCCAGGGGAGAGCAGCCCCTCAGGAAATCAAGTAAGCACCCACTCCTGGGGGAATCCAACCACCTGCTACAGAATGAGATGCTGGAAAGCAGTGCCATGGAAAGGGACCTGGGGGTCCTGGTCAACAGCAAGTTGAATCTGAGTCAGCAGTGCCCTGGCAGCCAGGAGGGCCAACCGTGTCCTGGGGGGGCATCAGGCAAAGCACTGACAGCTGGTCGAGGGAGGGGATTGTCCCTCTCTGCTCTGCACTGGGGCGGCCTCATCTTGAATATTGTGTGCAGTTCTGGGCACTGCAATATAAGAAAGATATTAAGCTCATAGACAGTGTCCAAAGGAGGACAATGAAGATGGAGAAGGGCCTTGAGGGGAAGCCATATGAGGAGTGTCTGAGGGCACTTGATCTGTTCAGCTTGGAGAAGAGGAGACTGAGGGGAGACCTCATTGCAGTTACAACTTCCCCATGAGGGGAAGAAGGACTGGCACTGATCTCTTCCCTGTGGTGACCAGTGACAGAACCCAAGGGAATGGCCTGAAGTTGTGTCAGGGGAGATTTAGTTTGAATATTAGAAAAAAGTTCTTTCCCCACGGGGTGGCTGGGCACTGGAACAGGCTGCTCAGAGAAGCAATCACAGCATCAAGCCTGACAGAGCTCAAGAAGCATTTGAACAATACTCTCATAAACATGAAAATTCAGTTCTGAATACCTAATGATGGAGAGCAAGGAACTGCTTCTTGAGGTATGGAGTGAGTACAATCTTTTCACATGCCCACGTTGACCTAAAGACTTACTGTCTTTTTTCTTTGCCCTTATTCTAATGAATAGCAATCATTCCTTGTGGGAGTATAAAAGGAGCTTTTCAGCAGGAAAAAAAAAGAAAAAGCCCTCTGAGACTGAGCAGCCTGGTGAGTAGTGTCCTTGTGGAATAGAAGAGCTGTTCTCAGGGCTCAGTTTCAAAATTGTTGGAAAGCAGAGATGAAAGGAATCGTAGAATCATTACTGTTGAAAAAGACCTCCCAAATCACTGATTCCAACCTTTCACCAAACACCAGCATCGCAACTAAACCATGGCGCTAACTGCCACATTCAGTTGTTTCTTGAACAAGGTTGATGACATCACCACTTCCCTGGGCAATGCTTAGCCATCTTTTCAGGGAAGAAATTCTTTCTCATGTCCAACCTGAACCCCCACCCTGGCGCAGATTGAGGCTATGTCATGTCATCCTATTGCTATCTGCCTGGGAGATGTCAACTCCCACTTTGCTACAACCTCCTTTCAGATAGTTGTAGAGAGCAATAAGGTCTCCCCCAAGACTCTTTTTCTCCAGACTAAACAGCCCCGTTTCCCTCAGAGACTCATATAACTTACTCTCTAGATCCTTCACCCGCCTCGTTGCCCTTCTCTGGACATACTCCAGCACCTCAATGTCTTTCTTGAAGTGAGGCGCCCAAAACTGAAAAAAGGATTCAAAGTGTGGCCTCACCAGTGCTAAGAACGGAGGGACAATCACTGCCCTGGTCCTGCTGGCCACCACACTACTCTTTGTTATATTTTCAGTCTTTCGTGGATTTTTTTTTTTTTTTTTTTTTTTTTTTTTTTTTTTTGTCCCTTGCCAACACAGAAGTTTGGGGGTTGGGAGCCAGAATGAGATGGCTTGTTGAAGCCCAGTGCTCTCAGTACCTGCTCCCAGAGCCAGCTAACTGTCTAAAGCCTAAACAAAGGGATAGCTGATAGCCTTGCATTCCAACATGATGGCTGGAACAAGAGGACTGGGGGAGGTGTTGTCTTTTTTGGAGGGGTAGAATTCACTCTTTCCCTGCCTTGGGAGGTGATCAGAGAGAGGTTTTCCTGGTGCTCATTTTTTGCCCATATGCTACACCTTTGTTCTCTGTCTGCTTGGGTGCCCAGCCACCACATGCTGGGCTGGTGGCAGCACTTGGAGAGGGATCCTGGCTCACTCCTCCAATTCCACATGTCCTGTGTTGTTCTTCTGAGAGGACAACCACCACTGTCTGGATTCACTACGGACTCATTGAGGGGTCAACGCCATCTGCAGAGGAGTTTCTGATCCCCCCAACGCTTTCAGACAAAGGACAGTGAGAAGGTCCTTGCACTGCCCACGGGAAAGTTTCCAGTCTGTCTCTGTGGCCACTATTCCCATGGGAGCTCTGGAATCAGCACCTATTCCTACCCCTGTCTTTGCCTCGCCGGACAGCGCCCCCAGTGGCCCTGAGTGCGTCATTGCAGTCCCTCCCGAGGCGAGACAGCGCCCCCTGATGTTTGTAAATATAACTTCACTGAAGGGGCAAAGAGAGTACTTGATCTGTGTGAAGGTTTTGGTTACAGTGTTGCTGTTTCTTCTTTTCTGGTTTTGGTTATACATCTCTATATTTGTAGTAAAGAACTGTTATTCTGTTTTCTACATCTACTGATTAAAGTCTCTTACTTTCAAAGTTTGTGGTGGCTTGAGGAGGGGGAGACCCCCTTCCTAGTGCAGAAGGGTTCTTCACTTTCCTTGATAGACATCTTGGTTTCTTTTTAAACTGAGACACTTTTGATACAGGCCAGGATGCCACCAGTCTTCTTGGCCACCTGGGCACACTGTTGGGTCATGTTCAGCTGGTTGTTGACCAGCACGTCCAGATGCTTTTCCACTGGTCACCTTTCCAGCCCCTCTGCCCCCAGCCTGTAGCACTGCGTGGTGTTGTTGTCAGCAAGTGTAGGACCCAGCACTCGGCCTTGGTGAACCTCATACAAATGGCCTCCATCCATTGATCAAGCCTGTCCAGATTCCTCTGCAGAGTCTTCCTAGCCTCCAGCAGATGAACACTCCTACCCAACCTAGTGGCAAACTTACTGAGGGTGAACTCAACACCCCCACCAACTGGATGTGGCACCATTCACCACCACTCTCTGGGCCTGGACATCAAGCCAGTTTTTAGCTCAGAGACGAGTGCACATGTCCAGACCATGGGTTTAATTCCTGTGCAGCTTGTGTTCCTGCCTTCTTCTGGGGGCTTAGAGTTCATGCAGAGGGAGTGCAGCCTACCTCTCCCAGCTCACTGAAGTACCCTAACCACCCGACTGGACTTACACTGAAACAGAATTAATTCAGGATGAAGAGAGAGGAATCACAAAAAGGAAGATGACTCTCTGACACTTTTTACTGTGTGCTGTCTAATGGCTATAATGTACACAACCAGGCCTTAAGTTGGAGACTGGAAATCCTTCCTTCTGTGGGAGCACTATGGCAGGAAAATCATGCCCTTGCCAGACACAGAGTGTAAGAGGAGAGGTGGAGGATATTCCTTTTTTCCAGTACTCCCCTCCTAATCAGTCCCTAGCCCAGTAGTTACACTGCTTGCTCATGAAAATATTATAAATTCCCTGTAGCCAAGCAGGTTTTTTGGGGGGAAAAAAGTCCTTTAATAATCAATTTAATTATATAACTGTAATAAAATTGTTGTTTTACTAAATAGACTTAATTTTGAATATACTAGAGGCATTTCTGTATTTGTGGGGGCTTTCAAGATCACATGGGAAATATTGTTATTAAAAGACCTTATCAAGTCTGATCAGTCTGTCTGGCACTGCCCAGGATGTGAAAACAAGAACAGAAAAGCTTTCACTCTAATAGATAGTTTGGTAGAGGGGCAGGGAAACACAGACAGGATCCTGATGGTTTTGGAAGAAGCAGACAACTATCAACTATTCTCTGCAATAAAAATCTCTACTGGTGATGCCAGAACCCTTACATTTGTACAGATTATCAAAAGAGAAGTTTCGCATCCTAATTAATGTACTGTCAGCTTCACACAGCTTGTGTCCATCTATGATCAACAAAGATTTTGGATAAGTACTGTTTTCACATCAGTACTACTTGGTAGAAGAAAGCTAATTACCAATTGTTCTCTTCCAAAATAGATTTTAAAAAGCAATCTTCTTTGCAATTTAGAATGTAACAAGTGACAAAAGCACCTTTATGTTGTGAAATAGCACAATGAATTAGATTGCAACATGCTATCCTCAAACTTGTCAGCATTCAGTGGGAACAAAAAATTGCTGGACTTAAAACCAGCAGTTTTCAGACTTATAAGAGTCCTATGGTTCTTTCAGACCATCCAATACATCCTCCCTTAATCGTGATTTCTCTGCAAAGTCTGCTTATTGGCAGATGGCCTCTCTCTGTAGGCTGACAGCTCATGTAAGGATCATCACCACTCGCATCAATTTCTTGAGCATCTTGGCCCCAAGATCTTCAACATAAAAAGTAAATCCCAGTCAGCATTAAGAATAGAAATAAAATTGAAAAACAAAATTCTTATTGCCTTAAGTATTAGACTTCACTTTGATGTGGATCCTGCCTTCCCCAAAGCAATTATCACTATGCCCCAATCTCATGACTGGAATCTAAATAACTTAGCCACAAGTGGTACTGCCACTTTGCACCTACCAGTGCTCCACACTTATTGAGGTCTGAACAAGCTACAATTAAAATTGTTAGTATTTTAAAATCAGTTTAGTTCAATGAAAATGTGCACAAAAATCACAAATGGACAGCTACTCCATATGCTACGACAGAAGGAATTTTCATTCCATAAGTAGGTCTTTAAGAAGAATTCAGGCTCAACATTTTCAGATAGCAGATTTTGAAAGCAGAGGAAGGAGACTAAAAAAGTGACTACCATCTTTGTCAGACTGTGTTGTCAATGTGTTCAACTTAAATTTCATCCCATATTTTGTAACATTGAGATCACCAAAAAAGTTTAATGGTTTAGTTTAAATGAAGACAACAAGCTTCTTTAAACAAATGAATATGGAAAGTCTGAAACAAATCAACATTGAATCAGTAACCCAGAGATTAAAATTATTTCAGTGCTGTATAGTCCAACTGCACAGAAATGCAGAAATTCAGCACAAAATCAGAATGATGAATAAAAAGCTGAGTTTTTATGACACGATAGTGCTCAAAAAGTCTTTGCAATCAATAGCAGTATCACCTGTGTCTTACTGGGCTTTAATCGGTATTGAATCAGGTGTGTAAGTACCATACTAAAGCTTGAGCTTTATATGTAGCCATGAACCCTCATATTAAAAATCACTTTGCTTTTGGAAGAAAAATGTGATTTCCAGCAGCTTTTATATGCAAGCCTCTTTGCCAAGAACTGTTCTACAAACTGTATCTGGATGACAATAAACCCACAGTCTCTGTTATTTGCAAAACTAGTCCGTGTTCAGTTTCAGCCTCTAAATGTAGGGTACTCTAAATTGTGGTGTAAATGTAGTAAAGAAACTTCGCTGCGGGAGGTAAAAATTAGTGTGAAAAAGAGGGAAATGTGTTCTTGGGCTTTCAGTTGCAGCTTTGCCCCTTTCTGATCTGATCACACTTCCCCATTTGCAGCAGCACAGTTGCACAGATTCCATGGTCAAGAGAATCCCGATACATAGCAATTAATTTTAGATAACTGCTTGTATAATTTGATAGACTTCTCTGCTATCATCAAAGCCCAGTTTACTACGGAGCCTCCGTGGGTTTTGATCATTCAGAGAACCGGAGGACTGTTTTCCACAGGTAACACGATGCCTTTACATTTATCCGCCCCTTACGAACACGGTTCCATCTCCGCTTACAGGGAGTTTTGATGCATTTTAACGTGGACCGCGTCTTCGGCAGCGTGCCCCACCGCTCAGAAATGGGGCTTTCCCGGTGGCTGCAGAGCCGGCTGACTGCCCCTCGCCCGGGCGCCGAGTTGCTGCAGGCCGGGCTCGGGGCTGGTGCGCACCAGAGGAACTGAGCCCACCCAGCCGGCGGAGCCTTACTCTCTGTCCGCGAGGGCAGAGCGGGTGAGGACCGCTGGCAGAGGGGAGCGGAGCAGGGCGGAGCGGCGGGCAGCCCCCGGGGAGGCGAGGGGCGGAGCGGGGGCAGCTGGTGCGCTCCTCCCCCAGGGCACCGATGAGTCCGTCCCGCTGTCGCGGAAGCCCCTCTGAGAGCGTCTCGGGGGGAAGGGGCGTAGGGTCCGGCGCTGCGCGGCGCGAGAGACCGGGAAGGAGGAGGCAGAAGGGGATAAAAACCCCGTCGCCAATGTGACCGGGAGTCTCCTGCTTTCCCTCCTTACCTCCTCCGGTACCGAGCTCCGGGCCTCAGCTCCGCTCCCGGGGGCAGCGGGCCAGCGCTGCCTGCGCCCGCGGGGAGCGCAGCAGAGCCGCTGCCGCTCTGGGCGGCCCCGACTTGCCCCGGAGCCGAGCGGAGCGCAGCATGCGGGGCCGGGGCTGGAGGCGGCGGCGCGGCCGGCATCGCGCTCCTCGGACATGAAGCGGCCATGGGGAGCTCCAGGTAACGCTGCCCGGCGGTGTGGCGGAGCAAGACATCCCTCCCGGTAGCCGGGGTATGTCGGGGGACAGGCTTTAGAGGGTCGGGAGCCGGGGCTGAGAGGGGCCGCCGGGGCTGAGAGGGGCCGCCGGAGCCGGGGGCTAGCGCAGCCCGACAGCGGTCAGGGGAGACCGACTCCCTAACACCGCCGTGGAACGGAGCGGCAGTGGCCGAGCCTGCCCAGGGTAGTCGGTCAGAGACCCTTAGGAATGCCTGTGAGTGCCCCCGATCCGATGCCGACTTAGCCTGCCCGGCCACCGGGCTCACCGAAACTTTGCCCTCCTCCGACTCTCGGTAGGAATCTGGAGGCTGTAGCGGGCAGTCCCCGTCGGGAGACTGAAAAGGGGCACCCCACATTGTAGGCAAGGGGGTTTCTCTGAAGTTCAGCGCGTCAGATAAATTTTGGAGGTGGTGAGGATCCTACGCTGGGCTACTAAACTTTCATAAGATCTGGAAATTCATTGCTTGGAGACTGGTTGCCGATAGTGTAATACAAGCACTGCCGCTTATCATTGCATTTTTTCTTAATTATTTGCTGATCTCCTTAGCAACTGAAGTAATTTGCAAGGTTTAAGCTCGGTTGCAGCTTGGTTTACTAAGTAACATGGCAAAAGGACGAATTTGTTGTTTCACTGATGCATATTTATTTCCCTTGTACTCCCTCAGAGGCATAAGAGCTGCAGAGTGTTGACTTCATGTAGCTGGCACTGCCGTAAAGAGACTGTTGATTATTCCAGCTGAGGCTCTGTTGTACGTCACCCAGTTGTTCATCTGTGTCTCAGTTTTCTTTAAGCCAAGTGAATTATCATAGGTTTTAAAAAAAAAAAAAATCTCTCTTCAAAGAAATTGAGGGATAAGTGGGAGATGATAGTTTTATTTGCTTAAGGTTACTAGGACAAATTAATCTCTAATTCATTGCGACTGAGGTCTGGCCACAGGCTGGCCAGAAAGACCACTCCATTTGCCAGCCTGACCTCAGGATCAGCTTGCTGCAAATATGATGTAAAGCCATTTTTTCATCACTGTTAGGTCCTGCACCAAGCACAGTTTAGCCCAGTTTAGGGATTTAGTCCAGTGTATCAAGACATCTCCCAGATGTAGCTCACCCACAGTCTTTGCTGTCCAATCCATCATGTCACTAAATCTCATGGATTACGATGGTTGAGTAATCCAGATCTGCTCAGTCTGAAATGCTGAGCACAGCTGTCAGGAAGATTTGATGCAGAGAATGCATTTTCCACTCAGGAGTGATAAAAGCAGAGTAGAACCTGGAGACCGAAGTGAGGTGGCCCCTGTAGGAATATTTCCTCCGACAGCATGCCACACACGCACACAAGGAATGGAAACCTATGCAGATCTTCCTTATAAGTGTAACTTTTTAAAAGATTAATTGTGTAGGATGCCACTAGTCTGTTTGTAATTAATGGCTGTGTTGCGTACTTAAGCAGAATGTGCAAGGTTGGGATTAAAAGCATGAATGATTATACTTGTATAATATTGTTGTTAAAAATCAATAAAACCCCATTCTAAAAATAATTTTTTTCTTCTGAGTTCAAGAGGAAAGCTTTATCAAATTCATGCTGAAAAAAAACCCAGGGCTATGAGAAAACATTAACACCTGAGCCATCATTGTTTCATTTCATGTATTATGTTTAACTAATAGAGCCCTGATTCATCTATGTAGACTGGTATAGGAAGAATGCACCTGTGTAGACTTTGGAAGTCAATGAGAAGGTGCAAAGATGTATGAGTGATTTGTGGGCTGGTGAGAGTGGTGTGAGACTCAAGAGAAGACAGTCACAGGAGATATGGCACAAGGGAAAGAGGTAGAGGATATAGAAATGGTGTGAACCTTCTGGAGGGTGAACTGAAATCTTTTATATTTTCTAGTGTTTGAGCTCTCTAGAGGCTCAACACTATTCCTGCAGTACTACAGCAGGGTTGCGTTCAAACGTTTGCATTTTCACCATGCAGAAAGTGCCAGCCAGATACGGGACTATTTGCATCACCAGTGTACAGGAAAATGCTTTACAGTAGGAATAACATCTATCAATCCATTTTTTTTTAACTATGAAAAGACTAATGGTAGTGTTTGCATAAGTGTTCAGATGGCTTGTGATCTCCAGTCCAATTCACTGGTTAAATTAAGAGATGTGCCACATAAGGATTTTTTTAGCAAAGTCTCAAATGAACTCGGAGAGATAGTTTCGTGTACAGGTTCCCTGGAGGAAACAGCAATAAGCATGAAGGTACTTATAGGAGACAAGAAAGTTGGTGTAGAGATTATTAGTGTCACATTAGTGGGAGAGAGAGCCTAGAAAAAAGGGGGAAATGAGTGTCGAGAACATTAGTTGATCTTCTAGTGATAACTGATGGTAAGGCTGTATGTTGCCTGGCATTCCCCTTTTCCATAAGCAGCTCTAGCTGCTTGTTACTTTTAAAAATACAAACAAAACTGAAACCAACCCTGAAATAAACAAACAAAAAAAACCCCCACAAAGCCCAGTAACAAACATACACATTAAAAAGTTCAAAACCAAGACTTCTTTCAGAGTTGATCTATTGTAGTCGATTGAGCTGTTCCTGACCTCAGAGGATATTGTCTATGATAGGATATGTCCTGCATCTCTTTTCTAACAGTCAAAAAGCATGTGTAGCATTACTGCACAGATGATTCACCTCAGAGAGTACTGTGTTTTTGGCAGTGAACTTAAAATATCACACTTTACACCACAAAGAAACTATTTCTTTGAAAGGAATTCAAGAACAAAACTTCCAACCATGGCCTTCACTGTACTATAAGTCAAAAAAGCTATTTGCTCAGCTCATTCAGAAATAATGGTGAAGTACTTCTCCAGAGTCTGTTGGCACATGTTAGCTGATAGTGTCCAATAGCAATATCTCTATTGAGAAAATATGCAATGTTGAAATCTGTAAAATAGGACTTTTCTAAGACCTGAAGCAATGTGACTGAGGTGAAACAAAATGTCACTTTTAAATATAGGGCTAATTGTAGGCTTTGTTCTTCCTTTCCACTTAACACATACACATTTACTACCCAGAAATGTTTATGCAGTCATTTTGAGTAAGTTCAAAAAAAATCACATAGGTTATAAATATTTATGTTGAACATGCTTGGCTTTGAAGGCCATCCTGGGTAATCTGTGTAGAAGTTTGGGGGTACATAGGTTGAAGAGCAAGTTGCAGCTCAACAGCCCTACTCTCCAAAAGGACAAAGAACCTATTGGGAGTGTAGGCACTGCACTGTGAGTTGGGTATGGCAAGGAAGGCTTCTACTTTTTAGCATACTCTCTAAATAGCCTTGTGTGTCCTGTGGTATGTTTAGGATGTCTATAATTTGGATGTGCCCTGTCAGGCAAGGCAAGTTACCTGAAACAGTTTTCGTTTTTCAACTTCAATGAACTTCGGAAATGGACAACCTAGCCCTTGCAAACTTTTTTTTGCTTCTTAAAACTCAAAGGTGTTATGTTGATTTACACTAGCCACTGATCTGCCTGTGGGATTTGATTGCAGACTAGCTCAGAGTTTCAGATCAGATGGCTGTAGGCATGGACAGAAGCAAACATGTAAGGTTATCTTGTGTATGAAACTTGGTAACCCTTCCAAACCTGAGCATTGACCTAGTATATAGCATTTAGAGTATCTCCAGGATTGCAGTTATATTCAACATGGGAGCTGACTTTTGAAAGTGCTATTCATCTTGTTCCAAGTGCAGTTACATTAAAAATTAGGCTGCATAGCTTGCAGAATCAGAAATTCAAATGTTAGTGGGCAGGCAACCTCTGCACCAGCAGTTCATCTCCCATTTTGTGGATACTTTATAATTCAGTCTTCATGCACATGGTTTTACAGGATGTGGTTTTCCAATGCCTTGCTTCATGCAGTAGGCTAACTATAGGAGCAGTTATTAAATTCCTTTTCCATCTGAGAGTGTGTTTCCATTGTGCCTGATGTATTGTATGCCATACAAATTCACAATGAAGTACAGAATTACTTCCTGATGATCATTTCTCTAATGCTTTGTAGGTCTCACTCTCTAGAAGAACTTGTACCTATTAATTGTTACCACAGACTAGCTAGCTAGCAAAACCAACTAATTTAGGTTCTTATGACTTGTTAAAAAAATAATTCTCTGGCTTCCTAACTTCCCCTTGGAAACCCCATGCAGTTAGAGGCTTCAGTAGGCTCTAAAAGCCTAGAAGCTTTAGGAATCTTGATATTAAGCTTTCCTTTGAACCAGTCAATTAATTTTTACAGTATTTCTATAGCTAAGTTCATGTTGCTATATCCCTTGTATCAACAGGGAAGCAAGGAGGAGCCCTTGCAGTCAGAAGGAGCCAGCTAGAGTCATGCATTCTGACTCTCATCTCAGCATTTCTTCAGATCAGTCCTTCCCAAACTTAACACACAGAGGTTCCTTATTTTCTAAGTGCCAAGCTGGTGATTTTAATATGTTCATTATTTTCTAACAGTCATCAGTTTACACAATGTACCTGATCTCACAGAAATTTTGTGACAGAGGCTAGGATATGCTCCAGTTCTCAGGTATAGACATTTACTGAACTCTTGATGTGATCACCCTTTCTTTTTCTGTTCTTCCTCAGAACCTGTGCACAGTATGAGGAAAGGTTTTGGAGGAGAATTTAGCAATCATGTAACCAAGGACTGTATATAAAATAAAAAATGACAAGAAAACCTAATTCTGACACTTTAATTTTTGAGCACTTGACTTGGCAGTCTTGCCATTCCTTAGTGTTTTTTTGGGAATTCAAACATCTAAAGCCCATGTGTCTTTAAATTCTTGTTAAAGGTGAATCCTCCCATCCTGCTGCCTTCATATTTCTTCTTTTAATGGGTCATTAGAAGGTTCACCTCTTTAGTTTCATAGCACATCTTCTACCACTTGACTTAAGAGTAGATTTGTCAGCAGAAGACAGCAGCCTGCCAGATTGGCAGGGGGTTAGAGAAGAGAAATAAAGAACTGAGGGGGAGTGGAAATCTTTGCATTTTGCATATATTAATAAATTGCATAGGTAATCTTAGGTTCATAAGTAGCAGATGTAAATTCTCTGGAGAAGTGTGTTCTAAGGTTTACCTGAAGCTCTTGCCTCTCTGCTGCTTAGTCCTCTTCTTTCCCTTTACACCCTCCTCTTCTGCTCTTCCAGCCTCCTATACCTTGACTGACTTCTGTATCCTCAAACTACCTCCTCCTCAGTTGCTTCATTAGTAACAATGATGATGCTCCATTAGCATCCACCTCCCCTGGTTTTGCCCTTCATTCCCTGTGTATTTCTTACCCATCTTTTTTCTCTCTCCCCTTCTTTGACTGTCTCTCTGCCCT
The DNA here is from genome assembly GCA_035583155.1 of Acropternis orthonyx. Classification (NCBI taxonomy): domain Eukaryota; kingdom Metazoa; phylum Chordata; class Aves; order Passeriformes; family Rhinocryptidae; genus Acropternis; species Acropternis orthonyx. The sequence continues at coordinate 30,313,673 of JAWWEU010000040.1, read as the reverse complement.
GCTGCCCTTCACCATTTGGGTCTTGATTTTAATGTTTTTGTCCTCAAGACTCATCTTTTCTTCATCCATCCTACATCATCAGAGAATACAATTTCTCTTTTTATTCTGCTTCTTTCCCTCTGAGGTTGCTTTTTTCTCCTCCTCCCACTGTTCACAGGAAGCCTCCCAGCTCCTGGCCACAGCCACTATCAGCAGCTCAGAGCAGACGTTACAGGGTTCATCCTGCTCAGATACTGCTCCAGCAGGTGGGTGAGATTGGAGAAATGAGTATGAGGGTAATATGTGGGAGCTGAATACCATATGTGAGCTCTGAAAGGATGATGATAAGCAATGCAATTGAACTCACATGTGATTTTACAAAAAAACTCATAACAGTTATACTGGGAGAGAAAGAACGAACGCTACTTTGCTGTGTATGTGCACAGTTTCTTAGAAGATGGCAAAAAGCATATTCCTTAGCACAGAATCACTACTGTGACATATGTTACGTTCCTGCTTCAAGTCATAGTGACTCTAACATATTCTCAGAAAAGAGTATGGTTGGGGTTTTTCTTAGTATTTACATATGAGCAAAATATTTTTTTCCTTCACTAAGTTTTGAGAAACAGCTGACTCATTCTTACTGGAAGTTGCCAAAACCTGTCCCTGAGGTAGGCACCAAGCATAAAAGATTTTTTCCTCAACACTTATTGGCAAAGATAGAAGTAGCCAAATAGCAAAATGTAGAATATACAATATTGTAATTGAACATCTTTAATAACTTTTAAAACAGGCTGTTGATACCTGAATTATTAGTTTCTGAATTTAAAAAAAAATTAAGAAAAAAATTGTATGAAATTTAACACTAAGTCTGAGAAAATTCTTTTCTTGAAAATCTGTGACATTTTCTGATCATAAAGAAACACATTATAACTGCTTCCCACTAGACAAAAAATAACATTTTTGGATTAAGCTTTTTCTTTTCTCTACTGGGAATTTTCTATTTGTGTTGGTTTGGAAACAGGTAGGGGATACCATTGCCAAGTCATGTTCCACAGAGGAATATTTCTGATTTTTTATTTTATTTAATGAACTGTCAGAAATTGCATTACTTGGTCCAAGACTGAACAATAGTTGCATTCTTTTTGAAGACAAAAAATCCTGCATCTATAGTGTATATCTTTACCCATGAATGCAGAATTTCGTATTTATATAAAGCCAATGTTACGCTTACATCACCTAAAAACTAGATTTTACAATTAACTGCATGGAACACTATGGATTAATTCCCTGTATTTTTCAAAAGGTCTGTATAAGAAATCAGTCAGGGTGTGAATGGTAAATGTTAACATGCTGTACCTCTGTATCCCTCTTTTGACAGTGACTAGTGCAAAACTAACTGCACATGTAATCTCTGGCAAGGAGCACTGGGAGGCAGCTAAGAGACAGCGACAATGTCTTTAAACTGGCAGACAATTCCAACTCGACTTGGAGTTTTTAAAGTGAACTGCAAAAGACTTGCGTGCCTCTTGGTCTTCACAGTGAGTGTTTGTGGCAGTGCCCCAGGGATGTGTCCAGCAGCCTGCATCTGTGCCAGTGATATCATAAGCTGCACCAATAAGAACCTCACTCGAGTGCCAGGAAATCTTTATAAATCTATGAAAAGTCTGGATCTGAGTTATAACAGAATTGGGCTTTTGGAGCCTGAATGGGTCCCAGTGTTATTTGAGAAACTGGACACTTTAATAGTCAATCATAATAGTATTAGCAGCATTATCACTGGAAGCTTTTCAACAACTCCAAATCTGAAGTACCTAGACTTGTCATCCAACAGCCTGAAGACACTGGGCAGCCCTGTGTTTCAGGAGCTGAAGGCACTGGAGGTTCTCCTGCTGTACAACAATCAGATAACACAGATCGACTCTTTAGCGTTTGGAGGATTGTACAATTTACAGAAACTGTACTTAAGTTACAACTCGCTCTCGCATTTCCCACTGGACTTATATTTTGGCAAACATAAACTGACAGATCTTGTGTTGCTGGACATTTCCTTTAATCACATCCAGTCGGTGCCTATTCAGCGTCTGAGTTCAACACCGGCTAAACAACTTAGTGGAATTTATCTTCATGGAAACCCATTTTCATGTGACTGTGTCCTGTACTCCATGCTAATCTTCTGGTATCAAAGGCACTTCAGCTCAGTGGTGGACTTCAAAAATGAGTACAGCTGTTTGTTGCAGTCAGACCCAAGGGGTCACAATAAACTGCCTTTACTGCACGACAACTTTTTGAATTGCTCTGAAAGCACTGTCAACAGCTCTTTCCAAGCCTTTGGGTTTATTCACGATGCCCAAGTTGGTGACAGGCTGATTGTACACTGTGACAGCAGAATCAGTGATGCAGGCACACACTTTGTTTGGGTCAGTCCGGACAATAGATTGCTGGAGCCAGACAGGGAGACCAATAACTTTAAGGTGTTCCCTAACGGCAGCCTGGAGATAACAGATGCCCAGCTGGAGAACTCAGGGTTGTATTCCTGCATCGCAATAAATAAGAAAAGACTATTAAATGAAACCATAGAGGTTAGAATAAATGTTAGCAATTTCACAGTGAACAGGTCCCATGCACATGAAGCATTTAATACAGCTTTTACCACCCTTGCTGCCTGTGTGGCCAGTATTATATTAGTATTGCTGTATCTCTATCTGACCCCCTGCCCATGTCAATGTAAGGCAAAAAAGAAGAAGAGGAAGCTGAACCAAAGCAGTGCCCACCCCTCCATACTGAATTCCGCAATGCCGCAAGAGCTGCCAGCCGATGAGAAGAAAGCTAGCACTGGTAAACGGGTGGCTTTCCTGGAACCTGTGCATGAACCCAAACAGAATGAGAATGGGAAAGTAAAACTGTTTCCTAATGACAGCATCATTACTGAGAGTATCTTAAAAACTACTCGAACAAAATCCGACTCTGATTCTGTCAACTCTGTGTTCTCAGATACACCTTTCATGCCACCAACTTAGTTTGATGCCTGTGTTTGTATTGTGCAGTTACATTTCTGAATACCTCCTTTGCTTGTAGCAATTATCAGGAAAAACAAATAAAAAGAGATAAAATGTTTTAAAAAAAGTATGTATTGTCAGTCCTTGAACTGCATCTTCTCTCTGTGAGTGCAGGGCCGTGCAACAGTGATACCTTGTTCAGGAAAAGCGAACAGCATGGCATTGATGTGAATGTCTTCAGTGCAAGCTTAACCTTAGTTTTACTCGCTGGTCTATACATAGAAATTTCTCATGCATGTTTCAAAATGCTTCCAGTGCATACAGCTGACTCTGCAGGGACCCAGGCTGACCCCATGCAACGTTCCTGGTCATGCTGATAACTCAGCTTGTCTGCAGTAAGTACAGAAGTAAACTGACATGGCTACTGAGAAAAATGTCCAGACTTCCTGCAGTTCCTTTCACAGGCTCATAAAACGTTTACATAAAATCACTAGGGGGTAAACGTGGTGAGTTTTCTTGGACTGATCAGCACAAAAAGATTAAATTTGCCACCATGATGCCTAGCAGCACTGGGTAAATGTTTATGGCTTTCAACTGATAATGAATTTGCAAATAATTGCTTGAAAACATTAAATGAAGGGCACTGTGATAATTTTATTCAAAACTTAGTCATAAGATTACTTATGAGAAGTCAAGTGCTTGTATTTGTTTATAAATATTTCACATAATGAAAACAGGTAAAAGTTACCACACTGCCTTTGCAGTGGCCTTAATCAATGAATTGAAATTGTCAGTCATGATGACTCACGCTAATCAGCAGTAACTAATTAAGTTGTGATAACTGGATTGATTGTAACCAATTTTCTTAACCTCCACTTCTCACTGTATTCTTGGTGTCACATGTGGTGAACAAATCTGCCACCATTACCAGGGGTCCTGTTTCAACTTAGGGGTAGGTGGCTTCTCTTCAGAGATAACTTCATGAAAAAGGGAAAGTATTTAGATTAAGGTTTTCTGTGGCGAGTGGTTCCTGCTGCCTTACTAAATTTCACAAAGTTTTTTTCTTTAAAGAGGAAATACAGTATTTGAACATATTGATGAAAAATATAGAGGACTTTGCACACTGTAAATTCAGAAAACACAGCTTTTGTCTAGACTTGGCCCTTGTCTTGTATGTACTTGTATGTACTGCTTTCTTCCTTGCCCAAATTTATCATGGTCAAATTTTAGGAATCTTGTAAGACTGACCTGGATTGGTTATGCAATATTGGTTGCATGACGTTGTGTTATTGTAACAAACATACTGTTTTATTTGCTGTTTTTTGTCTTTTATTTTAAAGCTTGTTTACATTGGGACTGGGCTAGATTTTGCCAGTCTTCCTCACATCAATAAGTAGCACCTTCAAAGAATTTTTTCAGGGAATTACAGCTTACCAAAGACAAGCAAATGGATCATGTCTGTCTCATTCTATTTTGGGGAAATATACTGAAAGGGTAAAGGATAAACAAAATGAGAATCAAAGGGCTACATGGTATGGCAACTGTAATTTATTTTTGAGAAGCTTACTCTAACAGTGCTTGCCATTTTTTGTGATTTCTTTTGAGACGTGTCATCATGCTAAAGCTCTCATCTGGCTGAACCAAAGCTATCAGCAATTGATTTGCTACTGAGAAATCCTGATGTAGCTAATTGTTTGAAAACAAGCTATCTGACAAACAGATTAGCTCAGGAAACAGTGTCTCTGTGTTGTGTACAAAGTATGTGGAATTAGAAACTGCTGGAGATTTTAACACACATATTCAGGGAAATGGAAAATGGATTTTTTTTTTCTTTTTCTAGGTAGAGAATAATAAATATATAGGAGAGGGAGATGGCCAGCAGCTGTCTTTTAGTACATTTATCTGTGTAAATTTAAAAATAGTTTCTGCTATCAAGCAGGTTAGTGTCCTGTCATAAAGCTCTTTCCCTCTTTTGTCTGTATCTATGCAGTAATCCAAAATATGTATTTTTTCATATATGTATAGTGAAAAAAGAATGATTGCTAAAATCAGTGATATGGTTGGGTCATCTGTCAGTGAGGCAAAGGTTTGACATTGTTTCCTTCTCAAAGATGATTTTTTTTAAAAAAATATTTGACCACGCTGCACAATCTGCTGCTATGCCACATGTATGATGGATGAGTGTTCTCTGTGTTGTGCAAGGAGATGGTCAGTGACCCAGGGCCAATGGGCTAAAAGGGTGGTGAGGCAGAGTAGGAAATGGAGACACAAATACTCTGTGGAAAGTTGTACAGATCAGTTACAGCACTGGGCAGGTGTTATGATCTGTTGTCAGAGATGATGTTAATTGACCCAGATTTCAATGTTTACACAAGAGCACCGATGGTCAGTTCCAAATTAGGCTGAAAAAGAAAATAGGCAGTTGTCAGTGTGGCTGGGAGCCAGATACCCTTCTCTGTAGCAGCTACAGCTGAGCAGGTGCACTCTGCTGCTGTTCACAGTGCAGGGCAGGGACACTTGAGTATCAAAATCACTGAGCATTTTAAATGTATATGTGGTAGTCCTAAATAAAAAAAGGTGGAGATCCTTCAGCCTTTTTTTCCGCAGGGCTGCTGTCCTGCAGCAAAAGCTTGGGTATTTGTGGGATCAGAGTAATCCTGACAGATAACTAGAGAAGCTGACCATTGATCTAAACAGCAGATATTCAATGTGACTATTAACTGTCTGTATTTCACCAATTGCTTCAAAGTGCTCATGATTGAAACTCTGATTATGGACCCAAAGCTTTTTGAAAGAGATTTTGGCTTGTTTTCCACTTCTTTACATGATCATAGCCTCGTTCAGTAGGTGCAAGTTTAATAAAGATTTTTTAAAGTCATTACTTAATATCATATAGTGCTGACACCATAAATCTACAACCCCAGTCCTCTCTCCTGGAAGGCTGCAAAATGCCAACACAGCTCATCTCTTCCTTCCCTTCCATTGCAATGTAAGCCCTGTTAGGGCTGTGAGCAGGGAGCCAGAGCTGCCATCCAGCTCCGTGGCCTCACAGCACCCTGGGTGGTTGCATGGACAGGAGGGGCTGTCCAGATGCCACACCTGCAACTCTGATGTGGTCTGCCTTCCTAGAAAGGCTTTGTCGATAGGCCTGTCCTATGACATCCTACCCATTAGCCTGTGTCCTGGATTTCTCATTGATGCAACCACAAAAGGCTGAATGATGTTTTTCATGCAGAGGGTTTAGTTCTGTGAGGTGTTGAGTGCTATGGTACCAGTTTCCAGACACACTTTTAAGATGGGTTTGCAGTAAGGCAAAGGTACCAAGCTACTGGCAAGAAGTCTGTGGCTGGGCCTGTGGTTACTCACTGCCTCTGCAAGATGCCTGAAGTGGGCTAGTCCCTGTGCTGCTCTGATAACCCCAGGCGGTCTTGCTCTCCTGTGTCTTCTTTCCAGTACCTGAGACCATGCCATGCAAGGTCATAGTGAGAGCTGTAAGCTATATCTTAACACTGTGTCTTTTTGGGGAGCTCCTTTGAATATACGTTCTCCAGCACTTTAATGCTGGTGAGCAACTTTTCTCTTATTCAAGGACTTATTGCATCAGTTTCAGCTGATGGAGTGGGTCAAAAATAAGGGTAGTGGCTGCGGGCAGCTCTGGGAGATCATGTTCTTGCCTCTGGGTATTTCCAATACCACATATGCTGGCTTTTGTGGAGGAGTGATGTGAGGCCAGCATGAAACCTCTAAGGCCAGTCGTGGAGCAACAGCAGCTGTGCAACCACATTGCCCCTGTTCCCACCTGTAGTAGAAGGAGAGAGGGTAAGTTGTTTGCTGGGGATCTCTTCTGACCTCACTAAGGTCAAGTGTCTGACTGCAACCACCTCACGATGACCACATAAAATGTCTGACTGCCCCTCGAGTAAACTGAACAGCTGCCATGCAAGATGGAAGCTGAGGGTGAACTGAGGGGCTTTCCTGATTCCAGCCTTTCATCTGCAGTTGGTTATGACAGCCAGCACCATGTCCTTGTTAGCCCAGGTATTTACCCCCTGCTTGTTGGGCAAATGGTGCTCCAGGTTAGTAATGTATCTATCTCTATAACATCACTTCTTTGAAAAACCAGATGTCTGAGAACTGCTAGTTCTTGATAGTGTCAAAGAACTAACAAATTATATAGCTTGTTCTTCAGAATGAGCAAAACCCTAGGGCCAAGTTGTGATTAAACCATAAACTTTCATTTAGGTTTGCACAAGATGGTTTCTTCCTACTAGGATAAATCAACTTCCTTCAGAGTACTTTCATACCTTGTCTGCAGCTTATTCTTAATAGCCTCTCATGTCTCTGAACTCGGTGAGAATAAACCAGCCTTTATCGGTCAAATCATACTGTTGTGATCATCCCTAAAGTAATGCAGCAGTGAGAGTCCCCTGCAGGCTACAGCCACTGACCGACACACCCAGCACACACACCCTTCTGTTCTCTTCTTTGAGGCTGAGTTGTCAACATTTGGCACGCATAGGGACCTTTCCCAGCCTCTTCCTTCCTAGTTCACTATGTAAGAACCGGCTTCCTGAAGGCAATTTCTGGATGTACTGCAAAGTAAGGGATTATTTAAATTGATTTATTAAAATGAATACTTCCAAATGGCTTGTAAATGATGAGAACCGGAATTGGTAAGTAGTAGCCCTTGAGAAGACAGCATACATGTTTCATTTACAGATTGAGCAATTTAGATTTTACTGATTTTGTTCTTTCTTGTGAACAATACTTCAGTCATTAAATATGTAGAGAAAGAGAGTGCATATTTAAGGATTTTTATCCTCTGTTCCTTTTTTTTCCATTTGTCCAGTAGGGCTTAGATGTGAATAAAAGTCAAAGTTTGAGGTTGAGGGGTATAAGGGCAAGAAATATTTTGAGCCCATGTTCACCTGTTATTTTAAAAGAAGGCTAATATCTCAGCTCTTGTCTTCAGTGGGTACATGATAAAAATAAAAAAACCCCAACCAAATACTTCTCATGTAAATACATATTTCATGGGTATTTTGTAGGGTCTGATTTTTAACAGAGTTGTGACAGTAAGAAAGCTATGAAAGTGATCCACACAAAAATCAAAGAATGAGAATATTAATATTTGTTTCTGAACAAGAGAGATTCCAAACTTGCTGAAGAGGTCATGTCATAGATAAAAGGACCATACCTCCCTTACTTAAAAGAAATCTCTAATATTAATATTAAAGAACTGAACAGATGCAATGGAGAAAGTCTTTTTCTTGCAAATTGCTGGTTTATGCTCTGATTTTTTTAGGTGGATTTTTTTCCTTGTATGAATCTATTTTCCTTTCTTTTGCAGAATAACTTCATTAACTGGAATCGTGTTTCTCCTTTAGTTCTCCTAATGAAGTCTACATTTAGTAGGAAAGGAGAGGAGGGTCAAGAATGGTATAATCAGTTTGACATCACTGAGATATCAGGAAAAGTTAACTGTGGATTGAAGTGTTTTCTTTGATCAAATGAGATTATTCAGCCATAGATCTATGGGTTGCTTTAATTTAACTGATATTTTCTGTCTCATTTGAATAATTTAAAATGGCTTTTTTTTTTTAAAGGAGAAAGGCTATTCATGCAACTTCTTGCATCAACTTAACTAAATAGATTTAGAAACCATCACTGATGTGAAACAATTCTGTTAGCATAAAGTAACTCAGGTATACAGAGAGGCTGTCCAGTCTATATGAATACTTCTTGTGACTGTCCGGGATCAATTGTATTTCCTTGGCAAGCTAGAGCCAAATTGCATTATGCAGACCTTTTCTTGATAATTGGGAAGATGTTTTCTTTAATCAGATTAGCTCAATCAATTAAGTCTATTGTAATTCTTGTTTGGCTTTACCACAGATTCTGTTTTGAATTCAGTTCTTTTATTTGCACTTTCGAACTATGCATGGAACATAATAGGCTGCTACAGCATATATGCCTGATAGGGATGTCAGGAGAGGGGAAGAGTGGTGGAGGGGGAGTGAACATGTGTGCTTGAGAGCTGCTGTATATGGTACACTGCCAATTTCTGTCCTCAAGGGTTAATGACCCTAAAACCAAAGTGCTCACCAAATCCAAACAAACAGACACTTTCTCCAGAGGGAGTGGAGGCTTTGATATGCTCTCTGGCAGCAAAGCACAGAGCCTCAACAAATGCAAACTTTGCCCTTTGCATAAGACAAAATGTCCTTTCACAGAAACGAAAGAACTTCTAGCACTTTCCCTGGTAGCTGAGGTGATGTTGGCAATAATAGAGCACAAAATAAATTGTCTCTGATAAGCACTGCTGTTGCCTGGAGCAGCTCAATTAGCCTTTTGCTTTTGGAGCAGAAGGGTTTATAGCACTAGATAGAGCCTCAGACCAGGTTATTTCTGACTTTTGTCATCTTTGCTCTTTTAACCTGACATCAGAATCACAGAAAGCCTTTGGATTTGTTATATTTTTCATCTGAGTATTTAGAACAAACAAAATCTTGGGTCTTTTTCCAGGCATTCCACCATTGCCTAAACATCAGTGGAAAGGAAACAAAGCTTTTCACCTCAGTTTTAATACCAGAACTGAGATTCTTTCTGATTTAAGTCATGGAGGGAACAGTGTTGGTATGGTATTACTACTGCTACTAACACTCAGATATATCAGCCAAGGCTGAAGGAGGTGTTTTGCAAAAGAGCAGAGGATATACTTCCTTCTCTGATCTTGGTTTTTTTTAAGTAGAAGTTAATATACTTGAAATGTTGCCTGAAAAAATTTCAAATCCTATTTTTTAAACTACTTTCATGAGTGTGAGAATAACATTTTTTGTTGAAATCTGATCAGTTGTTTTGTAATTCAGGGATCAGAGAACTTTATCTCTTCTCCTTCCCTTTTTGGCCATAGTGAAAAGATAGTTCATCTATTTGTCAATGCATGTATGTCCCCTCCCCTTTTTATTTTCAAGCATGGATAATCACTCCATATAATTTAAGCAAAATGATCCTGTTGGCGTAAATGCTCTCTATAATCCCTATGTTCTGTAGAGATAAGGCGATTTGTTGTGTATGCTGTCCTGTATATTATTCCACATTTTAAAAATGTATTTAGACATCCTGTTACTATTGTTGTTACATTTACGGCCTATGGTTTTCTTAAAATTTCCTTCCCATTACAGATTTAAAAAATACAGTAAAATGTCAGAAATCACTGAATTTACTGAAAACAGTCATTTTTCTCCTTCAGTTTGTCTTTTATCAGTCCCACCTAGTAATTCATAGCTAATGCAGAGTCAGTCTGGCTTTCAACAGCATTGCTTCGTATCAGTTGTAGGAATAGGCTTCTTCCCTTCACATAGTGTGGAAAACAATTTTTTTGTTGATGACAATACTTTACACCACATCCACTAATTCTGTCATAAAATCTGATCCTAGATGAAGACTGTTTCTGATTTTAAAATGAGAGTGTAGAAGATACAGAATTTATCACCAAGAATTTTACTATAGGGTTAGCAATGTGGTTGTTGGCATTATTATTTTGTATTAAAGAAAAGTAATTCTCATTGGTGCTCCATGTGGAAAACTGCCATTACCAAGTTCTGTTTGCTGTATTCAGACTGCATGTGATGAATTCCCAGTTCAATCATGTGCCTGTGACCTTGTCTAAGTGCCTGAGAACAATAAGAATGCACATGGCCAGCTCTCCAGCATGGCTAGATCCCGCTCCTTTTATACTCAGCCCGGAGAAATTGTTGGAAAGCCTGCCAGAAGAATCAACGTGCTGCGTATTGGCACATTCATGGTGATTTGTAATTGCTTCATAGTAAAGAAAAGTGATAGAAGGAAGTTTTAAAATTCTCACCATTATGATGAATAAAACTGTTATAAAACTATCCTGTCATTACTCTGCCACTTTCATATTCTTCAAAAATACAAGTAAATCTCTCCCTATTCAGTACAAACAATAGTATCAAATTAGACCTATACAAGATACCATGGTCTCTGGTAATAGCTCTGAGTTATGGGGATATTTCCTGCAGCTCTCCTACAGGTCCTGCTCAGTAAGGCATAACTTGCAAAATTTATACTCATCTACTACAAGGAATCAAGGACTAGATTAGCTGTCATTATCTGTGTGGATATGTCACCTGTATTATGCAGTTTGCATTTCATAGTGATAACATGTGACGGGCCTCCTGTTCTTATCAAAACTGTGTTCAATAGACAGAGCAAGGACTCGAGCTCAAGGGCAGTGCTGTTTTCTTGCTACCCAGAAGCAATGAGCACAGGCTGCAATTTGTTGCAGAGGGATTTTTTTTTCCAGGAGAAAGATACTACCCTTTGAGTTAAAGGTAATACAATAATGTACAGGAGTCAAAAAAAAAAAAAAAAAAAAAAAAAAAAAAAAAAAAAAAAAAAAAACAACCCACAAAAACACAAGCAGTACCCAAAACCTTGGCTGGGGTTCAAGCTTTTGAAAATATATTAAATTTTCATACAATCTTAGTAATTTGTTCCTGCATAGAGAACTGTTGTCTCAATAATGCAGATGCAGATTAGTCATCTCAGAAATGGGACCTTATCATGGACAGAAAAGTACTTTCTGGTTAACTTTAAATTTAATCACATCATGAGTTCAGGCATGTAGCTCACAGTAGGTAGACCATGGTAATATTAATCTCTGATTTCTCTAAGAGGCAGTGGATAGTTGGACTGATTTCTAAGGATGGCAGGACTAGTGACCGGGGAAATTCTTGAAGTTTTTGTGGTTTTGAGTAAATATTCTTACTATATCCAAGTCATTACTTCTAAGACGCTGAAATATTGTCACTGAAGTAGGGGTGTTTAGGATTTTTATTTTTCCACCACAGAAAATCAAGCAACTACTTAATTGTGCCCTGAAGACAGAATGTAACAGTTTTTTCTTTAAAGATGTGTTTGCTAAAGGGTGTGACATTACAACAGGATATGTGTACTGCTGTCAGCTTTGCCAATTAATATTTCACCCTTGTAATGGGAGAACTGACACAGTAACAGGGAAAAATGTGAGGACATCTCTGGAGACTAAATATAAAAGATGAGGGCTGCTGTATATGGTTCCCTAAGCAGCTGGTGTGGGAACTTGGGTTCTCATGGAGGCCAGAAAAAACAGCTCTTCTAGACCAACTGCATGCTGTCAACAGACTGGCTGGATGCCACATTTCAGGTATTCCAATACATTCATATAGACTAAAGTAGGATTAGTCTTATCTTTTTGATAAGGAATGCTTCTTTTCCAGAGCTTATGAGAGGAGTTTGACCAGGCTTATAAGACTTGAAAAAGGAGCTTAATGCACGCCTAGGAAGCTGTAAGCTAGTATTTATGAGTACAGATAACTACTGTGGAATACTGTGTTAATGGTAAAAAATTGCTTAAAATCTGATTCTGACCAGCTTTGTGGAGTTTAATTCATAAGTAGCTGCAAAACATTTTGATTTCTTTGGACAGGAAGCATCATAGTAACCCATATTATATTAGGATCTTTCCACACCATGGATGCTTTTTGAATATTTTTGTAAAGTACAGTAAGCATGCATTGTACTTCAATGATACTTTCACAGGTAGGTATTTATCAATATAAAATGTCTCTGTTTTCAAATAGACGATTACATTACTTGCTATGACTATTGCATTTTCAAACAAGAAGTCCCAGACTGTAGCCTGTTGTCATGTGCTTAGGTTGAAAAGAAATATTTTCCTCCAGACGACAGTTTAGAGCTTCAGCAAGCCTTTCTCTCTGCACTGACCACACAGGAAAACTGGGGAGACTAATGTCCTTAAGCATACATTAGCCTGTGGGAATGCTGCCATAATGGACCATTTGAATCTAGCTCTCTGAATCCTTTCAAAAGACCATGCTCTCAGCTGTGACAAGTGCTTTTCTGTGATATTCATGCTGAAAGACTCTCCAAGAAGTGACATACAAAGCCAGTCCTTGAAGTTGAGCTGTGTGCTGTAGTGGCCAGAAAGGAGCCTCACTGATGAGTGAAGATTTGATACCAGCTGACCTTTCCAGGCTGCCAGACATGCTGATTTTGGCTGTAAGGTTTTGAAGCCTCTTACTGCTGAGTAAAAGTTGTCATCACTGACTGCCCCATGGAGTAGCACTGGCATGTTTCTGACATTAATCTGCTGACACGACTAGAGTTCAGGCTTTTCTCTCTGTCAGCTGTACTTCATTCTTTGAATAATAGCAGCATCTGGGAAGTTTTTGTGGAGGTTTTTTTTTTCATTTTGGTTTGTTGGTTTTTTTTTTTTTTTAGTTTCTACATGATTTTATGATCATAAGTCAGACTTAACTACACTGTCCCCATGGAACCCCTTTCTCCTCTATCTCTTTTTCTCTGTATCTCATGGGCACTGCTCATGACGAGGATGAGTTTGTGATGTGCACGTTGCAAGAGGTCCAAGGAGGCCTTTTTACCCCTGAGGAGTCCCTGCAATAGTGAATAATATCCAGGTAAGATCTGACAACATAGGACACATTACTCAATCTATGCCTTTTGATAGTCAAAGCAGGACTTCTTGAATGTTTCAAAAATCCTCTGAGACTGTCAGTAATCTTTACACGAACAATATATATAAATATACTGTGTCTGTGAGCAATTTTAACTTTGTCAGCTGAAGCACAAAGGCACGGCAGTTTTCTATCATTTTTTCCAATTTAAGAATATCAGTAACAAAACCCTTTAATTTAGTCACCCACAAACCAACAATCACTACATCAGTGAGGTTGTTAAAGCTAGAAGAGAATTGAGCTAAATTTTAGAAGAAGGTACAACGAGAGAAACCTAGAGATAAGTAAAAAGAAGTGTGACTCAAGTTTCTGAAGTGCATAAGCACATCAGGAGAGGTAGAAATTTGTGATAGGAGCTACATAAAATGCATAGTGATAAATTTACAGAAGATAACTTAAAAAATCAGGAGCCAAGTGCATTAAAACTGCACCAGGACTTTCTAAGAACCTAAAGTCAAAAGATGTCATATAAAAAGTAGAAATAAGAAACAGAAGTTCAGAGGGTAAGGTGTTAATGTTATTTTGGAACATAAAGGCAGCAAAATTATGCAAGGTGAAATAAGTACATGAGAAGCAAAAGAAGGGCAAAGTAAAAGTTCATAGCTTAACAGGCCATTCGCAGAGTACTGAAGTGCTCACTATCTTCACATAAAAAGGTTGATTTTCAATCAGATACTTAACGACATTAAATTTAATGTGAAAATAGGAGTATAAGCAGAATAGTGATAAATGAAGTTTAAAAATGCCTGGATAAGTTAAGTGTAATTGAAGCCATCAGGTCCTGATGACATTCAACCTCACTTACTTAAAGAAATATGAAAAAATCTCCAAAATACTCACTGTTATCTTTGAAAACTCATAGAATATGTGCAGGTCACAGATAATGCAAGAGAAGCAAATACAATACCTACTTTTTAAAAAATCAAAAAAAAAAAACCACAAACAGGGAATTATAGATTATTCAGTGCAACACCAATTCCTGGAATGATTCTAGAACAAGTGGTTAGATAACCAATTTATAAGTGCCTGGAGCATACTAAAATGGCATGAACAGCTGACAGATTTGACAAGAACAAATTATATTGACCCTGTTCACTGCTGACAAGTGAACTGACCTTGGCTGGATAATAGGAACAGTCTTTTGGCCACAAGAACAACGAAACAATGGGAGAGACTATTGACTGATGCTGTAGCAGCTTCTTTTATTTTTGCTAAAGGATTTTTAAAAACTATTTAGGCACACAACTGTGAATGCTATAGGCATCTTTGGTCTTTCTTCATGTAGGGTATTGTACTAGAAGAGCTGCAGGAATTTTTCTAGGCCTACAGTATTACGTAGGCAGTGTTTGTTTAGGTCCCCTTTGCCCCATGACTTGCATTACATGTCTTCTGCCCTGAATGCAGGTTACTGAAGATTGTCTGGGATTACATACAAACTCTTTTGTTCAAATTGATCTGAAATTGAAACAGTTCATGTGTGCTTCATTTTCCTTTGGAAATTTTAGCAGAAAGCAAGCAGTATTTTTCCCCAGAAGTTTGTTTTCCTTTTGCTCTTTGTGCAAACTGTACTTCTGAAATCTGCTCTGTCTCAACAGTACCTCTGAAATAATTGTCATACACAGGATGACAAATTAATTAGTTGGGGGACAAACTGTGGCCACTCTGTGGCAGAAATGAATGTAATTTTGTTCTGAAACTGCCTCCCGCTGAACACTAGCAAGTTGGGGAAATCTTGGGTCATGCTACTATTTGGAAAACAGCTCCACAAAGAGTGTCATTTGAGTTCACTTTTCAAGTATTTCCAAATCACTGGACCACAAATATTGCCTTGGCTGTGAATGCCAGTCATTCGAGATGAGTCTTTCTCTGTTTCACAATTTCTATCAGTACAGGCAGGTTTAACTTGGCCTTGGAGTACAGAAATACACTCTTGTGACCTCTAGTAAAGCTGAAGTTTGCTTTGCAGTAAACATAGTCCAGCATGAAAGACTGAGAGACATGGTCAGTGTGATTGCTGGCATGATTAACTATGACTCAGCAGGAGGAAACTGTACAGTCTGACTTGGACTTTTGCAAATGAGAGAGGTCTCTTTCCCGTCCCCAGCTGTAGGCCTGTCAACACAGAGTGCCCCAAAATAGAACTAAATTATTCCTCCCCACTTCAATAAAATTAACCAGAGTGTAAAAAGTTTTGGAAGATGACACTGTCTTTTGAAAGGTGGGGTTGCCTTCACTGTGTATTACACGTCTCATTTGACTGCCCACTATTTAGTGATGTAACTGGTAGCTATTTTTTCAGGTACTAAAATACTTCATCCTCAAATGGTAGGCAATCCTTTCACATTTCCAATAGCATTTCCTCTAAACAGAAACCTTAACCTGCTATGTGAGCAAGGCAAAGTCACTCCACTAAGGAATTATCTCCTTACCACTTTTTCTGCACAATCTTTTTTATAATAAAACTTCTTCAGAAAAACTGGAAAACACTAAAATATCCTAAGTGGAATATATAAGCATTCAGATCTATTGAAAGTATATTCTGCTCTTTATCACTTAACAAAAGCAGAACTGGAGTCTGAACAAGCTTGTGATATTAAACACATCTTAAAACTCTGTACTTTTATTCAATTAATGGGACCTTATTAAAAATTAGGGCGATCCCGTGGTGTAATGGTTAGCACTCTGAACTCTGAATCCCAAGGGCACGAGTTCGAGTCTCAGTAGGGACCGTCCCCTAGGCAGTT
>JAWWEU010000040.1:30285749-30297289 GCA_035583155.1 Acropternis orthonyx | reverse complement strand
TAGGACTTAAATGGTGGGGCCAGTTCTGCACACGCTGTGCCTCACCTAAAAAATCCACTGTGCAGGCTGGAAGGGCACGCCCATGTTGGGAGAGCCCTTCCCCAGATCTTTGTTCACGAAGTCTGGCCATTATTATTATTATTGTTATTATTATTATTATTATTATAAATTAATTGCCACATTTCTTTTTAAAGTGGGAGCTCTTAAAGAATACAAGCTCTATACTAGCCTCCTACAGATTTAGGGCTTAGTGGTTCTCTTTCAGATGGTTGCATCAGAGCATTAGAATAAATTATTTAACTTAGTAAAATTACAATAAATGAGATTGAGAGCAGAATGAAGCCCCTCAGTGAAATCAATAACCTTTTGAAATCCCAACAGCAAAGCAACAATGAGATGGAACTTAGCAAAACTAGTAACATCCTTCTAAATTTTAGCCCAAGCATGAAATCTGACTGAGAAATTTTGGATTTCCCACATTATTTGTTTTCTATTATACTGCAGTATTCTGGACACATTCAACCATCAGTAGCATGAGACTGGGCTCCTAAATAATTTATTTGATGTCTTTGATGGAATAAAAATAAATAAATAAATAAAAAGACAGAGCTATCAATATTGAGCTGAACAATTTGTGTAATGAGATATTTTCCACCCTTTAGGTTATGGACACTTGGCACTTGCGAGACTCTCAGATATCTTTGCAGAAACTGGTATGTGAGAACTGTAGATGATACAGTCATCTTGGGAGAGAATAAAATGATGCCAGCTAGGTGGACAGTATTTTGGTCTAGGCCTCACTTTTGACTCATAGTGGAACTGACTCTGTATTTTAAGCAAGGAATCAGCCTTTATACTGAAACTATCATGTATGTTGAGACTATATGTGTGTCTTCAGGCAAAGCTACTGAGTTTGTCTGTGCCTTGATTTTCCACAGATGAAATGTGGAGAATGTAAATGAGCTGATTCACAGTGGCACTATTTATGTAAAAAAATTCTCAGAAACTGTCAGAAGTCAGAAATGTATCTGCTCTGGGACCACCAGTTTTGAAAGAGTACACATGCCCTCAGCTTGATTCACCATGACTCATCCAGGACAAAAATGATCCTCAACCTCAGTGTTTTCTGTGTGTAGCCCCTGCTGCTTATCTTCCTAAGCCAGGTGTTAAAATAGAGATCCAGAATAGCTGCTTTCTGGTGTGAGGTGGGTGTCTGGAAGGTTTGGCTCTAGACGAACACTTGATTTTCTGTACATTTTGTGAATAAATAATTTTTAAATTTTTAAATAATCAGTTTTAACAATTTCTCTTGAGAATATGATGTTATTGCAGTAAAGAGCAACAGTTTCCTGAGGTTGAATGTGATGTCAGTCTTGGAAACCATTTGCATCAAAAAAGTCAAATAAATTTATTTCAGGGCATGCAGGTGTAACTGAGAGCAGACTCCAGCCTTTCATAAATAATCCTAATTGTGGCCTTTGGGTACCTAAAGGGAGCCTATAAAAAAGATGGAGAGAAACTTTACAAGAGTGTGGAGTGACAGTACAAGGGGGAATGGCTTCAAACTGAAAGAGAGTAGGTTTAGATTAGTCATTAGGGAGAAAATTTTTACAGTAAGGTTTGTAAGGCACTGGTTTCCCATAGGAGTTGTGGATGCCCCATCCCTGGAAGTGTTCAAGGTCAGGTTGGATGGGGCTCTACTGCCTATGGCAGGGAGTTTGAAACTAGATGATCTTTAAGGTCCCTTCCAGGGGACCATTTGATGATTTTATTATGATATGATAATCCATGTTCCTGTGGCTGAAAGTCACCTACGTTGGATGCCTCTTTCAGAGAACTTGCACTGGGAGAGATGTTTTGCTTCACTGAGCAGCATTTCACAAAATATTCCAACTGCCTCTTGTATTTTACAGGTGCAATTTCCATCCTATTATCTTTTCTCTTACACATTATTCTGAAAGACTTACACAAGGAGAAAAATCTCATCACAATGAAAAAACTACTTGCAATCAATGTAATGTGTGCATTGATTAAGTTCCCTGTGGAAGCCTCAACTCCATGTCATTTCCCTGAACACTAGATTTTGCCTGTACATATCTGATGCAGCCAAGATGTGTAAAAATTAATGTAAGCTGACAACTTGTTATTAGTTACACCTCTGAAGAGGCTCAAGTGGATAGACTGTTCTTTCCCAAGTCAGTTGAGGCTTGCTAATTGACTCAAATCTTCCTGGTGTCTGTACTAGCATGTTAATGGTGAATGGTGGCTAGAGCTTTTGAGTCACATCGTGCCAAAAAAAAAAAAAATTCATTAAAGCCACCTGCTAGCATCATATTTTCTCAAGCCCAAATCCTTATGTATTAAGAAAATTACTTCAGGGCGAATATCAATCTTCTGCTCTGTTCAGTGACTGTCAGAGCTCTTGCTGAGAGCTGGAAGATGTGACCACCAGCTTCCTGTGCAAGAAACAAGGCTGTCTGAAGATTTCAGTGCCCAAAAAGAGATTGGTCACATCACTCTCCCAATAGCCATCAAAGCAGACACAGAGGAGGGACTGGGAAGAGGAAGAGAGAGAGGCTGGAGAAAAGAGGTAGGAACGTGAAAAGAAATGAGAGCAACAAATGAAGACATCAAGAATAAAACTACCAGGAGACAAAGAGAGGAAATGTATAAACACAAGTTGGTGAGGTCAGAAAAGGTAATTAGAGAGGGCGTTGCTTAGGTGGGAGCTAGGTTGTCTTCCAGGCACAGGCAACTCCAGAGAAGCTGGTTGAGGTTCTTGAAAGCCTTCTGGAGCTTGGGTGTTGTTTTGCTGCACCAGCTCCATAAAAGGCCAGTTTTGTGTTGTCTGAATGCACTCTGCATGAATTTATATAGTTGTTATAATTTATTTTGATTTGAGATAATTTTATTGTGATAATTTCAAAATACTTCTGAAAATTTACAGTACTACATAGTAGGAAATACATATTTCATACTACATTGTTATAGACAAGGTTTGAGCATACAGCAAATTGAAATTAAAATAAATAAACCCAAAAACCTGTATTTCTGCATTGCCAGCAGAAAATATTTAGGTACTATCATTGCAGTTTTATTGTTGCAATTTATTCACCTTTTGATACATTCTTGGTAAAGATCTGATTTTTTGGAGCATTTCCAAAAGAAAATTGTTCTCTAGAAAATTCTTCAGTCACTTTTATTAAAGTTAGCATCTGGTAACTACTGTCAAACCTTTATAGCTAAAATAAAACACATTCTCAAAGGAGTAAATCTGAAGCTGTGTGGGATATAGATTAAAAATTAAATGTTTAATGATGATGATTTGTTAACTCTTTGATGAAAAGAAAAGCTAAGAGACCCATGTGTGGGAAGAAGAGCAGAGAAGGTGAATAATTAAACCAAAAGAAAAATTTTAGGACAATTATTTTGTATAGAACAAGTCTTTGAATTACCATATTGAATTACAAGAACATTTTTCTTTATTTTAGTCAGAAGACTTTAGTAAACACCATAAAATCAGGACATAAATCCAAAATATTTTCAGGAACACTAGTATGAAACAAAAATGGGAGCAGGTGCCCAGAGTTTTTATATATAACTTTATGTGTAACACAGTTTAGTTTTAAAGGAGTCATGTTGGCTATATATTTCCTGTGAATGCTTGTACCTGTGACATTGGAGTATTTGAGACTTTCTTTAAAAAATATGGTTTTAAAATATTTCATTCTCTTCCTCTCACCATGGGCTACTTTTATACTCCATTCCAGAAAATAGAAATACTCGGCAAGACCTGGTATTTTGAGCACAAGCAACAGTAATGTGCAAGTGGCTTCTGGCCTGGAGCTGAAGAGCAGCAAGGTTACATCTGTCTGCCACTGGTTACATAGACATTCCCCAACAATAGCCATGCATCTCTAGTATGACAATCTGGGATAAAGTGCACCAGATTAGTCTCTGTATCCTTTCTTTAAAAGAACCTGACATTTTTCTAATATTCTGAGGACATATTTGAACTGGAGATTTTTTTCCATGTATTTTTGCGTTATTTTCTCTCTTGCAGACAAAATTCCAGTAAACTCTATACTCAGACCATGAAGATGCAGACTGAGTGAGATTTCAGGATGGACTGAGTTACAAGTGTGTAAATTTAGAGTGACAGCTGCACAGTCAGTGATGTTCCTTTAGATTCAGGCTGGTTCACCTGAAATCAGATTCCAGCCAAATTGACATCTATATGTGCACAGAAAATGTAGGTCTCCTTCCAAAGTCCTGCCACTGCACATATGAGGGATGTGTGAATGTGATGCAGAATTCTTGCAGGATTCCTCTGCATCACAGATTGTCAGGCATTCAAACACTTAATTTATGACTATTTTCTGTGGCTGCACTGTGACTCCTACAGCAAAAATCAATAATTTTCTTTGAAAATACAGAGGGGAGAAAAACACATGTGATTTGATGAACAGAGAATATATGGTTTACAAAATACTGTCTCCTTTGAGCCACATGCCTGTGATTTTGGCTAAGGTCAAATTTTACAGATGAAGTATTACCCTTCTAAAAAGTGTCTGCCTTACGCATCTTGAGATCTGGAATTTAAAAATAAATTGTCTTAGATTAGTACCTCAAAGTATTTATCTTTTCAAAGAATGTAGACCATGTGCACAGAATGGACAACCGTGCTCTGGAATATGGTTGTTTGGAAAGGATATGAGGGTCACACTGAGGCATGAGTGATTGGGCACTGTCCAAAGCAATGTGCTATCATAATCTTTACCATTTTGAATGGGAATCTCAAGTAGAAACAAAAGAGTATGTTCCTTTGAGGAAGGAGTGTCCACTTCTGGTGTCCACTCTTTGAGAGGAGTGTTAAGAAACTCAGAATAATTCAATGGAGAAT
Organism: Acropternis orthonyx; assembly: GCA_035583155.1. NCBI lineage: Eukaryota > Metazoa > Chordata > Aves > Passeriformes > Rhinocryptidae > Acropternis > Acropternis orthonyx. Next base: position 30,292,386 of record JAWWEU010000040.1, on the reverse strand, counting down.
AACATAACAGACTACCGAAGAGAGGGAAGGAAGGGGGGCAAATCTTTTTAAAAATCTGTGAAGACTGATTCCAGCAGCTTAGTATGCTTAATTTAGTGAAACCAAGGTCTGAAATGTCCTTGTCCAGAGAAGAACTTCCACCTGATCTTAGCTGATCTGGTGTCATCTAGTGTCATCCAGGCCCCCTCTGTAACTGAAGGAAAGAGAAAATGTCATCACCTCAGGATGCTTTTCCTCCAGAAGAAAACAAATGTCCCAAACAACCTGGATAAATCATTATCTGTCTCCATGGGCTACAAAGGGAAAGTAAATGATTCATTCAGACTAGACACTTGATACTGAGACAAGTGAATTAAGAAGAGATAAATCCCCACATGCACTGCATGGGAGCAAAGCTATGCAATAGCTTACTGGAGCAGGCCAGGGTTTAACTAGATCCTTCAGCTAAAAGTTGAAGCTGGACTGATTCAAACTATAAATAAAGCAAAGAACTTTAAGAACAGTATAAGCATAAATATCAGCTGTACTGATTTACTGGAAAATGCAATAGATCCTTCATGACTGATCATTTTAAACCCAAGATTTGTTCCTTTTTTCCATAAAAGTTTTTACCTCAAAAATTTGATTTCACATAAGTCCTGCTTCTCACATTAGTTTAGTGAGATTCAACTCCCCTAAGGATCTAAAAATACATCATTTAAAACTCAACTCAGCACCTCAGGCTGAGGTTCTCTCCTTACAAAAAATAAACACCTTCAGAGAGTGTTACATTCAATCCTAAAAACAGGGTAAAGAAATTCTTTTTGAGAGGCACCTGTTTCTTTTCACTGTTTCTAAAGTGTGCACTGGGCAATTCACATTTGCATGGGTCATCAAACTTCTGTCTGAGATGATTTTCATGGTGAATGGTTTTTCCTGGTCTGGCAACTCATGAAACTCTGACCAAAATGATGGGCAGTGCTCTCACATCCAGTCATAGTTTGTACATATTTCTTCTCACTCATGCAGATCTTGTCATAAAACACCAAGTAATTACCTCAATTTCTCCTAAGCATATCACTGTCTTCCAGTGTTCTTATATTATATGTTGACTGTTAAAATACAATTCTGTTCAGTTGCATGACCATGTAGGAACAGCAACATTTTATTCATTGATTTGATTCCAAGACCTGGCCTAAGCAAGTTTAACTTATTTCCACTTATTTTTATGGACAACAGAAAAAACTAATCTATTCCCATCTTTCTACTTTAGAAAGTCCAGCAAAGCAGGATAAGCAAGACATTTTTATTAATGCATTCTCAGCTGATGGGATTCATCTGAAGAATCATTAAGCCTCGGTCATAATAGTGTAAGGACAAAATAATGATTATATATTTCCAGCTCACCATTAAAAAAGTATTTGTTGCACTTATGTCATGAATAATTTGAGAAGACACATGGAGACAGTGCTGTCCCTATTCTAGGTCTTTTCCACTACTGTTCAGCCCTTTGCTCAGAGGGAATCTGAAATGCCACTCCTTGGTTATATCTCATCTTAATGCATTCAGACAAATTTCCTTCTGCACTCTCCACGTATGTTTCACAGACATGTTTTTAAAGGCACAAAACAACCTCAAAATGCCATCATGTGCAAAAAAAGGCATTAATAGCAGATGTTTCTTTTAACTCTTGGCTGATAAGAATATGACTCTTTCTGAAGTCTCCGAATAGCCCCTCATTAAAGGCAAAAGTGGCTTCAGAGTTCTCCTTCTTGCAAGCTTTGGGCTCAGGCAATGAATCAGTCCCAAAGGTAATTGTGAAAATCTTTAAAATACTCCCCAGTATCAGCACCACTCTGTCTTTCCTGCAGAGATCCTCAGGGAGAAGGATTGTGTCTTGCAGAGAGAAGCAGCACAGTATGTGCAGTAGAACCATATTTATCTCTCTGCCAAAGTGCTTTATGCATCGGCACTGCTGGGGCCAGATTTGCCTCTGCCTGCCAATTTTTCAAAAGAAAAGCCTCATCTTTTCCAGGTTAGTGGTGGAATATGTTGCAGCAAATCAGCCAGACAAGCAGATCAGATATGCTACCATCTGTACTGAACCTGGACATCAACCTTAAAAAATTCTACTTCACAAAAAGTTTTGTAACAAATTCTAGCATCTATCCACTATAAGACAAGAAACCCTAACTATGGGAAGACTGTGTAAGCACCACTGTAACAAGCTTTGTCAAAGAGCTACTGACACACACAGAAAAACTCTCTACAGAATCTTTTACCATAAATACGTGGTCAAATGTACCCTGAACAAATCAGTAACAAGTATCAGAACTCTGTGAGCAGACCAGCACTCAACACGAGTTGAGAGCACCACATCTTCAGGACCATGATGCTGTGTTCTGTGGGACAACTGACAGCAACAAGACAATGGAAATTGACTCTGCTGACCCTACTCCCTGATGAGGGCGTGTGGCAGGTTCCAAAATGCAGAAGCTGAGCAACAGAGGCAGACAAGCATACCCACTGTGAGATTCAGCAGACAACCACAGCCATCTCTTTAGCTGACATCTACATCTTGACCTGGTTATCTAGATTTCCCTTATAGCTGTTGAACAGAAGCATTTGTCCAATATTAATTACATGCCCTTCATGGCTCTGCTGATTAAAAGGCACATCGCTATGACTAGCTCAGGTGTAGGCACCTGTGAAATCTGTCCCAGAAAAATTATGTGACAGTGCAAAGCCCCTGGCACACAAAATTGCCTATGGGATAAGTATCAGGCCCCTTTTCTGTGTGCAGCACCATGGCTGAAATAGGCTCTGTGGCCACTTCACAGATGGAAGAGAAGGTTTAATCCTGCTAGAACAGATGTAGCTTCTTGATTTGAGGCTTGTCCATAGGATCAGTCTTTGGCACTGAACTTCTATGGGGTACATTCAATCAAAATTGTATAATACTAGAGGGAAATGTTCACAATAAAAACCACAGATGTTCATCACAAAATATGGTTTCAGCAATCACAACATATTACAAAAATGCACAAGGGTTGTAAATTGCAGAAAAGCTTTGATATCTCAGAGCCACTGAAAGGCAGTTCTCATGGTATTCCAAACTGTAGAACCCATGAAGTCTCCACTGTTGCCTAAACTTGACATATCCGCTACTTTTCTTTGCTTTTTTTTTTTTTTTTTTTACAAAGCAGGCAGCTGACAAAAATGTCAGTTCCTTTCAGTTGCTTCAAGAGTCTGGGGAAATACATGCCTGTGGAAATGATTTACTGCTCTCTAAATTACAGAAATAATGTTATATTTTTGTGTGTGTCTGAAAAAAAGACTAAACCATCAAGAGCAAACCTGAAGGGGCCAAACTTCCCAGAAACAAGAAATTCCTAATGCAGCCATTGGTCACAGCCAGCACAACTTCATGAGAGGAAAGTCCTGCTTATCAAACAATATTGCCTTTTATGACAAGGTAACCCACACAGCTGATCAAGGGAAGCCAGTTAATGTAATCTTTTTGGATTTCAGCAAAGGTTTCAATACTGTCTCTCCCAGGAGCCTTCTGAACAAAATGCCCAGCACAGCTGGATAAACACATCATGTGGTGGGAGAGCAATTGGCTCACGGGTAGAAGACAGAGGGTAACAGTGAATGGGGTAACATCAGACTGGTGAACTGTCACTAGTGGGGTTCCACAGGGCTCCATCTTGGGCCCAGTGCTCTTTAACTTCTTCAAAAGCTATTTGGACACAGGACTGGAGGGTATACTGAGCAAGTTTGCAGGTGACACAAAACTGGGAGGAGCTGTTGACTCCCTCGAAGGCAGGGAGACCCTGCAGAGAGACCCCAACAAATCAGAGGACTGGGCAATCACCAACCAGATGAAGTTCAACAAGGGAAAGTGGCAGATTCTGCACCTGGAATGAGACAACCCTGGATGTACGGGCAAACTGGGGAATGAGATGCTGGAAAGCAGTGTCATGGAAAGGGACCTGGGGGTCCTGGTGGATGGCAAGTTGAATGTGAATCAGCAGTGCCCTGGCAGCCAGGAGGGCCAACCGTGTCCTGGGGGGCATCAGGCAAAACATTGCCAGCTGGTCGAGGGAAGGGATTGTCCCGCTCTGCTCTACACTGGGGCTACCTCACCTTGGATATTGTGTGCAGTTCTGGGCACTGCAATATCAGAAAGATATTAAGCTATTAGAGCATCAAAGCAGGGCAATGAAAATGGTGAAGGACCTTGAAGGGAAGCCGTATGAGGAGCAGCTGAGGTCACTTGGGCTGTTTAGCCTGGAGAAGAGGAAACTGAGGGAAGACCTCATTGCAGTTACAGCTTCTTTGTGAGAGGAAGAGCAGGGTCAGGCACTGATCTCTTCTCTGTGGTGACCAGTGACAGGACCCAGGCCTGAAGTTTTGTCAGGGGAGGTTTAGGTTGGATATTAGAAAAAAGTTCTTCCCCCAGAGGGTAGTTGGGAGCTGGAACAGGCTCCTCAGGGAAGTGGTCACAGCATCAAGCCTGACAGAGTTCAAGAAGCGTTTAGACAATACTCTCATGCACATGATCTGACTCTTGGGGATAGTCCTGTGTAGGGTCAGTAGTTGGAGTCTATGATCCTTGTGGGTCCTTTCCAACTCAGCATATTCTGTGATTCTGTGAAATGTATCTGAAGCAATTCTCCAGAAGAACAGAATCTTATGAGGAGGAGTAAAGTGTTATTGGCCCAAGAAATCTTATCCATGAGCAATATGAAACTTGCTCTTAAACAAGTGCTATAAAATTTGTGATGCCTTTCTTTCAAGAAAAGTAACAGTCAGAAAATGATTCAGGCTTTTAAGTGAAATTCACATTAGGCAATTCTTTTAATCTCAGCGGACTGAAAAATCACTCCGTGATTTTAATTGAACTTCTATTCTTTATCCTAGTTTCAAATAACAAAAGCCTCATCAGCTTTCCACTGTAAACTATTGACATTGGCTACATTAATATTGCATGTACTATAGCTCTGTCTTGCCTTTGTGTAACATGCCACACATCCATTCCTTACCAGCACTGGATTTGGCAGAGAAGCAGAAAAGGCAGGGGATGAAGTGGGCAGGTATAGAAGTCTACCACTCTATCAGTGTTCACAAGTCCCATCCACTTGCACAGGTGATGTTATTGGGCTGCAACCCATTTTTAGAAGTATATAGTTCCTAGAACCCAACTTCTGGGTATTCAACAGCAGAAATGTGGGAAATGCAGGAGGTATCAACATCACCTGCAAGTGGATCACAGCAAAGGAGTATGGAGAGTCCAGCAACCCCATTGAAGAAAGCCAGTGTACCTTCTTTTTTGATTTATTGCAGATCCTTCTGATTTCAAGATAAACACTCCTAGTTGCTGGAGGGAAGTGGTCAACCCTTCTTTCCTCATCTAATAGCTCTGGAGGAAACAGCAGGTCCATCTCCAGAACTTTCAAAGACTGGCAGAGGAGCAGTTGGGAGAACAGTCCATGGCATGCTGAGCTGCCCGGCAGCTTCCTCTCATGCTTTCCAGGATATTCTCTTACCAGTGGTTGGAGTTGCCACCTAGAGGGACCACAAATCTGGATTTTAGAATGGCCACAGGTTAGCACAGGTGGAAATACTGACTTCCACTCTGTATTTATTCTGGGGATACAATTATTTTATTTTCTAGTTATTTCTGCAATTCACATTTCTCATGCTCCCTACAGAAATGTCTTCTGGCTCTACAATATCATCAGTAGGCAGGGTTACCCCACTCATTTTACTTGTGTTACCTTTTTTTTCTAGCACAGATAGAAAGTCAGCAGTGTCACAGGATTTGCATACTGCTTGCTCTTCAGGCTTAGCCTTTAACACAATTACAAAATGACAGGCACACAAGAACTGATTAGAGGGAACATGAAAATACAGCCACCAAATGCATAGGCATGCACTGCAATTTGATAGGGGCCAAAAATCACAGTGCAATACAATGTCAATTTTATGATTCACCTCTAATTCAATGACATCTCTTACACACAGGCAAGTTAGAGTCATATCACAAGAATTTCCTGCCATTTCTGTCTCTTGCCCTCAATACTCTCCAAGATCTGTTTATTACTCCAGCTTCACTGGGGACCATGCTTTTCAATAGCTTTTAAATAGTCTCCCCATTCTCAAAAACAAAACAAAACAAAACAAAACAAAAAGTTTCAGCCTTCCCATGGGCTCTTTAATCTCTTTCCAGTTCTCAAACAAAAGAGTACTCACTAAGCAGAAGGAACCAAGAACATACCTGTTTGATGCACAGAGTCTACTGCTGTTCTAGTGCTGGTGAGATGTCATTTACTAGGAGATGAGCAACCCTGTTGGTTCACCAAAATTTTTTAATTGTCATTTTTTAATAGCTCCTGAGAAACTCCCATCACAAATATTCACTTAACCAAGTTATTAGATTCTGAAACCAGAAATGTAGTGTTTTATCTATGTAGTACTAGAGTTTATGTTGAGAGAAGGTTTTTAGCAAGCATTTCTAATTTCACTGCACCTAGAAACGTCTGCCGTTTTGTTATGGCCAGTAATGTGCTGTTATAGTTTTGGTTTGACTCTTGGCAAAATGCCAACCACCTCCCAGTGCGACAGAGTTTCAGTTAAAAGAAGTGAGGGGAAA
>JAWWEU010000040.1:30255152-30285649 GCA_035583155.1 Acropternis orthonyx | reverse complement strand
GACGAGCTGACGTCAGATGGGATGAAATACATCACTGGTCACTTAAGTCAGCTGATACTTGTCCCTAACCACATGACTCATGAAACCAGGGCCTAGCTAAAACTAAAACCTTTATCTGAGTTTTTTGGGATTTATCAAACTCATCACATGTGCTTTGATTACCGTGCTTCATTTGCAGCAACCTTAAGTTCACAATTGAAATAAAAAGCAGGAAAACAGCAAATATTTGAAAGGCTTCTTGCATTTCCATCAGAAAGACATCAGCATTTCCATGTTTTCTCCAGTCACTGCTAAATGACTGTTCCTCATTCTAAATAAAAGCTCATGTCTTTTCACATTAAATGTGTTTCAGCTATAACTCTGTCAATTTAGACACCGTGGACACAGAGATTTAAATAACCTAATTTCCAAACACCTCAGCCTCTATTCTACTGACCAGACAAGAAGAGCAAACAACAATCTCTGTGCAGAATGACAGTATAGGGGTTTGGACTTTGTGAATGTGGGAGACTGTAAACAGGTAAATTAATGACACACTTCTGGTGATTCTTCAGTGATGATTTCTTCATTATTTAATACTATTTTTATCTCAATTATTCAAATGCCATTACTGCTAGCAATGGCTCTTACTAACTTGCTGTTGTCTTATCGCATGATCTTCTCTGCAGTACCAAGACAAAGATTTGCTTCATCTAATTTAAATATTCATCACCCAGTCTAAGCTACTCAGCTAGGATTTCCCATAACTGGTGGTGTATATCTAAAACACGTATTTAAATTTCTTTGAAAAACTTGCTTTGTGACAGTGTCTGTTTCTCTCACCTTATATGAAAGAAACTAAGTTACTATCTTTGGTAGTCTAGTTCCCCTGTGTGTTCCTAATTTAGCTTTAACAGCTAGAGTTAGGCAAGACAGATTCCATACTAAATTGCCTTTTAGTCTTACATTCAACAAACTATATTCTAAGCCATGGGTTGCTTGGGTAATTCATACCTCAGAACTGGTCTTTCAGAGCTGTGCCACTTTAGTGAAGCAACACAAATGAAGAAGAGTGTGCAAGGTCCTGAGGCAGATTCTGTGATCCTAAGAAAGACACTGCAAAAATATGTACTAACCAATTTTGAACAGGAAGACCAAGTGAAAACAAAGTTCAAACACCTGTTCAGAAAAATTATTCCAAAGGTGGGACCACCATCAGCCTATGTCCCCATTCTTCCTCATTCAGGTCTTCTCACCAATAACATTAATTCAGACTACAGTTATGTAAGAAAAGGTTTCACAGTGTATTTATTTCCAGAGACCAAGGATTTATTTTCTTTTGTCTAGCACTTCCACTTTCACCGCTGAGTAGAACACAGAGTATTAGTAGCTATGCAGGTAGCAAAGGTCCCTGCTAGATCCCTCTCATATTAACCCTTCAACGTAAAAGGGCTGAAGAACACAGCAGACCGGTCCAGCCCTAGACTTCACTCCAGACAGCTAAGGAGAGAAGATCAACAGCAAGTCGAGCAACACTCACAGGTGACCTGTGGACACAGCACATCTAACAGAAAGGTTGCAACACACTGAGCTCCTAAAGGCTATGACAATAACGTGGCGCAAGAGGGAAGTGAGAAGTGAGGTCATCACTGCTCCCCATAACAGCACGGAGGCCTTCCATGTCAGGAGAGTCTGGGTCATGCCGGGGACAGCTGGGATAGAGATGGAGGTAGAGACACACTTAATAATGCAAGGAATGAACCTACTGGAAAGGGCTCCCCTAAGATACTACATCATCATTGTTATGCACAGCTAATACTACCCCCAAGTAATTAGTAAGTATTAAATAGTAATATGTATAATGTTATATTTTTGTTCTAGTAATCAACTGTATTTATGATTAAGACCATCCTGGGTCTAGAGGACATGGGGTGATTAGGTCCTCAGGTCTTTGTGCAAGACTTTACCCCACATTATAAATACACAACTCCTGTTCCAAATAGTAGAGTTAAACGGTCTTTGCACACTCTGCAGCAGCTGGACCATGGAAAGGTCAAGCATGTGTGCAGTGAGTCTTACTGAAAGGTCGTAAGAAATGCAAATAATAATCACCTTTAGAATGGTCCACACTATTTCTCTCTTCCAAAAGTGCACACTAAGTCCCTCTGGCCAAACCTTTCCTCTTCCTCCCTGTGTACAGAGAGAGCAGGGTGAGGGGTCAGTGCACTTCACTAGCGACTCTCCCTGAAGGGAGTACTCCAAGAGGTGTTCCCTGCCAGTACAGACAGTGAGGGGGCACAGAGCACAACTGAGTCACATTGGGTCCACAAGCACATTACAGACATAGCCAGTCTATCTTTCTTAATACTTTTCTGGTTTTATTTAGGTGTTTATTCTGTATACTTTTTTATTTTAAATGTGCCTACTACCATGATTCACTGAGGCTTTGAAATACAAAAATGTTCATATGCATTTACATGGAAAGATAGAGTGTTTACAATTACTGTAATTGTAATCCTTAAAATCTAGCACATGGGTTTAAGAATAGAAATATGCCCCAACACTGCACATTAACATATAAATAACAAAATCTCAATAAATTAAAAGACATTTCCTGAAAAGTGTTTTAATTGGTGAGTTCCAGGAAATTTCACTTTGCTGTTAAGAGTTCAGTTCCGTACCATTGAGATCTGCTTATTATTTTTAACAACTGAGTGCTTTAGGATAGAAGCAATAGGATTCCCTGGCCAACAGCCAGCTGAAGTCAAATTTTTCAAACTACTCAGGCAAAAGTACCTGGAATTAATGAAAAATTATTTGGAGGCCATCAAGCCAAACAACTGCTGAAACAGAGCTGAACCTAGACTTTTGTTGGGTGACCCAAACACCATGTGCCGCAGTCCCAGCTGCTCCCTGGGTAAGTCCAGTGGCACCATCTCAGTGCAACCGTGACTCGAGGCTGACCTTTCTGGAGCATTCTCCCAAGAAAAGCCTACAGTCAGGCATCATCTTCAGCCTCCTGTTCTGCCTGGTGAAAAGAAGACTCACTGCACCAAATTGATTGTCCTTCTGCCTGGCAATTGCCACTTCCCCAGCATTGCCAGAGTAATTCATGTGAAGCACTTCTTATTCCAGGCATTTCTTAATCCTTTTCTTTGCTCCAGGAGAGGTCTGTCAGGCTAAGTCAAACCACCCTTTAGAAATGCTGAAGCTCAGTGAAGCAGAGCAGGGAACACCCATGCAAACTCCGCTGCTGGTAGGAATGAGCAGATCAGGCTGACGGAAGAGCCTGTCAAAAGCCCTGAGTGGGAAAAGGTAACATCTACTAAATGTCTTTGGTTACTGAAAGCACTTTTTCGTGTTTGTTTTACTGGAAATACATAGTGAGAGAAAATGCCTTTGAAAGCAGCTGATGCCTTCTGGTCTATTTAATCCCACTCAGTGTTCTAAGTACCCTTTCTACTGAGCTAAGTGTTTGTGCACCTATGTGACAATCAAGCTCTATATGCATAATTGTGAACTGACTTTCATTTTAAGATAGACAGAATTAAATAAAATATCTAGCTATATATTGCATAATAGTATATATAAAATAAACTAAAATGGTTGCATTGAATCACAGGAAGTTATAGAAATAGACAAAAAATCAGACACACATAGTTAATTAAAGAATATTGCCAATAAAACAAGAAGGCAGAAAAACACATTTGTATAAAATTTGTTTAAATGCCAGAAAGCAACAGTGTATAGTAGACAAATTTAGCACTTTACCAATGAGACTGTTTTCCAAAATAGCTGTTGATTTGTTGCCGAAGACATGGTACTTGAGAGGTCGGGAAGAAAACTCTTTTTTTCTCTCAAGAACAATTCTATCCTCTTCCAAGCCCGAAAGTAGGGCAAAAAGCAGCTGAACTGAAGGTGATCTTTTGCCCTTCCCTCCTAGCAATGTCTCAGTGCCTCTGTTGTTCTGTTCCTACCCCAGTAACTTCAGCTGCACACACAGGAGTGATGGTGACCATCCGGGGCGGACCTCACTTGTGACTCTCATCCAAGGTTCATCCCATTACCAACCAGTGACAGAAGAAACACTTATGGTGTCCTTATGGCCCACACTCAGCCAACAACCACACAGCTATCACACATGGCACAGCAGTCAGCTGGACATGGCTTTTAATTTTATTACACTAGATAGAAACCTATGCTCTTTCTATGGCTCTTCTCAGCCACCGCACATGCAATCACAGCTAGACAATTTTTTTTATTGGTTAGGCCCTCAGAGATAAACAACTTTGCTATTAGTGCAGTGCAATGAAAATAAAATTTATGGCAGATGGTTGCCAATGTGTCTTGGTCAGAGACTTCAGATAAACAGTGAATGGCAGAGAGACACAATAAATGTAAAACAGAAATTCGTGGACATTAACAATATTATGAATTTGCCACTCTCTTACAGACAGTCATGGGAAAGTTGAGATAGTTGGAGATTTATCCTTTTCTGGTTTCACCACTCTAAAAATTTTGTCTAAATGTAATTTACCTGCAAAATCTAAACCTCGATTTAAGCAAAAAATTTGAATATAGACATCTAGAAATATGAAATAAAAACATAAAATAATATGTCTCCTGCACAGAAAAGGAAATAGTAGAGAAAAGTTTATTATTGTTAGAGTTTGTTGTAGAGTTGTAGAGTTATTGTAAGTGATTAGTACTGTCATCTTATACACCAAGGGTGTGTTTTAGGGTCATGATGTGCTGCTATTTGAACATATAATTTAAGCAACAGGACTGAAATTAGAGTAGAATGGAAAAATAACTAGTTTTGCAAACATCTCACAAAAACAAAGACTAGTTCTATTGAAGGGAAGCATCTTTTATTGATTTAAGCTTAATTGAAAAAAAAATCCATTTACTTCTATTATAAGGAGATTGTGAAAGACAAGAATATGATTTATTATTCATGTGTGTGTCTCTGTAAATTTAAGTGCTGATTTTATTTCAGCATTTTACTATCAACTGTCTCAGTGTTCCAGCAAGTAACGGTCAGCCCAGCCAAAAGCTGTTGTGAAAGAAATTGTGAGGAGTTCCAGGCTAACAGTGTGCTGTGTAACAGCACATTTTCTTTTATCAGCTTTAAAATGGATTTTTTTCAATCTCACAGTAAGTCGCCTTGTTCCTCTACTATGGAGATGAATAGAAATGCTATTTTTGTATCACATTATATAATTTTGTCAAATCTCTTCATTAAACTAGATCAGTCCTACTCTTTTCAGCATCTACTCCCTTCATTTTCAGCTTTAATTGCAACTTTCAAATAAGCTGCTAGATATTGATCAAAGGTCTCTTAGATCAGCTTTTCTTCCTGTAACTTCAGCTTCCAGCACTGAGATTAAAAGTGCATGAAAAGATCTAGTAGTACTGCTCCCTCATTTTCATCTTCATCACCCCCCTCTAGCTTTATGGGATGGGAAGGGGAGGGAATCCCATAAAAATATCCTAGTTACTCCACTGACGTATATTTTATGAGAACAGAAAGAGACTTTGAGGGACCCTCCTTGCACCATGGCTGTCTGGCATCTGTGCAATGCCATCTACAGAGGTGACACCCTCTGGGGCTGCTATCAGTCTTAGGCTGTGACAGGGAACATCATAACCCACTTCTAGCTTCAGACCCCTGCCCGCCATGGAAAAGGATGTGGCAAGAAGAGGATTTATGGCAAAAAGTTTTATGGCAGAAATTTGTGGTGAATGTTATGATCATATGTCACTGATAAAAAACTAACAATAATGATAAAATAATGAAGAAATGAGAATGCAAGGCAGATAATTAGGTGCACAAAAAAAGACAAGGCCCATCTTGTGAAAAGTAAGGAAAAAAATATTTATGGAGAACTGCTTATTTCTCAAAAAACAGTGTGCATTCTTACCATCACTCATTCATTTACTCAGGTAATATAAACTCCCACACCAACTACAAAGTACATTCTATGCCTTGCAGCTACCACTTGTTTTGAGGACTCAGCTTGGAGAACATCAGAGCAGGGTCAATGCCACTGAAACAGGGTCTCTGATGGTTGAGTTTCTACTCCAGTCAAATAAAGAGCAGGAGTGCCTGCAAGTCTGTACTATGCCATAAGGTGTAAGTTCAATTCCCCAGAGCAGGATGACACTAGATAGAGAAAAACTTTTCATTAAATTGTTTTTCTTCCATAAAATTTGGGTGTGTAACCCCAAATCCTGTAAAAGCTGGAAAATATGATTGACTGTTTTTCTTCTCCCACTGATGTTTTGCTTATGTCAGGGCACTTTCTTTCTTTATTTTCTTTTTTTTATCATTACTAAAACAAAGGAATTGAATTAAGCCAAAACATCAGGATTAAATTGTTGGCCACCTTATTAGGGAAAGTTAACAAACCACTCCTCTTATTCTTTTTCCTTTTTCCTGGTTATAGTGACCAGGACCAGTTTGTCACTCTGGGGTGTGACTAAGGCTGTGTATTCTACACCCTCTATGTAATTTCTCATGATCTGCTAATAACAGATCATTTGCAGCAGCTTCCTGGGGCACACCTGACCCCTCAGCTGGGTGTTTGGGAACTGCTGTGAGATAAGAAAGGTTTCCTGTCTTCACACCAGTGACTCAGGTGTGATAACACCCCTCTGGGGAGCCATTAGCACCTTCACACACAGCCTAAGGGGTCATGTCTGCTAATGGGCCATCAGGGTTTCCAAAAATACGCTATGATTCACCCCAGAGTGTAAATCACCCATTGTGAAACTCCCCACCCTGGGGGAGGTAGTGGGCACTCCCACCTGAGCCTAAGCATATATAAACTGGGGTTTGGGGACTATGGTTCTCTTGTTGGATCCAGAGGAGGAGGACCAGAGCCTCAGCAGGACTGCAACTGCCCCTCTCAACTGGACCGGGATCATCATCACTGACAGGTTTCTTCTTTCCTTTTACTTTGTACTTAGGAGAGCCAGGTGGTGCTCAGCACAGAGGCTGAAGAACACCCTCCTGTTTGTGCCCCAGGGTGTTGGGTTACACATCTGTTTCTGTGGTTTAAATGGACTTTTTTCTCTGTACTCTTGTACTTATTGTGATCATTTTATTAAATTGTAATTCTGACTTTTAATGTTCTTGTGAGTTGGGTTCATTTTACCTTAAACCAGCACATCCCTCAAAAAGAGAACTGTTTATGCTACAGCTCTATCAATGAATTGCTGTTACTTCATCTTTGATTATGTTACCTTCAAAATCACTGTAACTGCTTTTCATACCAAACACTTGATTACTAGGAGGGATTTATGATGAAACTTTATGGCCCTTTTCCCCTTCCCAATTATATTAGACTGAGTGTAGCCCCTTTTGTTCTTTGCAATGATACAGAGTGCTACCAGATAATATGAGCAGCTAAGAAAATAGCTTATTTTGCTGTTTTAATTCACTAGCAAGTACAAAATATAGCATTTCCTGGTCAGATTGAAAATTGAGCCTTTTGAAAATGTTGCTCAATCAAGGAGTAGAACAAGGTTTTATTTTTTTTCTATTACATATATCATATGCTTTCAGTGCTGTCCTTTTAATGCAATGTAGTGATTTTGTGAAATCAAAGGAGAAAAAATAGTTTGTTTGGAAAGTGAAAATTGGAAAATGTTGACATTACTATTGTGACAAATGGTTTTCATTATTGTTTCAAATCTGAAAAATAACAAAAGCTCAGAAAATATCGCAGTATCTTTTTAGTTTCACTTTTTTCCTTAAGCCATTTTTCTACATATTTCACTCAAAACATGCCCTATAATTTTGTTTATATATGCTTATTCTTCCAGACCTACTCTTTGCTGATCTCTTAGTTCCTGGCTGTTGAGAAAATCAGCGTAAATATGGATGCCAAATAAAAAATGGGCTCAATAACCTTATCAAAAGAGTTAATTAAAACAGTTTTCTAACCTTCACCCAGTACTGTTTTTTGTAAGACAGTGATAAAGGTATTCAAACTTAAGCTGATGCTAGCCCCCACAATGATTTAATCAGCTACTGCAAGTGAATTGACCATGGTTTGAAAAGCTCATGGTGTGTGGCAGAAGCTTTTTGGTTTTTTTCTGTTCTAGAATAAACATTTTTCCCCAATATTCATCAAATTGCCAAAAAATTATATAATGACTTTTTATCAAGTTATAAATGTATTACAATTGACATTCTGCCAGAGAGAACTTTAAACCTCATACATCTTAAACATAGCTCGAACCTTTTCTCAAGTAATTTTCGCTCTGTTAAACTATCAAATCTATTTGCCTTCTGCTTTCCTAGGTGATTCTGCACCTGTATTGTCAGGTCTCATAGCAAGGGGTCAAAGCAGACACTAAGTTCTACTTAAAACCTAGTCTTTCTGCCCTGAAACTTATACTGTTGTCATACCCACAAACAACTACAAGTCCAGCCCATGTACTTGCTATACTTAGAAATGCGAACTTTTCAAACTGCCATAGGAGTCTGGCCAATGCCCAAAGACAGTGTTTTCCAAGGAGATTGAGAATAACACTGTAGCCTCCACAGAGAGGGCTTGGAAAGTGAATTCAAAGATCACAGCAAAATATACTCAAGGACATGAGAAACAGGTCTGTAAAAGAAAAATGCCCACACCAGAACATTTTATTTTCTAATTCTGCACCTTGCTACAACAGCAGTATCCTATTAAAATCAATGGAGTTTAGCAAAAGAATTAGACTACAACATTAGGAGTAAAATAGTGCATACTTCAGTAATATGTGAGAGAAATTGAAAGCATTGGTACATTTCTGCACATAGAAATGTGCTCTCTACTTTTTAAGTGACTACATTTTGCATTTAAATTATTTTATCCACTTCAGCACTTTGGGTCTGATTCTTCTTTTATCTGTTTCTATTCAGGGAAATCACTTGAATAGAAATACAGGTTAGGTGATGCTGAAAAGTATTGTGAATTTCCATTCATTTTACAGAATTTTGATGTCAGAATATACCCTAGATTATTTCCCAAGGTGTTTTCAAAGTAAAATGACTGAGAAAAAAAATCTTGCTGAGACTTTCATAAAAGCAGGTTCTTGCTCCTTGTTTCTCTCCACAGTAGTGACTTTTTTTGTGATTACAAATTCTTTCCAGTTTTCTTGGTTTATTGTCTGTAGTCGTTCTCTTTATAAAAGCTACAGATTTCATTAACTCATCATAAAAGTCTTATCACTTCTTACTTTTTAAGTTGCCTCTGTGTAAATATTATTGCTCCTTGGGGAAAGTTGAAATGCTTGTGTTGAATTTAGCACATCCATAACTCCCTCAGCTTTGTATTTTAACAAATAAAGAAGTAAAATCAGTCTTTCAAGGCCTTTACTGCCTGACCAGGCTAGGAGGAGAGGGCATGGGATGAAGGGGAGCTGCCTCATGTAATTTTTCCCCTACTCACTTTTCCATTTTTCCTTGTATTTGTTTATTTGCTTTCTTCTACTTTCTTTATGCAACTCATATCAGCTGAAGACAAAGGTTCACCTGGTGCTCTGAGATAGCAAAGAAAATATCTAAGTGCTTGGCTAGTGCAGTTTTGGCTCCCATTGAGACTGAGAAGGTCATAACTTTGGAGCTTTACAGTGCTCAATACCCTTAGTTAACCTCATTTCATTGTCTGTGCAAGTGCATTTCAGTCATGCTGCAGGTGCCAATGCTGCCTCCAGGGAGATTTCCCCTGAGCTCTGGGAATACAGCTGAGTGCCTGGAGCAGGAGGCAGCTCTCCCAGTGCTCCAAGTTTAACTAAGGGAGGGAATGAAACTCCTTCACATGGGAAGATATCAAAGCATCTCAGCTGGCAACCTGCAATGAACTGCCATCCCAAATTTCAGGTACTGCCTGATGAGGCAGGGAGCCCAGGGACACCAGAGACTAGACATGCTGTGTCCATCTTCCTTTGTGGGAAACACTGTTTCATTTAGGTACATACCTAAATTTAGGTTTGACCTAACCACTGCTGTTAGTCTTGATAAAACATTCCAAAACCATCTAAGAGGATTTGCCAGATGATTTGCTTCAGTACATGCCACACATCACACACAAGAGGCTGTTTTTAAGGACCAGCCTGGGTATTTCATTTGGTAGCACTTAGACTAGACAGATAACATGCAGGCATGTTGCACTGCTTGGATTCAAAGTCCCCAGTGAATTTTTCCTGTGTCTTTAGTGAGAAAAGGTTGACAGAGTCAGAGACTTGTTTATCCTGAAGAAGAAAAGGCTGAGGAGGAAATGATAGCAGTGTTGCAAAGTGAATAAACTCTGCTCAATGATCTGTGTGGCAAGAAGACACATTACTGGGATTCCAGGGCCAAGAGTTGTTGAAGTTTCACTTAGATATCAAGAAACTCTTTCTAATAGTGAGGATCATTCCTGACTGGAAACATTGCCAGTAATGGTTTAGGCACATTTAACTCCACCTAGGGACAAAGAGACAAACTATGCAATCTCTGAAGATCCTATTTTACTATTAATTCCTTTGGACTAGGCATTATGGGTTTTAATGTACAGGGCTTCAGACTGGATATATGTTCTGTCTCTTCTGGTCTTTGGCTCTGTGGAAATTAAGAAATCAGTTACTCAGCCTGTAATTCAACATAAAGTCTTTTTCAGAATCTCTTGCCTGCATATGAACTACAGCAGTACTAACACTCCTCAGCCACAGCCTCTTCTGACTCTGTCAAATTACAGAAACAGTGGCAGAGGCACAGAAGAGCTGAGGCTTGAGATGGCCTAGTGAAATCCCCCTGCTCAGGCAGTGTCACCTAGTCAGTTGCCCAGGATCATGTTCAGATGGCTTTGGAATATCATAAAATCACTGAATCAACTAGCCTGGAAAAGACCTCTGAGATCATGAAGTCCAATCAATGGCTGTACACCATCTTGCCAACTAGACCATGGCACTGAGTGCCACATCCAATCTTTCCTTGAATGCCTCCAGAGACAGTGATTCCACCACCTTCCTGGACAGCCCATTCCAATGCCCAATCATCCTTTCTGTGAAGAACTTCTTCCTAATGTCTAACCTAAACCTCCCCTGGTGCACCTTAGGACTGTGCCCTCTTGTCCTGTCATTAGCTGCCAGGGAGAAGAGTCTGACTCCTACCTGGCTACAGCTTCCTTTCAGGTAGTTGTAGACAGCAGCAAAGTCACCCCTGAACCTCCTCTTCTCCAGGCTAAACAAAGAATAGACACTCTACAACCTCTCTGGGCAACCTGTGCCAGAGTCCAATCTCCCTTCCTGTAGAAAAGTGTTTTCCTGTGTTGAGAGAGAATCTCTTGTATTTGTGCCCACTGTCTCCAGTCCTGTCACTGGGAACTTCTGAGGTTAGTCAGGCCCCCTCTTCTTTACTCTCAACCATCAGATATTTATACACATCAGTGATTTCCCCAGAGCCATCTTATTGTTAGGCTTAACAATATCAGCTCTCTCAGCTTCTCCTCTAGTATGAGATGCTCCCATCCCTTCGTGCTCGTTTGCTGGAATCTGCTTCAGTGTGTCCCTCTTTCACTTTTACTTGAGAGCCCAGCACTGGACCCAGTGCTTCAGGTATGTCTCACCAGTGCTGGAGATAGTGACAATGAGAGAAATAATCACAAGAAACATACAATGGATCTGAAGTTTAAGAGAAAGTCATTTGTATGAAGGTGTCATAAAATCACTGAATCAACTAGCCTGGAAAAGACCTCTGAGATCATGAAGTCCAATCAATGGCTGTACACCATCTTGCCAACTAGACCATGGCACTGAGTGCCACATCCAATCTTACTGTCCTGCTTACTGCATGGAATCAATCAGCAAGATTTAATGGTGATGATGTCATGTTTCTAAAGATACTTTTTGCCAGCTGAATATGTTATCACTCATTAACCTGAAGGAGAGTGAGATAAACTGAACTGCTATTTCAGAAAACTTTCTTTTTTTCTGAGAATGCATTTTCTTTATTTTTTTTTTTAATTAAATTGACTTCCTATTTTTTCCTAAACTTCCCATGGACATTAGTAAAAACAAAACAAAAAAAAAAAACCAACTCAACAGACCACTATTGCTTTAAAGGAATTCTTGCTCCTCATCCAATATTAAATGAACCATACAGTCAGCCACTATACTGCAGTATCTTGCCCAGAGATATTATATATTGTATATAATGCCTCACTACAAGAACAACTTCCTCTTCCCCATCCCATTAATACGTTAGATGTCCACAGAGATTTTTTAGGCATTTGTAAACCACTTACAACTGAAATGACACTATGAATTCTTAAATGGTGAGAGCTGATCACAAAAGAATACAGAACAGTTCCTAATGAACTGGAAGAGGACCGTAAAAGCATTTAGAGGCTTACAACAAGTCCTTTAGACAACCCCTTTTTAAAATTAGACAGGAATGCTTAATTTTCTCTCAAGGATAAAACATTCTTAATCCTGTCAACCCAACATATGAACTATAAAAATAATATATATTCTGTCATCCTACCTGGCTGTGCCCCAAAACAAAAGGGCTTCAAGAAGAAAGGTACTTGGAATTAAGCCACATGTTTGGTATAGAAATCCCTCAAGACCCAAAATATGCTTATGAAAGGAATTAAAATACTATAAAGTATTTTATAATTCTACTTATGCCTTTTTAAATAAAAAAGTGGAAATTCTGAATTACTGCTGATTTGAATAACTTCTTATCAGAAAGCTTTATTATTTTGAGAATAGAACATTCACTCATAACACAAGTAAAACATCTGCAGTAGGAGACCAATCAAGAAAGCAGAGATTGTATTAGTCTCCTCCCTGAAGAATGATAATGTATTTTAAATGATTTATCAGAGCCCTCGTTATCCATCCTTCCATTGTATGTCACCCTCCTGGCATGCCCTATATCAGAGCTAAGGCAGCGGGACAGAGCCTGCTGGAGGGAAGCTGGTAGATGGGATTGAGAAAGGGCCCAGGAGGTAACCCATGAATGTGCTTAGGACATGGAAGTGTATTATTCTCAGGTCAAAGCCCTTTGGGCAGGCTTTCCTCAAGCAGCAGCTTGGCCACATCTGTCCATACAGTGCCTGGAGAGATCCCATAGCTGCATCTCCAAAGAGTTCTAGGATGGGAAAGGGACTTCTTTTGGAAAAACTTAACTCTAGTGGATTGTTCCTGGGAGCTGCAGGGTCTCTCAAGCCCCTGTAGATGTTGACAGCTGCCTGCTGTTTATGCTTTTCTCTCCCCAAATGCTGAAGCTGCCACATACACAGCACAGAGATTGTACTTGGTAGTTTAGCACAAACAAATGTGAGATTTGCATGATGACACTGACAGGACAGGTGGGATTCATCTTGCCAAAAGGTGTATATATATAATATACAACCCATGAAGTCACTTAGACTTCTTTTATAATTAAATAATAATTAATATAATTATAATATAATTAATGATACTTCTAAGATTTGAGCTACATAGTATACTTTAGTCATCTACTATAAGATTAAGTGAATATTTTTTTCTAGAATTACCTCTTTTTTCTTTTACATACTATAAAAGGAGCTCAGGTGACTGAGTCAGATGCTAAAAAATTATCTGAGATTTATCCCATTCCTATCTTGCTGGTGAGTTAACAAGTCTCTGTATACAATAAGCATGATGACTAGTCATACATACATTAATATCTTTTGTATCATTTCTAATAAGAAAAAGATTTTCTTAACAAGAAATAATGTTCATTCTTTAACATTACTCCTAATCACAATCATTAACCCAGCAGCCATACATTTGTCTGAAATGTTATTTCTCATGCAAATGTCTAATTCATTTCTGGAAAGGCAAAATTAACTCTAAGGGAAAACACATCTCTTATGCTTCATCTGTAACCATTGGCAGCCCTCCAAAAGACAGGGCAGCGTAAGCACAGTGCATTAAGTAAATAACAGATTTCACTCTGGACAGTTACTTTTTATTCTGGGGTGGAATGGCCACTGGTATGATGCAGGCCATTTAAAGCAAATGCCAGTAGAGCCAGCCCATATTACAGTGTTTCTTTATATGTCACAGGCAAAGTATTTTAGGAAGTTTCCTGGCAATTTTAGTATTTTATTATTAGAACCCATTTTGCCCTCTCTGGATTTTGGAGTCAACTGCTCTAGCTATCATCTATCAAGTGATACAGATTTCAGCAAAAGCCATAAAACTTATGATGACATTTTTGTATTTCAGTGTCTAACATTTCAGTCTCTTCCAGGACAGAAGTGAGTGGTTGGTCCCAATGACGTATTCTCTCTTGATATGAGCTGGCTTTTGGTTTCAGTCCTGAAAGGGCTGCCAAAAATTTATCATTTTACACCTCTCTATCTAAATGTTTCAGATTGAGACTATGGCATGTGAGGTGGCCAGCCTGTTTAATTAAAGGGAACGGGAAATGCAAATGCAGAAAGGAAAAAATAGGAAAAATTTCTTGAGTTATTTTTAAAATTTGCATGTTTCTGAACACCTTCAAAGGTCTGGTTGCTACTCTGGGTGGCAAGGAGATAGACTACAAGGAAGTGCTCTTCTTCAGGATGATTGAAGGCACAGAAGTTCTCTGCTCAGACACACCCATAACTAGAAGAACAGCATGCTCACTCAGCACATGCAACTCTACAAGGAGAAAGAAACATTGTTTGAAAAAGGCCTTTTCTTGTTTACTGAAGAATTCACCCTGTCCATACCTCACACTCATAGCAAGCATAACCCAGCTACTTCACTCCTCCACAACCATAAGACAAGCTATGTAAGTAAGGCTTGAGGTGAACCTTAAGATATGGCAAATGTCTTCACAGTATGAAATCAAAAGGCTCTTGTGCACTCTCAGGGAATCCACACGTATGTGTATGTCTGTCTCACAAAACAGAAAAG
Source organism: Acropternis orthonyx (assembly GCA_035583155.1). Taxonomy (NCBI): domain Eukaryota; kingdom Metazoa; phylum Chordata; class Aves; order Passeriformes; family Rhinocryptidae; genus Acropternis; species Acropternis orthonyx. The sequence continues at coordinate 30,270,760 of JAWWEU010000040.1, read as the reverse complement.
ACATAGGTGAAATTCAGGTGCTGCTCAGATACCACTCCCAGCGAACTCCAGAAAGCCATGCAAGTCCTTAGGGGATAGAAGTCCCTGATGTTGCTGCCCTTCAAGATATTTTCTTTCCCACATCCTTATTTTCTTCTGGTTTTGTTCAACATACGCATTTTGTTGGTAATAGCAAAACCAGAAAGCACAGGAATTCTGGAAAACACGTTCACTTTCGTGTATGGTCTTTAAAAAAAAAAAAAAAAAAAAATTCAAAGACAATTTGTTAAGATGGACTTTGCGGCCCTCTAGTGGCTTGGGAGAGACATTAGGGAAGAGGAATGACATATTTCCAAAGCTCGGTCCTACCACTTTCACACCAAAACGCAAACTGGAAGTAGAGTTCCTCCACCACTTCCAGTAGAATTAAAAGTTTTCATTAACCCCTTACTCTGCTTTCCCATTCAAGTTTTCTACAGTTAACTAGAACTAGGACCATCATTTTTGTAGAGCCAAAGGCTGATTATGGTTCCAAGAGGTATCCTCAGCTGCTTGCATCAAAGGGAAACAGTTGGTCATGGATATGGCAAGTCTGTAAGTTGTATGACTTTTCAATGTCTGTGCAACCAGAGTGGGACACAAAGTTGGCTTCCATCTTACTCTGCTTATGTTCGGTGAGAGGTCTTTTTGTGGGGTACACACATGGATAAGGGACATTACTGGAAAACTCTTCAGTCTGTAAGACCCTCTGATTACTATACACTATCGATTGTTAAAACTGGCAGTGACCAAATAACAAATAGAAGGCAGAGGGCAATCAAAAGAGATTTCAGGGCCCTGAGACGATTGGTAGAGGGATCAGGAGCACAGGTAGTGATTTCCTCAATTCTTCTAGTAGCGAGGAATAACACTGGTAAGAAGAGGCAGATCCCTCAGGTCAATGAGTGGCTCTGAAGTCAGTGTAATTGGAAAAAATTTTGAGCTTGTTGACCATGGGATGATCTACTCTACACCTGGTTTACTGACACCTGGCAGGATGCACCTGTCTCAGAGCAAAAAAAAAGTTCTAGCACAGGAACTAAGGAGCTAGTGGGTGTGGTTGACAGAGCTTTAAACTAGATTGGAAAGGGGAAGGGACAAAACCCATGCTTGCCAGTAGTGCGTGATGGGATGACATGTCAAAACTTCAGAAGACCAGCACTCATGGGATCCCTCAATCTGCCTAAAGAGGTGTTGGCTACAGCGTACAACACCTGAAATATTTCTACACCAATGCACATAGCATGAGGAACAAACAAGAGCAGCTCAAAACTTTTGCCCAGTCTGAGATTTGACATCACTGGCATAAGTGAAACCTGGTGGGATGAGTCCTGTGACTAGAGTGCCATGTTAGATGGTTAAAGGCTCTTCAGGAGGGATAGGCAGGACAGAAGAGGCACAGGGGTGACAATGTGTGTAATAGAAGGGTTTGAATGTATGGACCTCACAGCTGACAATGGCACAGTTGAGAGACCCTGGGTGAGAATCAAGGGGCAAACAAATAATGTGGATGTCCTTGTGGGAGTCTACTACAGACTTCCCAGACAGGATGCCAACAAATTATTCTTTGAGAAACTAAGGGAGACTTCCAAGTCAACTGCCTTTGTCCTTATGGGAGACTTCAACTTGCCAGAAATTAACTGGGAGCATCACACAGCTGGTACAACCTGGACCAGAAGATTCCTGAAAACTGGATGACAACTTTATGGAACAGGTCCTAAGGGAGCTTACTTGCAAAAATACCCTCCTTGATCTGCTGCTGTCTTACTTATAAACATCTACTGCAGATACTCTCAGACCTGTTTTTAAGCAAGGAAAATTCCATGCCACATTGCTTTCCAGTTTCAGAAGAGATTTTAGAGCACATACAGGCTGAGAGTTAAAAGAAAGATCGTGTTTGTGCCGTACTTTAGTTTATGGGCTGTACTTGGGCTGCTTTCAACAAGTGCAATAGATGCTTGAGGAGCCCCCAGAAACACTACTGTGGTCAGTGCAAAGGGGAAGAATTAGGTAAATAATGAAAATATCTCCAGCTGACCAGTGCTGTGACTGTCCCTAAAGATTCTTGAGACCCAAGATTTGATGGACAAGGCCCCATTTAGAGCTGGTTCCCTCTCTCCTCTCTCATGTAAGCCTGATTTCATGACTTGGTGGTGCTGCAGAGAGCTTGCTGACTTTAGCAAGCTGCAAATGACAGCAGACAGTATATCTGCACAACACAGCAGCAAGTCAAGCAAAGGTACCTCAACCCTGGAAGGAGACATGCTGCGTGAGCAAAGGGTTTTATTGTGTTAAGTCTTCAAGATAAGGCTGGTGCTTCAGTAGGACATCAATACTGCCTCTGGTAACACTCACCTGTGCAGAGAACAGCATCAGGCTGGTCCTCACATCTTAAGTGTGAATCCGATCAGACCTCCCACAGGAATAAAACAGCTGTTTCTGTAAAGATATCTCCTAAGCCTAGTTTCCTTTTTGTTTCTTTTCCTTTCCTTCTCCTAAGCCTAGTTCCTCCTAAGCCTAGTTTTCCTAGTTTTACCTTTTTGTTGGCTGGGGGGGGGGGGTTGTACTTTTCTTTGTGGATTTCACACCAATTACTGCCTTTACTTGGATAATAAAGCATAAGGTCTTGTTCAAACTTGAAAGTTAAAGCAGATTTATGCAGAGGGTGAATTTGCACTACCACGAATAACTATTTCTGAATAATTTCCTGTATAAACAAGTCCATTACTGTTATAGTGTACAGAGAGCAATCTACAAATTTCTAGAGATTTGTGATTCTCAGATCACAGTTAAAACAGCTCAGCCTACCTCTTGTGGGCAGCCAGGAAAGGAGTCTCTAGATGCCCCAGACTCCTTTCTCAAATGAGAGATGGCTGAAAAAAAAACACAAGGGCAGTGACCAGACCACTGGTAATGCCTGAAATGTTTGCTGGAGACCCCAGGAGTGAGCTTCACTGGTGCCTTCAACATCAATAGTGGCAGCTGTTCACCACATCATATCACCCTTCTTTCCTGAGAAAAACCTGAAGAAAAGTAGGAGACGTAACTTTACAGACCTCATATTTGGCCTGCAACCTGAACGCACTTTTCCTCCCACATGCTGTCATGCTGAAATAACAGTTCATCTGTAAGTCTATTTTCTCTTATATTCTGGTAGAATATTATTTCTAAGTGACCAAAATGGAATAAAATGTACCATGAGGAGCCCAAAAGTATCGAATTAGTGGAGAGCGGATTAAATGTGCAACATTTTCCATTTCTCTAACACTCAGAGGGGAAGAAATGAATCTGTGGGATGTTTGGAAATGTTGCACTAATGGATATTTCAACCTGATTGTGACATTTTCTTTAGAAGTCACCCATTAAATCACAATGTGCCTGCTCAGTACATGTAGTAATATATTGTAATTGTCAGGGTTTCAAATACTTAATCCGGAGTATGCTACAAGTAAAATTACTCCATCTGTTTGTAATCTTATTCTGTATGGTTTCATAATTTTTTCTAAGACCTTAATTTCCTTAGTTTCACAAAAAGATGCTGTGGCAATTACTTTAATTGGAGACCTACAAATGTCATGGTTTTATTTTACACTTTTCAAAGCTGATCATGACATTTAAAACTGAAACTATCCAAGTGCTAAATCAAAGCAAAGGAAAAGCTTATTAAGGAGGTGTAAAGATACATGCAGGTATCCACCAAAATGCCACAACAGTGGCAAGAATTCAAAAAGGCTTACTTGAAGACAAGAACACAAAAAAAAATGTACAAAGCAAAATTAGCCATGCTTCCAGAGCACAGAGCCTGAGAAAAAAGGCAAACCCTCTTTTCATTCCCAGGCTTTATCCTTGCCTCTAGCCTCCCTCCCCCAGTCTGACTGCCACCACGGACTGTAACAGTGTGAGGATTTATCTCTCCTCAGACCAGAGAGAGACTGCATTTTTTCTCTGGTATGCAAAGGAGAAGAGAAAGAAAAACATTCAACTATTTATGAGAAAAGTACTCTTAGGCAGGAAAGGCTTCCTAAGCAAAAAACAAGTCCTAACTTCTTGTTACAAATTCTTCCAAAAGGATTCCTATAGGAGGAGAAATGATTATTAGGTATTTGGTATATTTTTAATAATGTCTGGTCTGTATTTGAATTTCTGTTTCAGAACCCATCGAATAAAATGAAAATTCTCCCTTTGACTTTCTTATTCTTTTCACTTCAAGAATCCTTGTCCAAAATATCTAGTGATATCCTTCGGCAGTGGAAACATATCTAGTCAATGGTCTGGTGTTACTTAAGATTCCTTTGTTTCTAAAACTCAAATAATTTGTATTCTGATAGTTTTCCCTGGATGGGGTTTCCCAGTGGTTTCCAAGCTCTGGCACACCTGCAATGTTGTGATACAAATGTAAGCCCAAAGTGCAGTCACAGTGGAAACACAAGAATGCTAAGAGAATCTAATAGAAAATAATTCTAAAATATATTTATGTGCCACTATGCATTCATTGGACTAGCATATTTACAACACTGGGCAAGGATCTGTCAACCTCACTTCAGTAGGAAGTTAATGATTAGACAAGAAGTGTGAAACAAAACTATAAGAAGAATCTAAGATGAAAAAGACCTCTGCAGGAGGGTAAAATGAAACAACTGTAGGAGCCTTCTTTAGAAAGATTTTTGACAGAAAAATTGAAAATAAGCAGGAGTCAGAAAAAAAGTGAAACATACTTTCCTGCTTGCTCTTAATTGTAATATAAAGACTTGGGAAAGAACTCTATCACCAAATAATACATAGATAAATAAATAAATTTCTCTTTGTTTATTGTAAATTCTAGCATTTCACTGGAGTTTGTCAAAGGGCCATAGTTACCTTATCTGTTTGGGTTGGGGTAGCACAGAAAGGATTAGTTAACAGTTCTGATGGAGAACTTTCTGAAATATTTGTGAAAGGCTGTTAATAAAGGTTTTTAATAAAGTGACAGAAGGGTTTATGTCTAGGACATAAAGCAACTGCTAATTTGTGTGGAAAGAACAGCTATCTTAATGGGAAGTTTTTCCTTTATTACCCAGTGTCATGTTCCTTCTTATAAAGCATGTGTCATGAGCTGGCACCAGGGCCAGAATTCTAGTAGAGATGACTGCACTAAGATCTTCTAACAGGGAACCTTGCTCTCTACACCATCAGGCACTGAGGTCCTCACATAACTGCAAGGTAATGCTGAATGTGTGTATCTTCACGTCACTTCTCTAAAACAAAGAGATGGGAACCTGAAGCACAAAGACTGAGTGACTTGCCAAAAACCTTCAAAACACCTTCTGTAGAGTGCTGAAAGGCTGTCTTACAACTCAGGTCCTCAAACCCCAGCTGTTGGATTTATATGTGTCCATTGAACTGAACAGAGGCAGTAGCTGCAGCTTATCTGAATGTCAGTGTGCTTTACAAGAGGCCTCACACTACCCTTGTCATCCAGATTGAGGACATCTGTATCACTTCTTTGTCCGTGCATCCATGTTTCCTTTCTCTGCCACCAAGTAACCCCAGCAAGCACATCTGCACTGGGAACTGGGAAGCCCAGTCACATCCCTTGAGAAAAAGGTCTCTATCACTTGCAACATAGAATTACTTGCACACTTACAATATAGCTGACACTGGATTTACATTGTTAATTTGGAATGCAGAGGACAAGGACCTTCCAGCTCCCTTAAAGCAATCCTGGAGCAGGAATCTGTCCTGAGTTTCTCAACTGCTACATTGATATCTCTATTGCTGAAATATCTGTTTCTCACTGTTTCTTAAATAGTTGCTTGTTCTCAGCATGGAAATAGTTTCACCAAAATAAGCAAGGGACAATGGAAACTCTTAAGAACTCTGAATGTAACCTGTGTTTCTCCTGTGATTAAATTTTCTTTATTCAGTAAAAATACTTGTTTTCTTTCCCTCCATGTCTAGGTAAATGATTTGATTTACTCTTCCCTTATTCTGCACTGCTTCCACAAAAACACAACTGAGTGCTCTACCTGGAATGTTATCTTTCAGCCTCTGGTCATCTGTCAATCACTCTAAGACTTCAGCCTGTCCTTCAAACCCTCATAAATAAAGCATCAGCATGGTAAAGTGAAATGAAAATAACTTGTTCCATGTTTAAAAAATTCTTTCCAGTATACCTTGCCCTGTGGTGTTTCAGCTCAGATTTCTCTGTCCTCTAATATCTCCATCTTATGGTGTTTTTCTGACAGCTATCTAGGAACTATATGACTCACAATTCAAGAACAGAAGCTTTTGAAGATTTAAGAGATATGGGAGATGTCTTATTGCAGACATGTGTTTTAAACCATTTCTCCAGAGATAAGAAAACAACTCAAAATAAAGACACGTGCACATACAAGCATAATTTAAAATTTTTGAATAACAAGCCGTATGTTTTGTGCCAGGAATGTAGACTGGAGCAGACGGATTACAAACTTGAATGTGTGACTAAAAATATACATATAGATGGGAGGATATTAGAATCTATGTTGCTTATTTCAGAACAGATGGAGACTATACTGTATTACAACTAATCTTTTGGGAAAACACTAACCTGTGCCATTTCCAAATTTAACTTTAAGTACAACAAAGCAGACAGTACTTTTTGTGTCAGTAATTAGATGATTTTAGAGGCAATATGTTTTTTAAAAGTGCAGCTGAATCACATAAATAGTTCTGTTGCTTTCTCACAGATGCTTAAGCTTTGGCAAAAAATGGACTTTAAACACCAGTTCACTCCTTGTATTAAATAAGACAGTCTAATCTACTTTTGCCTTTTAAAACCTGTTTCAAACCACTGTTCCCTGACTCAGGACTTTCCTTTTCATATTGCAGAATGATTTTAGGGCATTCAAGCTGATATGATTACATTAAGATGGAAAAAAATCCCACAAATAATTTGGCTGAATGTCAGGAAAAACTTTCTGGTAATGAACTCTTTGTTGATTATTGAATAATTACTCATTAGAAGAAATGGAAACATCATTTCCTGGGAGTAGGTTGTTGTGAGAGTAAGAAATAAACTATATAATAAGTTACTGCTCTCTTCAATTTCAGTAATACTGCAGTTGCAATTTGAAACTGAGCTTCAGTGCAGAGTGTTGTAGAAGTATTTGAACTCTAAGGATTTTACAATGATGGCCAATATATTGGTTCCCCTGTGTTTAGAGCGATATATGTACAGCATACAACAGCTGCATTTGCTACCACTTGTACTGCCACCAGTTCTTCTAGCTGTGCTTTGTCAGGATCTTACCAAAGGGATTGATCTTAGATTTTAACACAGCTAGCCATCTTAATAGCACTGTCTTTTGTAAATTAAGATGTTTCTTATGGTGCTATACCAGTGCCAAAAGGAAAGACTGTATTTTCCACCCATAACCATGTTACTTCTATACCTTTCAGGAAGAAATCATGCCTGTGTCAAAACTTAATCTTTCTTCCCTATATATGCAGTGTACTGGTCCAGGCTTTTTTTCCTTCAGGAAATTCCCACTACACAAGAAATTATTTGTACTTCAAAAGTACCAAAGGGAGCATTTTTGTCAATGCAAGGTCTGTGAGCCAGTGCTATCAGCTCTGCAACTAAACATACTCTAGTATAGTCAGCCAAAGTTGTATTTACTTCTCCTCTATCACTGTCAAAAAGGCCTAAAACCACCAGCAATATTTCTCAAAGATTCTTGTCCTTCAGGATGGTTCAGGCTTCTCAGAAATTAGCTCAGTGGGTAAAAACTTGGTGCTAATAACACCAAGGTCATGGGTTCAGTCCCCTCTATGGGTCATTAATTTAGGAGTTGGACTAGATGATCCTTGGGAGTCTTCCAACTCAGAATATTCTGTGATTCTGTGACATAGTTCTCACTCTGCTGTTGACACTGCACTCTTGCTGTTGCACCGTTCTTACCACCATTTAATTGCCACTTTCAAAAGCACACTGAAACTACTGAGGCAATCAATTTCACATAAAAACCAGAAGAATAAATGAACTGCCCATATGAACTGAGTTTGTTAGAGAACTGAAATTTTCCCTATCATGTTCCAGTGCCTCTTTTCCAAAATGGCTCTTCCAGCTTCTCTCAGTCCCATCTTGCTCCTGGGCAAACATGTGATAGTATTATGCAGAACTGTTTACAGCTATTTAGCATCCCTTTCTGTTCACAAACTTAGATCTACTGCTTGGGAAAGCAGTCTTCTGTTCCATTCACTGCTGCAGTAAGCATGAGAAAATTAAGTTCTGCAGCTGATGGAAGTGATTGTTTGTTCTTTTGTGTACAAAGAGATAAAACAAGTGTTTCTCCCCAGTCTTCCCTTCCCTGTAGAGTTTCACATCTGAGACTTTTCTGAAAGCCACATTTTCCCAAAGTGAGGTTCTTTTCTTTTTTTCTTGTCATCTGTTCCTTCTTTATTTAAGTCAGAAATAACTGACTTATCAAAATTACTTGAAGACTTTAGTGGCCTGTGTGGCTGAACATGCTTCCAAAACAGCTATTGAAACTTTAAGAAGGTTAAATTAAGTGATGACAAAGACTTCATACATTGACTATCTGACTGCACTGGGACTCTGGTCTCCATGTGGCCATAGTTTGTCTCTTCCCGACAACCAGTAAATACTCTGTGCACCTGTGAGGTATCAAGGAATAAAGAACATTGGAGCTATTATAGAAGGGGAAAATATTTTTAGCTGTGTTATTATTGTAGAGTGAAACAAAACCTAGACATGCTGTACAGGTATCACCCATACCCTGAAATGTTTTTTTACCATTTTCTCAACTCCTGTAGCTCCTGGTTATGCCCCAACCCAGATTGAAATATCTCCCAGTATTTTAACCTTCCTCAGACTGACCAGATGAAGCCCTGGCTGGGATGAAGTTTCCATCCCACAGCAACCCAGTGGGGAGGTGATGAGCTGTCCCTCAGCAGCACTCTCAGACTTGGCAGAGAAATGGTATTTTCCCTTTGCAATGTTGCCTCCAACAGTCAGTGGATCAGTGCATTAAAGGACAAGTGTCATGAACCTGGCAGCCCACCTGTGCTGCCCAAAGAGCTTTATGAAATCAGGAGAACCAGAAAGTTTTGGGAAACAGACTGAACAAATGTCTTTTGGGAATCTCTTGAGTTTACATTGATCCTCTCTTGACATGCATGCTCACTGAAGACCCATTGTCATACAGATATGCTGTTCAAATTTCACATTTTGAAATTCCCTGATACTTGTATAAAATTAGAGTTTTGTTCTCATGGCCTCAAAAAAGACAAGAGAACACTGAAAACAATAAGGCCTAAGGCTGTGAGCCACAGCTGAATCTATACAGCAATTCTCCTGTGGATTCTAAAAACTGTTCAGACTCTGAGCCAGCCTCTACTCCTGGAGGACACGGTGCAAAGTCTTGGCATTCAGGATCATTGGTAACAGACTGTCACCTGCTAATAGATTGCTAAAATCAACTAGCAGAAAAATTATCTTGTGATTCTGTTCTGGAGGCATCTTTCCACTGAAATGATGAAATAGGATGTAAAATTAGCTTTGTGGTATACCACTAGATGGCAAACTGGCAGTGCGATACACACCAGACTCCCCATCACAGACATCTCTGATTAGGCATATTGTGGAAAATGCAAGCTATCTCTATGCAAATAAACAGAGGGTTGATGATATAGAACAAAGTATACTTCAACTTCCATGTTATTTGCCACTCAGACTGGACAACACAGATCTCCTTGGATTCACACAAGATCTCTCAGGCAAAGAGAAATTTTTCTTCCCCTTTTCATCTCCCAAGCCGGGACTGAGCATAGTTGAGTGTCAGATGACACTGTAATGACTTCATCTGGAAATAAGTCTGGAACAAGACTGCCACAAGGCCCTTGAAGAAGGGCTGTACCACCAGACTGAGACCTGCAGAAGTGCTTTAGGAGTGCAATCAGGCTCTTCCCAGTCTATGTATTTTGTAGAGGCATCAGAATAAACACAAAGATCTTCTAGCAGCCAGCACAGCACTCAATCAGAATAAAATTTCATTCTTTAGATAACATTGTGCATGTACAAATATTTATTTCAAATCTAACAAATCCAGGAGCAGCTGCAAGGGAAAAAAACCTTATTTAACATTTCATTTCCTCTGCATCATACTCCAGCTAGCACTTGCAATCAAAGCTGCTGGAGAGTCATATAAATTGGCCTTTTTATCCCTGTGAAGGATTTTTTTACAATGAATCTAGGAAACTGCCTTCTCTGTACCTCTGGCCGAGGGGAAGTTATGGGGACAAACATGGCAGGTTTCACAGGTTTCTGTCATTGAAATTGCTGCTGCCGCTCTGGGCACTTTCCTACAGAGATCTGCAGGGGCAAAGCAGTTAGGAAAAGTACATTAAACAGAAGTGTAAGGCACCAAAAATTCTCCCAGGAACTCCCAATTATTTCCTCCCTTGCAAAAATGAAGTCACCTAAGAGTGTACTTGATAATGGTTGCTTTTCCAGTTCAGAAAATCTCTTAAGTTACAGAATAAGCACTGGAAATGCAAAATGCTCTGTAATCCTACTAAAATGTATGGAAAATTGGTAAGAGAGAATGTGTTCACTCAAGCCAAAATGCAACCACAATGACTCGACAGCCAAACAGAAGTGTATGCTGGGACAGAAGCAAGTCATTTGACTTGCTCATGCACATTTAGTCTCTTGCATTGGGCTTATATAAGAAGATGATGCTGGAATCAGGTATTTCCCTAGACAAAAGTGAAGATCTGCAAACTATGGACAAAGGAGTTTTGCTTTCCTGTGCACCAGAGAGTCAAAACCCAGAAAGCACTCCTCTTGTCACAGCTCTCAGTTAGGGGAGTTTCATAACCAGCAGACCTAAGTGCTTCCTGAGCTCTCTCAGGGCCACAGATAGGAACAAATACCTTTTGGGTTCCTGCCTGATGTCACTTTACAGACGCAGCAGCTAATTCTCAATTTTTATTCTAGTCACAAACTCCCATAGGAATCCCAGTACCCATGTTTCTCAACATCTGTCCAGGCTTTCATACAGTGCTGTTTTTAGGGACTGATTTCCATTATTTCAGCGGTCACTGAACAGACCTCCTTTTGCAGTCTTTCTGTTTCTTGGGCAAGAGTCCTACCTCCAACATTCAGAAATTGCTCTATAGCTCTTTTCATACCAGCAAAATTTTATTATTATTTTTGTTGATAAAATTATTATTAGTTTTTGAAGTGCTTATTTCTATTTTATTTTTATTCTCATCTGGAGCATCAAGGGAAAACAACAGATAAGTACAAAAGTTTTTGGATATGTAATTTTATTTTTTGATCTATTGAAGTGTTTGGATTGCAAGAAAACTGCTCAGAAGTCACAACACTTGTTTGTAATGCACTTTTTATGTTTAACCTGTGTATTCATTGAGACTAGCTCTTACACAGTGGAATAAATGCTTTTTTATGAGCTAGGTCCTCTACTGTGTTTAATAAATACCTAAAGAGTTGAATTAGGCAGGTGCCAAAGGCTGTTATGAGTGGCTCCCACTGCCTGTTTTACCTAAGCTTGAGCTCTGAAAGGGGGAGACTGTGAGGACTGGGGAGCACATGTGATATAGGACATGGGATAATAGCCAGAGTTTAGAGAAATGGTGCCACAGTCCACTTGTACCTCCAGCCAGAAGAAGCAGTTGTTACAGTAATCTTTGCTCTCTCCCTTTTGTACCCATTCTGAGCTCTCTATTTTTCTCCTGTCCCTTTCTTTTCAGTAGCAGGAGCACCTTAGGCCCTTCCAGGCTCCTGTTTCTCACCTCTGATGCAGTAAAATCACTGTTTAATGCATTTTTCAGAGACCACTTGAGCTGACTCAAGTTGTCACATACACACAAACAGCAGACTGCATTAACTGAGCTTCAGCGGCAGTTCTGAAAGCAATGTGATTATAAAAGCTTTAAAAGACAGGACAATCTGTAATTAGCAGAGGGCTTTTCCTGGTAATTACATTAACCTTTAGTTGAACATTACTCAACCTGTCACACTGTTATTTTTATGGTCCCCTACCAAAGTATGCCTCGGTAGGACTATGAGCATGTCTTGGTCAATGGAAAATTCCACATTCTTGAATAAAACCTACAAGAGCCTTGCTTTGGTCAAGTGCCACCCTGCGCTGTGCCTGTAAGGTTTCACAAACAATGGCCTCACTGGCTGGAGGGAATCCAGCCCTGATAGTAGCATTTTCAGTCATTCTTTCCTTGTGCAATGAATGAAGAATGAAAAATGCAGCTATTCACAGAAGCAGCTTTGTCTGATAGTAATGACCTGGGTACTAATCTGATCATTTGTCACACGACATGTTCTGTAAATTGCTATTTTCCATAGCGTTTGTTTGCCTCTATGTTTTCCAAGTACAGCACTGCATATAGTGTTCAATAGAGCTCTAGACAGGGGCCATGACTACAGCAGAAAACAACTAAGTTGGATAAATATGCAAACATTCCTAATAAAAATCCAATTAAGAGATTAGCTGCACAAATGCACAAAAGTTCATGAGAGGTATTCTGGCACTACAGATTCTTTCTTTGCTCATTTAATCTGATTAGTTCATTCCATATAACTGTAGTCTATGGGGCAGTAAAAGTACCACTGTAACTTAGCTTTGTTCAAGTACTAGCTAAAATTTTGTAAGTTTGGTTCTGAAAGCTGAATAAGATCTCAAAATGAGCTGAGCAGTCAAAGCACGATAAAAGTTATTAAAAACAAAATTAGAAGAGATAAACCTTTGTACATTTTTTCCTGGTTTTCTTTCAGAATTATAGAAATCATAATCCTGGTGTAGATCTCTGAGTAAGAGCAAGGAATATAAATTTAAATAATCCTGTAAGCTGCCAAGAGTAGAAGCAATCTGTGATGGCTCAGACGACCAATTTCTGGGGAGATTCTCTGATTTATCTTGGCTTCAGTTCCCTACTAACTAAATGGGCATACATCTTCCCTTGTCCTGGCCTACTTTTGTGTTCAGACCAAAATGTTCTAATATCAGACCTTGAAGTTAGGTGTCTAAATTCATGTTTATTGGAGACAATTGGGCACTTCTGGAGGAGGACTCAACTCTGCTGTATTCAATGTCTACACCAAGATTAGATGAGCTGTATCCTAGAAGTACCTACTCACATTTTAATGACTATAAAAGGAGTTTGGATGAGTAGCTCACAGCGATCTTCATCATGGGCATCCAGAGTTGACTAACATGAAACCCATGCTGAACATCCTAACTTCCAGAAATTTCAGGAACACACCTACTCCTGTAATGTAGGGAGACATACAATCCAATACAAAAATCTCAAGTTTTTCAGCAGCTTTTTCAAATATTTTCCTTATTAACAAGTCACAAACTCATAGTCTTCTGCTTCAAACTTCTGATGAGCTCAACAACTGAAAGCTGCAATATGGTAGTTCTCCTCCTGCTATGTAGTCAGATACCTTGATATGGAAAGGACCTCATGCTGCTTTACTTCCTGAGACAAAAAAGACTGTTCTGTGCTATTGTGACTACATGATATAGGACTGGAAATCTGGGGAAGGGAGGGTTCCCATGCTGTGGTATGCCTGAGTCATTGGGATGACAGCTTCCTATACTCTACCTTTCTGTAAACTGACTGCTTTTCCCACCAAACTGGTTATGTATAAGAGTGTTTACTGAATTTAATTTTAGCTCCAGATTAAGCTTCTTCCAGAGGCTACAGACACCAAGTTGGATTGTCTAAATTACAGTCTCTTCTGGGGCCCTAAATGGGCTTTCTCAGACTCTGGATGGAGGGTAAGGAGGTTAGCTTCATGAGGCTGAAGGTCTTTGAAATAGGACTAGTCTATGTTCAATTTGTCAGCACTGTGACTTCCAAAGCAGAGCCTCAAACCCCTGTACCCTTATCTCAGTTGTTGTCTAGAGCAAAAGAGCAACAGAGCAAACTCTCATCAGCAGATGTGAGTAGAACCAGAAGGAGCAGTAACTTATCACCTAAATCTTCCATCAGTGAAGAAACGGTCTCCACTATGGTGAACCATATGGGATCTCTTCTTGCATTTACAGAAGACTGAACCGTTTTGGAAGGGTTTTGGTGAACATTGTGTATTTCTCACCACTGTATTTAATCAGATCATTTTTCATTTAAAAGACATCAAATCAGCTGCAGATTAGATAAGATAGCTAGAAACCCTTTATTTCTCATAAATGTTTTCTCAGAAGAAAACAAACTTGAATCTACAACACTTGGATTAAAACCTGGAACTTTCCAAAGAAAATACAATCTAGTCTGTGATGCAGTTAATTATCTATTTAATGATCTTAAAGAATTTAGTAGAGCAGTTTATCTTTAGTTTCTATCCTTATATGAAAAGAAAAAATCTTCATCTAAAGCTACAGCAGAGGAAGCCTTTGAAAGACTAGATGTTTGCAGAATTTCTATGAAATACTATAGGATACACACTGTTAGATCAACAACCGTTGCAAGGTTGGAGACATGGTGTTGTGATATCTTTTACTTCCCACCTCTACAGAAGTTCTATTGTGACTGAAAAGGGCATTGGACTTTATGGTTTATGTACAACACCATGCATAAATAACATTATGGCTAGAAAAGGGCATACATGAGATAAATTTGGGCTTGACAGAACAACAGGAAATCGTTTCAGGCAGATCTGGATGATAACAGTAAATCTTCACATAAGGTTCATATAAGGCCTTTTGTCTTTCCCTTCTTCTTTTCTAGAAGCAAGAAAATATCATGTTCTAACTCTCCTAACACTTCCTGGAGTAAATGGAGTTCTAACATAAATTCTTATCTCCATTTTGTTCTGAATTTTTGTTTTTCTTTACACTTCAAAATAGCATGGCAAGAGTCCCAGAGCACCATGTTTACATGTAAAAAAATATTTTAGTCAATTTATCACTCAGAAAATTCGTATGAAGATCATAAAACAAATGTTATTCCACTTAACAATCATTTAGTGTTCGATTATAAGTTTTATTTCTGGTCAAAAATATTCAAAATTTTTTCCTGTAGGTCCTAGTTTTTCAAACCATGCCAGGGAGCACTAAAATTTTACAGCCTTGTTTAAAATACAACATCGTTACTACTTCTGGTTAATTTTCAAAACCTAATCACTATCTGTTATGACTAAAAAATACACAGTAAAAATATTCTTTTAAATTTTTCCAAACCTTCTAACAGGTTAGCATTAAGAGGTAAATTTTCTCGTGTTGCCAGAATACTTGGCTTACATAAATGCTTTGAAATATATCATGGTGCTATGTGGTCCATGTACAAACACACATGATTATTTGAGCAAGATTCTGATCAGATGGGTCATCTCATTTTCCAGTTCCAAGGTCCCAGCCCTCAACTCAGTCTTGCAGTTTCATTGCCAAAGCTGCCTGGCTGCCTTAGAGCACAAGGCCAACCACAACTGCCTCTGTCTCCTCACACTGAAGTAGCTGTAGTCTCATCTGAAGCAGGGCAAAACTTCCCACAGTAATAAGAAAGAAAGAAAGAAAGAAAGAAAGAAAGAAAGAAAGAAAGAAAGAAAGAAAGAAAGAAAGAAAGAA
>JAWWEU010000040.1:30155879-30254723 GCA_035583155.1 Acropternis orthonyx | reverse complement strand
AAAGAAAGAAAGAAAGAAAGAAAGAAAGAAAGAAAGAAAGAAAGAAAGAAAGAAAGAAAGAAAGAAAGAAAGAGTATTTTTTAACCGCATGAAATCATAGTTATGGTAATTTCCATTAAAGGAACAGTGGAAACACAGAGAACATAGCAAAAACCAAGATCAACTTCAAAGGTCCTTAGATACCACTGACTAAGAAATCAGTTAAAGCAGTAGTTTTCCTCTTTCATACTTAAACTTATTTACTGCACATCCCTTGCTAGAAAATACCAGAGTTTTGTCCACTTTTACTCCCAATCACATATTTATGTGTGTGGTCATAGCTGACACATCATATGGCAGACATTGCAGACCTCCTGATGGACAGCAGAAAGGAATGGTTGAGACCTCCAAGACATCAGAGCAAGAAGGGCTGCAGAGCTCCTGTGTAGATTCCCAGTGTTGGGAACAGCACCAGCAGAGCTGCCAAGTTGTAAGGGCCCACACAAGTATGTGTTAAATGGATCCTTATCTCTCCATCATATCAGGAACAATTTTATTTTTCTCTTTATCTGTAATTTTATCTCCACTCTAGAACTCATTCAGCTTTTACAAAGAAAATCCTTGGATAGGATTCAGATTCAAGCTGCCCTTTTTTTTTTTTTTTTTCTCTTGAGACAGAGCCTTTTCATCATTGTGCAGGCATTACACAAAAATCCTTTCTCTAAATTTCCACTGAAGTCAAATCTCTTTGTATTTTATAGACAACACCTGCACTTCAGGGAAACTCTGAGACTGTAACTTCCTAGAACCCAACAAGGCGAACAGGATGCCAACACCACTTTTGGAGAATCAGACCACAATTATACCCTAGGTCTTGAATGCATATGCCAGTTGAATTAGATAAATAGCTTTAGATAAATAAACAATGTTGGCATGTATCTACTGAGTATGTTGTAAAGTCCAAGGTAAGTGAAGGTAAGAAGAGACTAACCATTTCTAGTTTGGCTAGTACAAAGTCTGTATGCATTAATTGCCCACCTCTGAATACATAGTGTGAAACTGAGTTCAGTCCATCATGTATCATTGCATTCCTGGTGTGGGGTTTGGTACAGAATGGATTAGTAAGCACCTGCATTGAATTTAGCATTTCAGCATTTTCTCTTTCAAGATGGAACTTCCCAGAAACCTGAGAGTAGCAAGGGTTACCAAAAGGACTAAAATGCATCATTATAACAATTATGTGCCCCAGTAATAGGGCATTTCCTTGATCATGAAGTCACCTACAGCATGTTATTATTGCAGCAGCAGAAAAGGAAAATATCAGAAGACTCCAGAAACTACCTCTGTGCCCCTGTGCTTAGCATGCAACATTAGCCTAATAATCGACGTATCAGTGAACTGTATCACTCAGCAAACAAAGCTTTTGAAGCATCATGCCTTTTTTTTGTATTCAGACAGAGAACAATATATGCTATGTCTTGCTATCACATGAAAGACAGCAGTCTACTACTTTTTTTGGGTTTTGAGTTTTTTTAAATCAACAGGTTTTCTAATGGCTTTGCACAAGTACAAACCACAGTATTCACATGCTTCTGAGAATATTCTTGTTCTTTTCCAAGTCACTTGATAATTTAATGCTATAGGAATGTCTTAGAAATATTGAAGTTCAAAAGCCATAGAAAGATTAGAAAAAGGAACAATTCCTTCAACCAGGTTTTCATTTAATGTAAATTCCTTTATTATAATATTAGCAATTTAAATTAAAAGATATTCAAAATAATTATTTTGAAAATATAACAATTGTTCTACTGTCAAAAGCACCTCATTCAGCTCCTCCAACTAGATCATATGATGTCTCTTCATGTAATTGTTAAATTAAGGCCACAAGGAACAGCTGTATATACAGAAAATAACCACTTCTCTTTGATAAAAGACATGTTTCCCAGAAAACTATCCAGTCATGCATGTTACAATAGATGAGGAATCCTCCACTTCCTATGGCAGATATTTCCCAGTAGTCATCAACAATATAAATATGTCTCTGCCATTAAAGGTTCTTACTGGATACAGGAAGCAACATTTTCCCAACAAGATCAGAATGGGAGCAAGTTGCCTAAGAGCAGTTGTGCTTTCCATCAAAGTAGGCTTTTAAGACCTGACTAAATAAAACCCTGAGCAACCTGATCTGATCTCAGAGGTAATGCCACTTTGAGTAGGAGTTTGGAGTAATGACCTCCTAAGGACCCTTCCAGTTTGAATTATCCTGTGATTTTATGATACTATAATCCCAACATTAATTTTTCTGTCCCCAGTTTCCAAGCGGAGGTCTTAATTTGGCTTTTGTCATCTACCAGGCTTACCTCTGCTGAGTTATATCTCACTGGAGTACTCACCTCCTGACCACCAAGGATTTTCTCACTCCTGTCTTTGCAGCAGATCTCCAGGCTCCCAGTTGATCTGTTGGTGAACCTTTGAAAAGCTCTTGCCCGCATCACAGAACAGACCAGAGCCACAGACCTTCTTTACTCCCTGCCAGGGAGACTAGCAGATACCTTTTACTAAAAAAGAGTACCATGTTTTCTAGGCTACCCCTATGCTCAACTGCAAGCAGCTAATTGCAAAAAAATATTTGATGATATTGTTTAATTATTAAAGAAGACCTGTTATCAAAGCTAATTCAGTCACAGAAATAAGAATAAGAGACTCTTCAAGACATGATTAGACAATCCTACTAATACATGATGGGCTTTCATATTATAGTAGAAATGGTAAGTTTTGAAATTGAGTTGGTAGAATTGTGTATCACATGGAATGAAATAATATGTATTTCAGGTTCTTTTGTTAAGAATTGCAACAGAATGCAAAATAAGGGATTTTTTGTTTTCAATTAAGAAGCTAGAAAAAGTCATAGTAGAAAAATGAAAAACCCCATGAGAAAAGTTAATATGTTCTCTTTTATCAGTAACATACATTCTTTAGTGTTTGGAGACAGCAATTAGCCTAATTACAGTAAAGCTAGTGTTTAATAAGATTTTTAAGAAGCTAGGAAGTCTGGAAAGAAATAAGTCTAGACAAAATATCCCTGTTTAATGTGGTAATTCATGCCACCTATGAAGGATGTGACTTGCAGTGACTAAGCTCTGTAATGATTTCAACATGATACAGAGCATCATTTCAATGAAAGAACTCAGTTGTTTGAACTTTGGTGTGTATAATAGGCTCTTTCACAGTGGAAGTATGTTTAATGCATTGAAATAACTTTGAAGAGAGAAATTGTTCCAGTTTCCTTTTTTTTCCTGTAGATTCATTTTAGACCTGGAGATTTTTCTAAGGTATTCAGCAAACTCCACTTAGGAAAAGGAGGAAAAATCTGATTACCCTTAAATGTATTAAAATATGTGTCATAATCAATGTATTACACTGTTTTGATAAGTACTGAATTAACATCTGCATTTCCTGATGACAGTTTGGCAAAGCATTCCATGCATCTATTACAAGGCACAGATTTTCAATGTAACGTTTTACATTTCAGTAATGGAGAAGCAAGAAGTAGAGCTCCTATAGATCACCCAGGATGAGATCAGCAGTGCCATAGAAAAATGCAACTGTCTTTCCCAGAAGATATGGATCAAAATCTGTTCAGGAAAAACCCTAGGTTAAGTAAATGTGAATGAGGATTTTTGCATCTATTCCTTCCCACTCAATTTCAGTGTTGTGAGCCATCATTTCAAAAGAAGCACCATCATTATTTTGGAAATTATGTGATTTTGGGGATTTTAGGCTCAAGATCACAGTCCCAGATAACAACATGGTGTTTACCTGATTAGATCTTTCAAAAAGCCATGAGTGTCTCAAGTCAGAATGACAGTTCTTCTTCCTGTTCTTCACTTGTAGCTTTACCATATGGCCTAAAAAAAAAAAAAAGGAAGAGAGAAGAACTGGAATATGGCTATCATATAGGTACAAAGTTCTGCTCTTAGTCTTCTGTCATCTCTTTATAAGCTTTGCAGGATACAGTAGACAAACAGGATTTCCTGTAGAAAATGCTGATTCAAACCAGACAGAAAATACACCCCATATTGCTTTCAGCCAGTGAGTTACCATGGCTATCCCTGAAGAGCTTTGTGCTTCATACAGTACTACAATACCACACCACTGAATTCAAAATTCAAATAGAAAATGATAGCAGAAGAAAGAGTAGATACTATGGGAATGCCATGCAGACACCACATTACCCACTCCATCCCCCAACATACCCAAACAACCCCAACATCAGTAGTTTGCCTCTAAACAGTAAACTTTGAAGGTTATTATTGAAAATAGGAAAATAATGTTCACTATGTAGTGAATCAGAGCATATCTCAACTGCATGCTTATTCCTAATAAGTTGAACTTAAAAATAATATATATATATAATATTAAAATATATAATAAAACATAAAACACAAAAAGCTCATTAAAACAGCAACAAGAATGGCATGCCACATTTCTCCTCCTTTTGTATTTCTGATTGGCAACTTAAGCATTTCCTTGTTTTCTAGAACTAAAAGCTACAACATCTTGAAATTTTTTTTGCTGACTTTCTCCTGGGACATGAATAATGCTTTTTCATTGCTTCACTTGCTTATCAAAGAGTTTTCACTGTGTTGTTTAAAGTCTTGCTTCTTCAGTCTACTTCATCAGTATTCTTTGCCTGTACTCAGCACTAGTGAGGTGGCACCTGAAATACTGTGTTTGGTTTTGGGTCCCTCCCTGCAAGAAGGACATTGAGGTGCTGGAGCATGTCCACAGAGGGAAAACAAGGTGAAGGGTCTGGAAGGGTCTTATTAGGAGAGTCTCAGGGAATTGGGGTAAACAGTCTGGAAAAAAAAGAAGTCTCAGGGGAAACATTACCACTCTTGAACTACCTGACAGGAGGCTGCAGCAACATGGGGATTGTCTCTTCGACCAAGTAATAAGCAATAGACAAGAAGAAATGGACTCAAGTTGCACCACGGGAAGTTTAGATTGGATATTAAGGAAAATTTCCTCACCAAAACAGTTGTCAAACATTGGAACAGGCTGCCCAGGGAAGTGGTATTTAAAAGATGCACCGATGTGGCACTTTGGGACATGATTTAGTGGTGGGCATGGCAGTGCTGGATTAACAGTTGGGCACAAAGATCCTAAAGACTTTTCTAACCTAAACAATTCTATCATTCTATTGTCAAGACAGGAAAGATGGCTTTGAAAGCAATACTAATAAAAAAACTAGAAGAAATAACAAAATATCTTTATTCACAGGACTTTGCCATTAATAAGTCTTCTTTTAAAAGCCACTGAATGCTGGCATGTAGAGGATTTACTATTGAGATTTGTGGAGTATCACACATGTCGAAGTACGCATAACAAGTTAGGTGACAGGTAAGACACAGAATCATACCTGGATCTTATGGAGTCTCACTATTACATTCAGATTTTATAATTTTTGTAATTGCATATTAACTGCTGATCTGGAATACATTCCCTTTTGTTCAGACATGATTGCTTCATCTGAAAACCTACACAAAGCTCCACAGTTATGGTCGTAAGAACCACCAGAGACCCAAACCCCAATTTTGCAAAGGGACAGCAAACTCTACAGGTTGCAGTGAAACAAAATCAAGAACTCAATTAAAGTCCAGGAACTGAGCAAAATATTGCCCAGTTTCAACATCAGTTCCAACACCATGCCATGGCCAATGTTCTCCAGTTCAGGTTTCCAGAGTGTTAAGTAAAAATCTGGGAACTGCAAACCCATCCACAAAGGTGAATACTTATTATGATCAAGACTTTGAGAGAAATTTTCTGGATGACAACTTTTGAGGTACTCTGGTTGAAACTAAGGAGGATTCACTTGAAAGGTATGAAGGATGTTTCCAAAAATCATTGCCTCTTTTTTTAACACAAAGGCTGTAGCTTCACACATGGGGAAATCAAAGCTGTGCAGGGTAAAAGGCTAAAATACTCTGAAATTCAGCACAGGGTTTGTGAATCAAAAAAAGAATATTCCACAAATTAGGTGTAAGAATCATTATTCAAGGAGTTGTGCCCAAATATAAAAGAACTGATTAACACTGATAATAAGATATTTAGATTGTAAGGGAATTAAAACAGAGGAGGTCACGGTTTCTACCACTTAAACAAGGGTAGCAGGGTAGCATCACCAATGAACAAGCTTTGCTAGAATGTGGTTCTAGTTCTCCTAGGGACTGCAAGTGTTCTGGCATTATGGTGTTCATGCGTACTAAACTCTTGTGTGGTCCTCAGCATTACAATGCTCCAAACTGGGAACCAGGCAGAGGACAAGGCAGGGCCAAGCTGGTCTCTTCTCATTGATTCAGGAGTGCCTGATGGAACACACAGGAGCAGCAGCTCTCAGTCAGCAGCTACAGCCATTTCCTCATCAAAATATTGTGTAATGATGATTGCATCAAAGTTAAGGATACAGCAAGTCAGGTCATTCAGGGGACAGGATATAGCTATATAAACGTACTTCATGTCTTTGCTACAACCAGTGCAGAAACACCTTTCTTGCCCAACTGTATGAAACTAAGTTCTACCTCCTTGCGTTCAAGTCGTATGAATTCTCTGAAACCAGTGTTGCCTCTGAGTTGTCTTACACTCCAGTTGCCTCAGTGAGAGTAGACAAGCAGAGATAGACAGACTCATTGCTCACATTTGAAGAATATCTGCATTAAAGTGACAAAAAATATGCTTAACGCTAATGACTGTTATTTTCCTCATTCTAACCAACCATGGGAGAAGGAATAAAATTCAAATTCTAATTCTCAGCTTATGTCAGTCATACTTCTTACAATATTTAGAGTTGGGTTCTGTTCTACTTGTCTCTTTGATACAACAGTGAGAAAAATAGCTGTTTGGAAGGGAACAGGAGGAAGAGCAGTAGAATATAATAGATGGAAAGGGCTTGTTCTTCAAATTTGAACACAAAAGCTAAGTATCAGGCTCTGAAACCTAATAAAGGGCCATATTTATTATGTAGAAATGACCCTTGACATTTCAAATACAAGAAAGCAATTGTTTATGTATCTTTAGCGGGTGCATTGTAAGCCTTTTCTTGGACTGAAAGAGCTGGGAAGGTTAGGTGTTAATACTGTGTTTTTACATATGTTTCAATAATAAGTCCGTGTTGGTCATGTAGGTTATGGCTTTACATGGAGTTAGGGTTGAGCTTATAGAGACCCCAAGCCTGTTTTAATCCCAGGACTTGTACCCAAGCACACACATATCTTAACACTAACATTTCCACTGAGCTCCCAAGAACAAAGTCCATTTCTGTCACTCAGCATTTTTAAGGAATATCTTGAATTTACTTATTGAGTGTGCAATCTTAACAGAGAAATTCACCCAAAGTTTTTCATTCTGTCCATTTTCATTTTCCCACACCATTATCATAAAGAAAATCCACCATCATTCACTTTTGCTTATAAAAAGAATTTTAAATATTTGGCCAAATTTGTGCAAAACTTCATTCCTTTTGCTAAACTATTTTTGGAAATGTTTTCTATTTTCGGGTTCTTCATTCCTTCCAGACCTAATCAATTTCTCAAGACGTTGAGAACATTTATCCAGACAGGAAAATTTTGAAAGTGTTCAGATTGCATTTATGGTTCTAAAAGTGCTCTACAATTTTGGTTCTGCATTACTTTTTTTTTTTTTTCTCTGAACTGATCACAAGAAAATCAAAGAAAGTCAAGACAGTTTTCACAGCTGGTACCCAATGGATTGTTAGAAGTGATAGTAGCAACTTGACCTCAGAATTTTGCACTTTTGCAAAATTCTTCAGCAATAACCCAATCATGTCCACAGAAGAGGACAAAGAAAATCCACAGCACCAGCACAGTGACAAAGAGAGAAAGAAATCATAGATTGTGTCAGAAAATCATAGAAAAATCATGGTGAAAATTGTCTTTGCTTTGTGTTTTGTAACTACTCCTCCACTCTTCACTTCCTATCAATACGACAGCGTTCTGCTTCACATTCTTCATATATCATCTTGATAAATAAATTCTTTTTTAAAGTAATCATTAACTAGTAATTGGTCATGTTTGCATAACATCACTTGAGTGAATCTCTTGCTTATTTCTCTTTCCTTGCAAATGCCATGATTTAGAAAAACATTCATTACTTGTTTATCATAAATATTTTCTTCACAATTAGAAATTTGTCTCAGTGCAAAAGTAAAGTGTGAAATTTAGTATGTCCCACTCTACCTTAAGTAAGCATGAGAGGCAGCTAATTTGGTTTCTTCATTTAGAATTGTTTATAAATGTGGATGTCTTTCATCTGGAAACGGTAATAACTCTGCCAATTAGGCTGGCAATGCTGCATTATCAGGGGCACTGATCTTTTGACTTAGGCAAAACCAAATTGCAGACTTAGCCTTAAATAAGAACTAACTAAAAATTTTCTTGTCTTTTTTAAATTTTTGAAATGAGGCAAATTAAAAACTCAGCAGTTGTTCAAATATTTCTATTCTGGTTAAGATTCATTTGTGAAAAACAGAAAGCAAAAAACTTTATTAAAAGTGTATAGAAAGTTTTGTTTATGAAATTCAATTTGTTCCTTTCAGATACCCATTTTCTAATTTCAAGGATCTTTTGAATCACTCCAATAGAAAAGAAAATAAAACCTAGTTTTAAAAGTAGTAAAGTAAAAGAACAAAGGAAAAAAAAAAACCAAATTCAGATTAATTTTCTGCTACCAGAACTTTTGATATTCCTTAACTCCAGAGGAGAAATTATTTCTCAGAAAAATATGTATTTTAAAGGGACAGAGAGAGCAGAATAGAAACAAATTAAAAACCATTCTGCAGTCCAAAATAATGCTTGCAGAGAATAAAGTAATTAATTTCTTCCTCATACTGGCCTGTTGAAACACAAAAACAGTAAGTCTTACTCCAAGAGTAAATAGTTATTTACATAGCAAAAGTTCATGGTTAAACTGTATGTTAGAAAACACCTCCCCAAAGAAAACAATCAAGTTTGTCAACATTCTAGTGAAAGTCTTTAAACAGACAAGTTCATGAAATTACGGAACAGCAGGAAAAAACCAAAAACCTAGATACATCAAAGACCTATCGTAAGCTAACATAAATCAACCTATTGTTTCTCTGCCCAGTTTGAAACAGTCATAAAGCAATTTCAGAGAAAACCCATGATGCCTGCTGCTCTTTTATTATGGAATGTTGTGTAGAATATCATCAATTCACCATATCTCATTTGGATAAAACCAACAAATTCTGACCTCTCTTGTCAGCCTGACTTACTTCAGCTTCTCCCCATCTGCCTGATTGGCTGTTCCACAAGTACACTAATCTTACCCACATTGAAATATTTTGTCATAATGAATTTAGGGATGGAAAATACATTCAATATCATTGTACAGTTTAGTATTGTTTCTAAGTGGAAGCATTTCAAAGTTTGAGGTAATATAAAACTAATATCTAGCTTCAGGGAAAAGAAAGGGTCTGTAGTGTTTAAAAACTATTTTCTGAAGAAGGTCTTCTGATGTGATTGAAGTGCAAGCAGTCCTTTAGCACGCTTTGTTTCAACATCTGATGGCCTTGAAAATCTTGAATTATCCATTTCACATGCAAAATCTGAACAAACTTTCCTTATTTACTCTTCTTTAGGTTGAGTTTCTTAACCTTTGTAGCGTCCTTCTTGTCTAACAAGGGCTTTGAATAGGAGTGGCTATGCTCCTTCGCTCTCTGGCCTGCCACACATGAAGTCAGACAAGAAAATCTTCAGATCTAGGAATCCTAGGAACAATACCCTTCTCTGTAATACTCTCGCATATATTTCTTAATTTGCAAAATTCATTGCCTACTGTCACTAGATGCCAAGCCACAATTTCAAACTCAACCTTGTGCACCCTTGGCTTTTCTCTGCTTCTTTGTCACTCTTGCCTCTTAGCAGATTTTTAAGAAGAACAAGACGTGATTGACATTTTAATAGCTGTCTTTCACTACAAAATTTCCGTGGGAAACCAAAAAAAACTATAGTTACTGGTACAAACTAATAATGGCCAGAACATAAGCTAGTAGCTTCAGCTGGGGAAACTGAAAAAATATAGGTTTTATTCTGACATGACTGGCAATAAGAGATTAACTTTCCTATAGCACTGTCCAGAAATAGTTTAGGACTTTCTCCTGCCAAATCCTTAAACTGAAGTGCAAAAACTCACATAGATAGTGAGACAACTTCTATCCTAAGGCAAATGGCATACATTAATCTGAATGAGATTGTACACAGCTAGGCCAACAGAGAAGGAGGTGCAAGTTGTGTTACCACATTTTTAATAACTGGCACGGATGGTGCACAGACTCTTTAGAAGCCTATGGCCTCCACAGTTTTTACAATTTTATCCTCCTTATTTCAAGTCATGCCCAACCCCAGATTTGGTAAACATTTATGAAAATTAATGTGGAGGGCTAAAGTATAGACTGCAGGATTTTCAGGACCCTGTCATCCCAAAAAACATGTTTACCATGCTTAGGGAGGCATCTGTCTTTTTGATTCTAATCTTTCATCTTTACAGGAGATGAAGCAAAACTTTACTCTGTTCTGCTTTCTTTTATCATGTCTTTGATTGTTATATGTTTTGTAATTAAACAAACAAATTGCAACAACCATAGCACTTAAGTAATCTGCTCAGAACTTTGACAATTCTGCAATATATTGATTTTTATGAATGACTCCTCAAACCATCTCCCCTCAGATTCTTAACTACTTGGATAATGAGAAAGACTGGACAAAGTGAGTTTTTGGAAATATTTAAGACCCACTGTAGTTTATAACAACCTTGAAAAAGCAGTCCGGTGACACAGCTCTGTAAATATTTCTCATGATTAAATTTTATTTTTCCTGGCCCACTGTATTTTGTGGTTTTTATAATTATTATTGAATATTTTTACCAAAAATGTAAGTATTATTGTTTAAAATTTTTACAGTAAGTATTGCACATGCCGTAAGTCACGCTGAAGGTATTCTCAATGCCCTTCTGAGCAACCATAAGGAGAAATTTACCATGTTGGTTTATGGTTTGATCAACATTGTATGGCCATTTTAGGTGACGCAGCAGAACACAAACATCTGAAGAAAAGAAAAAAAGCTCTGCTCCCTCCTCTTCCACTTTCTTTACCTCCTTTGCTCTAGAAGGTAGTGAAACTCCTCAAATATAAAGTCTCTAAAAGCTTCTTAACATATTCTGCATTTTTTATTCTGTGATTACTTTCCTAAACTAAGAGAACAGCACAGTGAAAATTTTGGCAACGTCCAAAATCGTTAGCTTTGTAATTTGCCTTGGCCCAGCTACAAATAACATTTACAGGCAGAAGAGAAGTGAAGAAGTAGGGGAGGCCGCACTGCAGCAGCACCAGCAACCCTGGCACTCTGGGAGGAGGGACTGGGTACGGGAGGTAAGGAAGAGCCCCCGTGTTGAATCCACACAGTGCCAGGAGACTGTGGGCAGTGGTGAAGAGGTACCCCAGCTAAGCTGCATGGGAATGCAGTGTCAGAAGGCAGAAGAAGAAGCTATGACTCCCACAAGAGAACAAAGCATTTATGTATTTAAACCTCAAAACAGAAACTGAAAACACAGTTTTGAAATGCTCCAAGAGAAAGAGCCAACTTTACCATTTGGAAGGGGGCAAAATCCCAGCAAAAAAATCCTCAGGTTCTAAACAAATAATGTCTGGATTTCAGAAGTTTCTTATTTGACATCCAAGAGAGAATAAAAATAGACCCGGGGGGAAAAATTCTCAACTTCACAATCATTGTCCACAAGAGCAGATGTTCTTCAATAAACCCTGCAAGTCAAGACAAAGAGGTATTGGAAGATAACACAAAAATTGGAATGAATTATCAGCTTTGTAAGAGATTGCAGATACCATTTCAACAGGCAGAACATGGAAAAGAAAATGGAAACAATAAGAATGATGAAGTCTTCCTAAGTTTGGAGTCCAACAAACAAGAGCTGAAAGCAGAAATAGCAGAGGAGTGTTTGAATGCTGTGAAATAAAATGAATAACATATTTATATAACATACCCAAGGCAGCATAGCACAGGGACTAGTCATTTTAACAGTGAAAGAACATAAAACCTTCAGATCTTAAGAAGTGTGGTTCAGTGGAATGCCACAGAAAGCAACAGCACCTTATAATTTGCTTAGAATGGATCTGAAGGTCTCATTTCCTCTGAAGGCAAGAGCTGGAAAAGAGGAGGGGACTAT
This sequence comes from Acropternis orthonyx, assembly GCA_035583155.1. Lineage (NCBI taxonomy): Eukaryota > Metazoa > Chordata > Aves > Passeriformes > Rhinocryptidae > Acropternis > Acropternis orthonyx. Next base: position 30,242,468 of record JAWWEU010000040.1, on the reverse strand, counting down.
CGAAGATATGAAAGAGTTTTTAATGTCTTGTAAAAGGCAGCAAAACTTTCACTAAAAAAGATCTGGAAAAGACTGTCTATGTCTCCAAGAAAATGTGCCTCACCCTGAAGCTACAAAACAAGCTGCAGAGATCCTTCCTTTGCGATATCATAGAATGGAGAAAAAGATAAGGGACATTTATACTGTCTTAGGGGAATTGACATCTAAAGACAACTCCTTCTCTGACCAAATAAAGAAAAAATGAATCCTGAGTACTCTGCTTCATATCTAAGGTAGCTCCCCAGCTAGCCCAAAAATTTGAATGCCTGCAGTATCTCTCCCGATCTTCCATAGACATCCAGGCTAATTAGATGGCATGGTAAAGGCACCTCCATCACCATTGTAAGAGAAGACATCTACAACTTCATGGAGCATTGAGCGCCTTCTTAGCATTTTCTTTTGATGCATTTTGAGAACCACAACACAACTGAGCATGTCAAAAAGAGACAGAAGGGTGCCTTCTTTCTTGTTCCTGATTGAGCTTTGACTTTAATTAGATACAAGATTGTTCAGACCATTCAGGAAGATGATTCAGAAATGCACAAAGGTATTATTCTGGCCAGTCTAGAAAAAATGTAAGATGTTTTTGAAAATTACCCACCCAAAGAAGTTAGGCAGCAGCTGAGAAGCAGCATCACACATTTTGGACAAAACCACCTAAATTCTGCCTAGTCAATTACTGGAATTAGGCCTGATCAAATACACAAAAAGAAAACATCTTCAGCTTTCAAATAAGATAGAAATGCCAGTACAGATGATCAACATCCATGGTTTTTCTACACCTGATGCATCAGCATAGTTCTGATGGGTAAGCTGAGAAGTAATGGATCATATTTGGTTTTATTCAGTACTTCCTTTGTGAGACACGGTCTGCATCTTAAAAAGCAACTGCAGTCTGTGGAAATTCCTCAGCCCTGTATCTATTTCCCCAAATGTTAAGACCTGTGAGAAATCAAGTTATGGAAGATGTGGAGGAAAATACTGACTTTCCCAACTTCAATTTGATACGAGGTAAGAACAAACCTGGAAAGTGCACCCAGACCAAAGGTATTCAAAGATCTCCCATACCCAATTGTTTTGACATAGCCAGTGTTTGTGTCCCTGATCATATTGGTTCAGCTCTAGATGTTTCACCCAGAACATAAGATTTCTCTGTATTTTTATTTTAAAAAACTTCCTCAATATGCTAAAGTTTACATAGATGACATTTTGATATGACTTTGTATTTATATAGGAAAAAGCATGGCAGATGGCTCAGAACAACTTGGGGAAAAGACCAGCCTGACAGATTAATGCTAAATAAACAGAACAAGAGGTTAAGTTTAGACAGATCAAGCAGGGGAGGAAAACTTCATACAGGAAGATATGCAAAGAGAGGTTACTTGTCTCAGGAGTGTTGGAAAGAAAAAAGTTTCCTTGGAATGGTGAAGTACCCAAGGAAAATATACATCCCATTAGGTTGCCTCCATCAGCAACCTGTAAGCACTTCAAAACAAAAAAGAGCAGAGAGTGGAAATGATGGTCAAATGCCTGAGACACATTAGAGACATTAGCAAGAGCTGAGCATCAATGCACGCAAACAGAAGTGAAGAGCCTGCTTGTGTATTTATTATGGGAAGCATAGTCACAAGGTGGGCTCAGGATGAAAATAACAAGTCATAGAGCTTTTAGACAGGAGCTGGTTCATGTCCTGCTGGTCCAGAACTTTAGCACATTGTGTTGGCAGCATCCTGCAGCACAGAACTTGGATATTACAGGCAGTGCCAGCCTTTTTTTTCAAGCAGAACAGACCTAAAGTGTAGAACAGTATGATATGAGTAAAATATTACCTTCATTTTAAACATGAACTTAAACAGTAGATGTCACTGTGCTATAGGAAAACAAGCACTAGCAGTAATTACCCAACCGCACTATTAGGACAACAGTTTACACAATCTAGCCATCTGAATTTCCAGACTTGATTTTCCAGGCTAGACTGCAGAAGGGGTCTCTGTTCAAGCTGTGGAAACCAGGCCACTGCCCAGCTGAACCTGCAAAAGCAGGGAAGCCAGCAGGAGAGTGAACCAGACGGATGATGACTTCAGACATGCTGTGGGGGCTGGAAGACCAGACTTCCCTTTGGCAGCTGGTTGGGGTTGTTGCTGTGTAATATCTAAAGCTCTCAACTAAACCAGGTTACTAATGGGTACTTAATGACCCAATGCACTATAGGCGCTGTACTATTCTGTGTGTTTCAAAGAATTTAGTGTCCAAGTAGCCTGATTTCTACTGACTCTGACACCAAAAAACCAGGAAATAAAAGATGCATTTGAGATCTGAAGCACAGGCAGATTCAGGGTAAGCCTCCTGTGCAGTCTGATTGATATGTGACTGCAGCACAAACAGACCTTTTTCATCTGTTTTGGTGCCAGTAGCAATGACACTCCTGGCAAGTCTTGGGGTGTGGAAATCCCATAAGATATCTGTTCTGGCCTGGATCTTATAATCCAGAATTTCAATTTCTTTCAGCTGCACAAAAATAAAAGGTGTTCCAGGTCTGCCTACAGGCCCTGCAATCACAGCCTTTCTATGGAGACAGATCTGCTGACTCATTAGTTGAGAGCTTTAGAAAGTAAACAGCAGAATCCCTAAACACCTGTATACTGTGTCTTTTTTAGGATATTTGACACAGGCAGGTCTGAGCAACGGAAAGGCAGTCTATTCAGCGGCATGCTTTCCATCAGCAATGACTGTCTATCTGTACCAAGAACTATTAACTTTACCCCACGTTGTCTTCCCGAAGCTCCCCATAACAGTTAATTGGCTTGGCTGAAATGACCTTCCCTGAAAATATCAGCATGTGAACACAGCACTGCTGTTGGGCAGCTTATCTGACTAACCAATGGAAGTTGTCCTGGTAGAAACCTCACATAACAAGGCAGCCAACTAAAGATGCAACAAGAAGTATGGTGCTCTGTGGCCCAGGGTAACAAGCCAGTGTCCAGATTTGGGTCGTCAAGGAAACAGAACATAGTACCTCTTCAAGCCAGCAACACTGGGATCCCCATGTGACATAGTTCTAGTGTTGCTAGCTGCTGTGGGATGGTTTGTGGTGTCTTGAAACCTGTATTCACCACTGACACATGTGGTTGTTATATTGTTGTCCTGGATTAAATACTTGGAAAAAGACAGAATGGAGCAATCCTAGTTAGTGCTGGACTTGATTTCTACTGGAAATTGGCTTAGCTGTCTGCTGAACTCTTCTTTACAAGCACAGTGACAAGACATGGACAATGAGTCCAATTCTGCTCTTGTGGATGCTAATTTAGAAATATATATCTTCATTCCCTTTTATACCAGTGTGACAAGACAATGAGACTTAGTGACCACAAACTCACTTGCCCTAAATCAGCACTGCTGATACGTCAGTTTTGACCCACATTGGCTTTACTCCTGGTCATGGTGCCAGCCCAAGAGCAGAAACTCATTAGAGCACCACAACATAGGCTGACTAAGCATAGTCTGACAGCCTGCCACTGCTACTCATCCTGGTTCAAAGTAGCATTATACCTACACCAGGGTACTGCAGTCATTCCTGTGGCTGCTGCTTAGATGTAGTGGTACTGCAATCTAAAGACATTATAACAATAAGCTTGGTGTCAACTTCCTTTGATATTCACTGGAGCTGGAGTTAAACATGGAGATGTGTGGACATTTGTAGCACAGATTTTGTCCAGGATGTGGGGGGAAGGGGTAAAAATAGGACATTCTATGGAAATAGAGCCTTCACAATATCTTTCACAGAATTCTACATGTAGTTCTACATCCCTTTATAATGACAGTGCATTGACTGGTGGTAATCTTGGATGATTCATTAACCACAGTTTTCTGTCCTGCTATTGACCTGCAGCAGTGCATGTGTGGCCTTCAGGGAGTCCCTCTGTGGGGGAAAAAAAAGACTGGAGAAGTGCCTCCCATCCATCTTGATTGTAATTGTGAACAGAAGGTTGTGCAAAATCACACCATCTGAATTTGTTTCCACTGACTCATGGCTGCCTCTGGGAATTCTGAGCAAATGCAGCTGCTGAGCAGTCTTTTAAGCTGCTTGGTTGCAGGTTGATCATAATTAGTATCAGAGAGCCAAGGGATGCAGAGCTTTTATGAGGAGTTCATATACAATATGTTTGATAGCCCAAGGGGGAAGGTTTATGCCCAGTGATTTTCTCTGCACATCTGCTCACTTACCTCCTTTTTTGCATACCTATTGCTGCTACTAAGTCCTGTTTCTCCTGAAAACAAAGAAATGAGGGAATCTGAGCAGTGCCACAGAACGAGATCACTCTTTGACGCTATGTCATTCAAGGGAGAAGGAGAATCAAAACTGTAATTCCCCTCTTTCTTTTTTTGTTTGCTTGCTTACTTAGTTGAACCTGTAAGAATCAAAGGCAGAGCAATTGCTGACCCCAGATTCTGCAGTGCTTTGAAATCAGAAAGCCCTACCCTGACAACTTTTTAGATGAGTTGGTGTTATTACCTTTAATTTGAAGCCTCACATGATGTCAGGTGCTACTCTATCCTTCTGGAACAGCACACAGAACTAAGAGGTCATACTTCTAAGGCAATATCTGCAACTTTGACACTGGTAATACATATGCTATGAAACACCAATATAAACCAAAGCAGAAAGGCATGTCAAGAGGGAGAACTCCTGACAATGTCATTTTTGTTTCTTGTATTATTACAGATGTCATTCACTTTGTCTAATTTTTACTAATAATGTATGAAACATTGTGGATATAGAAGACCACAGAGTCATGGAATCATTAAGGTTGGAAGAGACCTTTAAGATCATCAAGTCCAACCTGTGACTGAACACTGCTACATCAACTACACCACAGCACTGAGTGCCACATCCAGTTGTTTTTTTGAACATTTCCAGGGACGGTGACTTCACCACTTCCCTGGGCAGCCCATTTCAATGCTGAACCATGTTCTCAGTGATAAAGCTATTCCTGATGTCCAACCTCAACAGTCTGAGGCTGTGTCTTCTTGTACTGCCACTAGCCTTGTTTCAGGTAGTTGTAGAGAGTGATAGAGTCTCTCCTGAGCCTCCTTTTCTCCAGGCTAAACAAACTCTGTTCCTTCTGCCACTCCTCATATGATTTATTCTCTAGACCCCTCACTAGCTTTGTTGCTCTTCTCTGGGCTTCATGGATAAAAGAGAAAAAAAACCCTGATGCCTTAGGATTTTTATATATTTGTAGATTTTAATATTTTATGTATTTGTAGGATTTTTAGTATCATTGCTCATGCTCAAAGTAGCTGCTAACAGTTTCTAACCATTTCTCACAGTTTCTCACAGTTTGTGCCACATTCCCAAATTTTGTTTAACTGCCTTTTCAATGGACAAGATAGCAACAAGGACACCGTGTTTGGGACACAGGCACCTGGACCAGAATAAGGAGACAAAACAAGACGGCTCAGAACCCTTGGAGATGCTTCAGTGGGACAGTTCTGAGGGTGGTACCAGGGGCAAAAGGTTCTTCGGTTGAATGTACCATTAGATATAATAATAAGTAGTGTTATTAATTTGTAAGAACCCTATACTGGGTGTGCACCAATATACTTCGTGAACCTGAAAGCATTCATTAAAGAACTGCTCTCTACTTCACCTATACTAATATTGCCTGGAAAGTTTTTTCCTTGATTTTAGGCAACAACCCAGTGATCAAACTTTTGAATTGTGCTAACCAAACTTATTTCCCACAGACATCTCACTAAAATCTGTTTGAAAGCATGACATGAACAAAAGTTTCTCTTCAGCAAATTCTGTTTGGCATCCCCTGAAATCATACACTGAACATGTCTGGTAAGTATGTCTTATATGACAAGATGTCCATTTGGGAAGAGTAAAGTTATTATGTGAGACGAAGGTCAAATATTTAAAATGCTACACTCAGAATGAGGGTCCATCTAGTCTGTTATCAGAGATGTCAGCTTAAGAGATAATTAAAAGCAAAGCAATTACACGCTGCTTCAGAAGAACACCTCTCCTTCTAGTAATTATGAGTTTAGGAACATGCTTACTTAGAGTTTACATTTGGATCAAAATACTTAACAGGCCCTGATGTTATTAAGTAATTTTAATTTGTGCTTTCAGTAACTACCTATTGGAATGAGTTTCACAGTTTAACTATGATTTACATATGTGAAAAAATATTCACTCATAACATTAACACAGGACCTCAATGTCCGCAGTAAAATGAAAATAAACTTCTTAAAAGAGAAGCATAATCTGCAATAAGATTGATAATATTTTCCTCTTTTAAATGACATAAATAGCTGTATGTGGTTTATAATGTCAAAAAATGGAAAAGAATGCAGTGATTGTATAATTTCTATTGAGTAGCTCTCTTTTATTTTTGATACAGCATATTAGCATTTTTGTATCTTTCTAGTTGGAAAATATCCACTTTGAGAGGTGTCCAGGTGGAAGAGGGGCTTGTAATCAACTCACCAGCAGCTGTGGACATCTGATGGCCACATGGGAGAAACCTGTTTCAAAGGTAGCAAAAACCCTGAAGGTTGTCACCCACTGCAGACTCAGTACCAAGATGAAGCTGCTGAATTGCTCCTATAAATGCAGCACCACACAAAAAACACCTGACTTGTTTCCATATCTGGCTTAGATCTGGAAACAATTTGGTTGCTTTATGTGCTACACACTCTAATAAACATCATGCAGAAGTTCAGCTAGATCCTCTTTTCCCAGCCCACGGATTTGTCAGTGAACTCTCACCAGTTCCGTATCTTTATGGTCCAAACAGCTGATGTGCATCGCAGGAATGTTCAGGGCAGGGACGCCCCAGCCCCAGGTGATTTAGTTCAGGGTGGCCACATCCACATGATCCCATCCAGGTGACTACCAGCACCCAGGCTTGCCTGTGGCAGTGAACCCTTACAGTCCATGGCATGGGACATTGCTGTACTGGGACACCCTATGGTTCTGGCTGAGTTACTGCTGCCTGTTGCTGGGCAGTGCCCACCATGTCCCCCACCTGGGCTGGATCCTTAAAAACACTCAAACATCGCTCCATGCACACACAGGCTGGATTTAAACATTTTCATTTAAGCAGATTTCCATTTGCCATGTAGTCAGTGCTGGCTGTATATGCTCCTGTCAGAAAAGTGATGCTCAAACATTTTAAAAAGAGCTGGAGACAGAAATTTTAATCTTAGTGTTTAGGCTGTCTTCCACTGACTTCTGGTATGGGTTTTGGCTTGTTCTGTGGACCTCAACCATAAGAAACAAGCTAAATCTGAAGAAATTATGTTTCAGAAATGGGAAGAATGTAAAATGGCCTTTTCTATCAGTTTTTGCATCAGGCACTCAAGATTGTATTCCTTAATGTACTTCTAAGTTGTGACAGTGATTGGAAGACCTGTAATTTCCTTGGAATAAACAATATACCAATTTAAAAGACAAAGCGATGAAACAGAACAGACAATTTTTAGTTCAGTCACTGATTCAAGTATAGGCTATGGAGATTTCTCCATCTCACTCAATCCAGATTGCAGACAGACCTTCTCCTAGTGTGCTGAGCCCTGTGTTTTTCTGCTTTTGCAGTTTGTATGGTTTATTAATATTATTTCAAGTGTTTTTTGTTAAATATCGAGAATAATGAGACACAATTTCCTTCCCACCAGAATGTGGCACACAGTGGTTAAATCTGCTAAAAGGAATGTGTACATACTGTGAGCAATCCAAATGAGGCCAGTGACAGACACAGGGATAAGTGTGCAATATACATACACAAAAAATTCATTAGCAGTTTTACTGATTAAATTATTGTACTAACTATAATGAGAAGTACTGATATGAAGTACAAAAAACTGATCAAGAGCCAGTGGTTGGTTACCATTGTTATTTTCTAGAGTTCTGTTAAACATTCATATGAAAAGAAAGTGATCGTAACTTCAGCAACCATTCTTGTATGAGACCACAAACTCGCCTTAAGAAAACAAGTGGATTTTTCTTAGGGGTGGACCTAAAGAGACAAGTGTACCAAGGGTCTGGGCACGTTCCTGTATTCGTCAGTCTACGCACCTCTTGTTGTCCTGATATTCACAGTCTCCACAGGTAGCACAGGGCTATGCCAAGCATGCAAAAGTGTTTAATTACATGACACAGGTCTGCAAGGTGCCTCAGCACTTCATTTGGAGATTCAGCAGAGCTAGGCATAAGAGTTTTGGTACTCAAACCAGCTCACGGTTAACATCATACAGTCTGGGCACATCCTGATGTCCTGCGGTGTTTCAGTGACAAATGCTTCAGAGCTTGTCCTTGTCTTAAATAGATATTACTGCTCCTTTTGGACCAAGGCATAGAGGCAAGGGATGGGCATTGGTTGAGAGAAATCTGGTGGCTGAGACAAGATGAGAACAGTAATTCTCTGAGGGAGTGGTGCTTCTTTTCATTCTTTCAGAAACATTCAGCTCTGAGCACAGCTCTGAGCTTGACATATCAGGCTGTCCTTTTTCCCCCACCACTTTAGTCTAACATCAATATTTGAGACTCTAATTAAAATTGCAATGCCAGAAGGAAAATTTTAAAAACAATCTTCAGAATTTTCATCTTCTTTATGTCTTTAGATAGGAGGAAAGATAATGATAGTATCAGATACAAATGCAGCAAAGTGGCTACTACATTATAGAGACCCATGTCCGTGTTTCTGAATCACAAAGGAAATCAGGGAATGTAGATCCACTTAAGCTGTGTTTCCTCAACATTCTTGGTCAGCACCCGAGACCATTACCATTCCACAGGACATAGTAATGGTAGTTGTCCTACAAGTCCACCCATCTGTACGTAGTAAAAGGTTATATTTTAAAGATTGCAGGACTGATCTAATGGAAGCTACAAACCTATTTGATTTCTCTCATAAGAAGTGCCAGAGAGGAGGCAGGAACTGAGGATACCTCAGTAGAAAACAAGAAGTCTTGACTTATTTCTGCTGATTAAGTATAACTTGTCTCTAGATGAGACAGTTTCCTCATGAGATCATTTGTAGTTTGTGCAAAATCTAGTAATAATAACTCTTTTACAAAAGGGCAAGAAGGGCAGATATACCACTAGCTGACTAGTGAAGTAATAATATTTCTCTTTTTTTTTGTGGTGGTAAATGACATCAAATCTGAATATTAGTTTTATCAATGGATTTTTTTTTTCTGTCTTCAGCACAGTGATTTACTGCAGCCTTTTACAACATGAGTCACTTACTCTTGGCTCATGTGCAGTACGTTTATGTTTTAAAGAGTTTTTATGTAAGTGTATCTGGATTTCTCCATCCTTATGGTATTAAAAACACTTGAGAATGTTGTCTGTGTCCAACTTGTAATGTTCATGTCCCAGTCTGAAGAATTAAGTCTACTGATAGTTTTCAAATAGCTGACAGCAGTAGTCATATCCTAGATTTGGAAAAGTCCACAGAAATCCTGTTACCTTCACACAAATGATCAGAGTGCTCTTTACATCCCTGTTTATGGTAACAGTATTTTTGGTGCAAACAGGTTCCTGAACAACAGATAAGGATTGCACTTATGACTTTGCTCTGAATTCAGGTCACTAGAACACTACTAGCACAACAGTTTACAAATGTCATACCTCCCAGTGTGACTGAAGCAATACTGCCAGAAGCTGTGCTGAGAACAGCAGTGCCTTAGCAGTAGATAACCAAATTATTTTTGGATTGATGCTAATTATGAAAGTTAAAACTCATTTGGTGTTCCAGGCTGAACAGGCAAAGCGGTTACATGTTTTATTATCCAAATCAAAATAAAGAGATTTCCAATTAGCACCATTTACTTTTGGTATTTTGATGTGAAAAAGAATCAGCCTTCATTTCCAATAGATTTGGGGAATTTGGTTGCTCATTTTCTGTGTGCCATGTAGATTTGAATCTGTCACAGCATAAATATACACGTTTAATATCCTTTTATCATGTATATAACACTAATTATATCTTTAGGCTGTAACGTAGTCAACCATATCTTTCTTGGTCTTTTTGCTTTAATTAATTAATTAATTATGATTAAGCTTTGTAAAGAAACAATTTATAATTGAATTGGCATAATAGAAACTGAATGTTACAAAAAACCTGGCAAAGTGCCCATTTTAGTATATTAATTCTGCCAAGTGAGTTGATAATAAGATTGAACTGGATTTGAAAGATTAGAGAGACTTGGCTTAGAAGGACATGAAGGTTAGTTCCATACAGTTTTTCAGCTGCTTAAAGGGAGCCAGTATTTGAATTTTTATCTGTACTTTTGTGATTAACTCCTTCTATAATCTTCTTCTGACACGGGATATGGTGCCTAAATTACAAAATTAAACAAAAAAAAACACTGAAAATTTTTTTTTCCTATTAGCTTTGGATGCTGAAATTCATCCACACAGTCACAAAGTTTATTACCACAGGAGCTTATGTGTCAAGGCCTGCTGGATAACTAATCAGGTGACCTATGTGCTGGGGGAGTGTAGTCAGACAGGTCAATTTTATATGTTGGGGGTTTTTTTTATTATTTTATGCTGCAGACTGTAGGCAGAGGAACATGGCAAAATTAAATCAGAGTAGTCAGTGGGACTTGGGACTTCTTTCACTGATTTTGCAGAAACTGTTTTTCCCTGTTTCAAGTGCAAGGCAGACTGCACAAATGGTTGAAAATAGAAGTGACTGCCTACAGAAAAGACTTGCTAGGAAAAGCAGACAAACACAACCCTGATGAAATCAGCAGCCTTCTCAGACCATCAGGTTTGTCTGTTTGATGGATGATCAAACCCTGTTTGCAGCTTTTAATGCCTGTTTCATATTTACCATTCATAAATCAAAGTCTTGGCTAATTCAAATAACCTGCAATTTTGTTCAGAAAGATGAAGAAAATAACTTTTTGTGTTTGTTTCTAACCACACTATTATAAGGCATTGCATGAACCCTATTAAAAATGTCTGGCTACTATTCCATGATTGCATCTTTATATACCTGCAGTTTTTTCCTGCTCTTGTGGCATCCATGTTAAACATTTCTGTAATAAACCCAAAGAAATGCATGAAAGCAAAGAACCAGAGCTATCATTCCAGTACATCCAGAAAATCTGAGATGGTACAGAATTTTTCATTCAAAAGCTTCAAGACAGAAATTGTGGAAAGCCATTTAGTCATGGAATTTACTGTCCAGATACAGAATAGGTTGCCCAAAAAAGCTGTCAATGCACCATCCCCAGAGATATTCAAGGCCAGGCTGGATGGAGTTCAGAGTAACTTGGTGTAGTGGAAGGTGTTCCTGCCTATGGTAGGGGGATTGGAACTAAACAATTTTTCAGGTCCCTTCCAACCCAAACCATTCTATAATTCTATGGTATTTCTTGAGGTGAAGATTTTGTTTGTCTCTTCTAAAAACCTGAGCCAGTTTTAACAAGCCTGGAAGTTCATGCTTGTTTGAGGGTTTTCTGAGGGCAGGTGGCTGGAAGGAGACCTCCAACAGATGTTTGATGTTACTCTATGAAAGTTTTATGCTCTCCACAGTGTGAAAGAAAACTGATAATTCCCCTTAACAATCAAAATCTTGTTAGGATGGCAAGAATCCACTGTGTCTTGATACCAGGATTAAGTTACTGTAATTGCTTCATAAGACTTTGTTATCTTGCAGAAGGAAGACTACATTCTTTACCTTTCACTTTCTCCTGACCTTCTTTGGCTCTGATTAAAGCAATACTTCAGGTAGGTATCACCCAGAAGAAAAAATTCCTTCTAATGTGGCTGGCAATTTGGTAAATCTGGATGTCAATGGTAGAGAAGAAAAGTCAGGACTTCTAGGAGCTCCTCGATAATTGGTTTCTGTCCCCTTTCAGGTATTGCATAATGCTTCTTCCCGATTCCCCTGCCAGAAAGTTAAGCCAGGAATGATGTGCACAGGAATGAGAAGAAACCTGAACTGTGGCAGTCAACAGCCTGACGTAGAGAGTTGTGGAAAGGAGCCCACACAGCAGCTGCATTTTCCCTCCAGGTGCCTTGGAGAGTCCTAGCCCTTTCTGCCAGCCCCATGCCCTGTCATGACCCAATACAGGGCTTGCAGACATCACACAGACTGGTTCCCACCACGGAAAGCAAAGCAAGCTTAGTACATTAACTCCGATTTCTCTTCCAGCTGCATGGATGTTGGAGAAAGATACCAGCAGTGCAAGAACAGCTTAAGAAACCCAGATCTGTGACCGCCTGAGCCCTGGAGACTGCACTCTCTGTTTATATGGACTGCTGCTGTGCTTAAGGACTGTTTGCAGTTTAAGAATTGTACCCTGTTTGAGGATTTTATAATGTTTTATGTTCTTCCTTTGTTCTACTGCATGTCCTGATGGAATTTTCCATCCCTCATGGCTTGTAACTCACCCCTGATTGGTCTCTGCTTGCAGCAGAGTAGCATCTCCCTATATGGGATACCCCTGCCCGTCTCCCCAGTTTTGGAGGCTTCTGCCTTTTGTTTGGCAGACCCCTCCTTGACCCTTCCCTAAACCCTTCCCAGGTTCCACCCCACTCCAGAACCTTCCCTACCAATCTTATATAAGCCGGGTACCATTTTGAAAAAAGCACTTTTGCAAACTTTTTCCTACCTCATCCTCGGAGTGTCATTCATTCCACCCCCATTACACTTCAGGACCGCAACTGGACCCAAAGCCAAGCAGACTGGAGGACGCAAGTATCTGTACACCCTGGTGTTAGCAGGACTGAGGGACATGAATTGGCCATTCTCTTCTCACAGCTGTGGTAAAGGCACTGTAAACTCTCAGAAGAGAGAAAAAACATGGGCAATCATGCAGTAGCATTGTAAAGCTCCTTTGTCACACCTGACAGAGCCATCAGTATTATTTTATAATTAGGTTTCTTGTCTCCAGAAGATAGATTGAGTAACCAAGGGTCGTGGTTATGTTCTAGCTCTACCTTTGAGGCCAGGTGTCACCTCTGCACAGCCCTCCTTGAGGTTTCCTTAGATGAGACACATCCTCTTCCAGAGACCTAATCTGGATGTGTTGGTATAGCAGGACTGAAATAGTTCTTGTCTCAGTATCAGAAACCTGTGGTGAAACCTGTGGTGAGATCTCCAAATCTGGAAAACACCAAACTGATCGAGACAGTCAGGTGAATCGAAGTGAATCATACTTAATTAGTATATATATTTTCAGGTAGCTGTTGGGTATATCTTTGTGTTTAAAAATGGAAAACACATCTATTAACTGTGTTTGTTTTCCTAGTTCATACATAGCAATTTGAGCCAGTCACAACAGTGCCACAGCCTAATCAAGCTATTTGAGAAAATGAAGCTCAGACTGATTGAAGTTGCCATCTGGAAAAAAAAAATTGCATTGTTTTTAATCTGGTTTTGATTTTTCTCCAGAATTTACTAACGAGTGGATCTTCATCTCCAATGTTCATATATAATTTTGGCAAAAGTGTTTAGCTAATTTTATACTGCTGTCACACACAATATTCTGCACCTGATGGGTCCCTTCCTACTCAGCATATTCGGTGATTCTGTGATCCTAAATTTCTGGTTGGGACATATCACCCAGGACAGGACAAGGGATAAGGACAGAGCAAAAGGTCTCTCTGTTTTCCCTGGGCCTCTAGTGCAGAGAAGGTGCTAGGTGGATGCATCTCACCATCTTGCTCTGATGTGTACTGAATTTACAAAAGAAAGGCTGTAAAAAGGTGGTGTGTATTTACAGCTCACTGGTCCACATTTAGGTCATGGAGACATTTTGCAATCATAATAAATCTTAAAATAGGTTAATATATGTGCTGTTCAGAATGGACCACAGGTGTAGAAAAGGTACAAAATATTTTATTCATAAGTCTAGCAAGACTGGGCATTCAATCTGATTGACTGTGCTGACCTACTTTTCATGAATACCTGATCTCACACAGCTGTGCTGCTTGTCTCAAAACAGGTAGTACAACAGGTGAATCTGCCCTTCTGACCACTTCATAATAGTGAGCTAAAGCATGATTTTAGCTCTGATGTTTTCTTCTTTGTGTTTTCCTTGAATTCATTCTAGTGATAAAATGATTTTTCCTTTATTTTTAGTATCTGGGTTTGGTCAGACTTGTCAGCTTAGTACTTGCTGAATGTAAAAAAACCTTCAACATGAAGCATAATAATAATGTTGCTTTCTTTCTTGCAGCCTGAAATTGTACCTAGAGTGGCATCACTACAAAAAATATGCAAAATACATATTCTTATTCACAATATTCTAAACCCATGTTCTACCTGCAATATATTCTTTCTGGGGAAGGATTCAATATCCTGGAGTGGAAATTTCCAATCAATTGAGTCTTTTTACTATTGATTTATAGATACTCAAATTACTGCCACTTATTTGAATCCTCTTACAAAATGGGCTTTGGTATTCTACTGATCTTCATATAAAAAGTGAAATTGAATTTGGCATTCATCTCGATTTTTCTTTCACTTCTCCTAAGTAATAGGGGGGCGTTTGTATGTTTATTCCTCACTGAAACATAGCTCTCTCCCTTTTTTTCTTTTTTTCTTTTTTAATAAAGAGCAGCATACTACATGTTACATGTGCTAATGAATTGGCATTTATAAAGCAGAATGTATACCATATCTAAGACAACTGCTGTGAAAATGTCTGCGTTGGTGCACTCTCTAAATAGAGCACAATTATGGCATACGGCTGGAGTGCTTTTATCTCTACTGCCACCGCTGGAAATTTAACCGTGTATGTGACCTGAATATTTAGAGCTCAATGGAAAATTCCATAAATGCAGTGTATCTTCAGAGCACCTAGCAGCTGTTACAAATATCATACCCATTATACACCATTGCCAAACAATACCTATGAAGCCCCTTTCCCTTTCTGGGTGTATTCTCTCACTTGTATCACTGCAGTATTTTAAAGGTCCCTTTGAAAAATGCAACAACTAGATGCTAAGTAGCATGCATAACAATTCACTTGAAGTCTTTCCAGTCTGTATATTCATACTTCTTCCTGGCTGGGCACAGTTAATGTTCAAACCTGAAAAGACAGGAAGAAATTATATCATAGGTAGACCACATTTGCTGTGTCCTTTTGTTTGCTTAGTTTGATATACATGCTAAAAGCCACTACTTAGCTGAGCAAACAAAAAAGGAGAGCAGCTCTTCACACTGTTAGAATGTTTCTTGTTATAGTGGGATGGAGCAGAGGTGTAATATATCCATGGAGGCTTCCTTTCATTCTTGCTTACTACAGGAGTACACTAACACCTCAGAGAATCATTGTAGTAGGAAATGCAGAAACAACAAATGAGAGAGCTTATAAGAGCAAAAGAGAGAGTTTGCAAATTATTTTGTTTAAAATAGCACAGTAGTTGTAACTAAGATTACATAGGCTGCAGGCTGGCTTTCTGACTAATGATTCTTCCTGCTTATATTTCAGTTCCTCCTGTTTTTATGCTCTTGCAACATGTTAAAAGACTGCTGTAGAAAGGAGAAAAGTTGGTGCACTCAACAGCCATTGACAACATGCCACTTTAGCACTGCAGTGGCTGCATAAAGGGACAGGGCAGGTGAGGAAGTGTTACTTGGCATCCACCAGGGAGTGTATGACTGCCTGCCTCAAATTCAGTAACACAGAAGTATCAAAGTTCACATAGAGGTAGTGGCAGTTTCTCTACCTAAAAGCAAGTTTTTTGTGGCAAATATTATCTACAAGGGGAGGAGTCAGGAAGGCTACAAATTTTAACCCTTTACCTATCACTGAGCAGCACTAACATGGTCCATGTCAGTCCTGACAGTCCTTGTATAGTTTGGTTTCACAGTCTTCCATAGGTGACACCATGTCTCAAGGCCATCTGTTCCAGCACTTCTGTCTTTGCCCTTATAAAGTGGGGGCTTTGTGCCTAATGTCTAACATGAATCTTTCTTGCTGCAGTACATACCCATCAGTACTTGTCCTAAAGGGGCAGAAACAGAACAGATTGTTCCCTTCCTCTCTGCAATACTGCCTCTGCATGTGGCTCCTCAGAGTATTAATAAGTTGCCCCTTGTTAGTATTAATAAGAATCATCTACTCGATCTATGTAATGGCAGGAAGAGAAGATTGCATATGAGGCTCTGTCAGTGAAAATGGGAGACAGAGAGAACTAAACAGCTGTCTGATCAGGGTAATGGCAATCTGCCCCATGCAAATTGCACAGCAGCCAACATACTGGGGTATGTAGGAGTAGAGCTAAAAAACGTCCTTCTCCATCGAGGATCTTGAAACATTCCTACATGGAAGCAGTCCTTGAGCACTCCTCAGCATTGGGAATATGATTATAGGAGACCCTTCTGAGGCTCAGCCTTATGGACGGATGACCTCAATTGGTTAGAGCATGGTGCTTTTAACACCAAGGTTGTGAGTACCAACCATCCACTTAAGAGCTGGACTCGATAATACTTGTGGGTTCCTTCCAGCTAAGAATATTCTGTGATTTATGCAGGCCAAACTTGTTACAAGCACTGCAAGTCAACAATTTTAGGAATATCTTTTTCAATCAAATCCTGTCAAACTCCTGGGATTTTAGGGCAAAATAATGTTTAAAAGAGATGATGAAAATTATTTTATTTATTGGTTCACAGTCTGTTCTGGGGCCACCTCACACTTCAGTACAATTGCATCGGATAATCATACGCCTGAAGCCTCATCTCAATGTTCCCTGGCTTCTTTTGAATAAAGCAGAAGTATCAGAGCAGGTTAATGTCATTGACTATCTCAGTTCTTGTAATACTTCGCATCTTCTCCAGGTCTTCACCAAATTCTCTAACTGACCACAAATATTAAGTCCCATTTTGAAGATCAGAGTCACAGCAAAGGTAGCAGTTAGAGAGCACTGTGCTCCATAGCCCTGTCAAAATTAGGTAGTCACATCCAAGCTTGTGGAGAACCAAATCCAACCAAAGGTTAATTTGACCTCAAAAAAACTTAATTGGCAGAAAATATAAATTTTGTGAGTGCTAAATGAGAAAAATGTTTAAGGATATGGCAGGGGATGTTTAACTAAAAGCATTCAGTGAAAAATAGTCAAGTTTTATTACAGCAAAGACTCTCTAACACTGGACACCAAAAATATCCTTGACCATCTAGGTATGGTTTGTAATGCCCTCATGCTCTCAGTAGATGTCAGTTTTGTGAGGTGAGTTACACAATTCCATTAAGACTAAAGCAACTCACGCAGCTTGCTGAAACTGTGCTTAATTAAAATGCAATGGAAATTCCTTCATGAAGGAACTTTCTTGTTGCCATTCTCCCTTCAGCAGAGAACAGTATGTTCTTGTACTGGCAGACAGAAGCAACCACCTCCTGTACACAGGGAGTTCTAGTGGTGGAGCAGGGACTGAGAGCGAGGCAAGGATCTGCTTCTTTCTCTTACTCACACCACCCCTGAGATGACCCAGCCAAGGAGCCTGAGTGCTCCATGATGATACGCACCCAGAGGAACCTTCAGTCACATAAGCAAAGCTGGGAACTCTATTCCCCACATCACACTGGGTACAAACCTCTCAAGGGGGCTCATGTCCAACCCTCCCATGGTCTCAGGGTTGGAGAGCCTGGGCCAGGACCCAGCATTGGCCTGGGAAAGAGGCATTGTGCCAACCCCAGATTTGGGTTAATGAAAACATCAGTGACTTCTGAGACCCTGTTTGTACTCACTGGGACTGTCATTTAAAGGTCGGGATCTCTTCCAGTCAAAAACAATTAGTATTGTGTCTCACCTATTTATTTATAATTTACAGTAGTAAAGTACCTCTAATAGGACCTTTGAAAAAGTGACTTTTCTAAATTTCCGTGTTACTATCCTTTACATAATAATCAAAATTTTGAGACTGATTGCAGTTTTTAATTTGTCATATTCAAAAAAAAAGTTAAATATTTTCAGTGTCAGGCATGTTGTTTTCTTTTTATCACAGTAAGTTAATGGTTACACTGTCTTGAGAAACTAAATACAAATCCTGGTCTTACATTGCAAAGCATCTTAGAATAGCTTTCCTGGAATTAATATTTTGGCTTTATATTGAATTTATGAATTAATTTTTTTTCAATTTTGTACCCTGCAGATATGCTTTCTCCTGAGGAAACCCTACTAACTTCAGCCAGAGTCACTGGAATTTATTGCAGAACTGTGGAATGGTTAGGGCTGGAAGGGACCTTTAAAGATCATCTAGTCCAAACACCCTGTCATGGACAGGGACATGTTTCAGTACACCAGGTTGCTCAAAGCCACATCCTTGAACACCTTGAACACCTCCAAAGAAAATGGGTCATTTACAGCATCTCTGAGCAACTGGATCCAGTGCCTCATCATCCTTATAGTAAAGAATTTCTTCCCTATATCTAATAGAAATCTATTCTCTTCTAGTTTAAAACCATTAATAGGATCAACACCAGAGATTCCAGAAACCTGACTCTCAGCAATGACATCATTAGTTAGCATTATCCTTCAGGGAAGGCTGGAGCAGTCTTTTGCCAGTTCTCCCATTTTAATTGCAAATCTCTGAAACACTCAGATCCTGGATTTTTGGGAAAGAGAACAAAGCATTTTACAAGAAAAAAGAAATGTTTGGAAAAGGGAAACTATAATGGACTGAAATACCACAACACAGATAAAAATAGTTTAAATGTTATTTTTAAGCCTTTCTTATTTTAAAACTACCTTGAAAATTTTGCATCTCTCTAACTCGTGATACTTAACCCAGGGAACACATACTAAAACTGGAAATATTTGTGTACTTAATTCCAATGTCTTGTAAAGGGAATGCAGTTGACAGCTGCCATGACAGTTCATTTCAGTGAAGGATTTGCTTTCATTTGAGAGTAGAAACATAAAATATTATGTGTTGCAGTAATGTTATAAATCTGGGGGGGTCCACAGAACTTCCCATCCTTTTCTTCTCCCTGCTCAGGTGTCTTAGAGTGATACCCATGCTTGCAGCCAGGCTGGCACTGAAACTCCTTGGACTGGTGCTACTGGGTCTGGCTCAGGGCAGGCAAGCAGAATGAGGACACAGGGTTCTTGCACTGTTGTCATAAGCCTGTCACCCTGCAGTAGCAGCCAGCTATGCCAGTTGTGTATTAGGACCCCAGCATTTTAGGGGCTCCTGCAGAAAGAGTAACAGAAAAGTGGTAACAAAAGTGATAATAGAAAGTGATCCCTGCACTAAGGATCTTCCAGACTAAATATCTGCACTGTACATACACAGCTTCATTCCTCAGGCCACCTATCTCAAGCCCTTTCCCCTCTTAAAAGCATTGTTGGTCATTTAAAAGGAAAAAAAATTCAGTTTCATCTTTGTTGCCGGGTCCTTATTTCATGTCTCAAAATCCCACAGGAATAGTTATTGACCCATGGAGGTTCTACTGTACCTTGTGATTTCTATCAGTGTTACCTTGCAGGAAATAAAACATAAAATTGAGCCAGCAAAGAGCACACAGGCAGCCATTCACCAATCTGTGTTACATGTACATAGCAAGAATAAACAGCAGATGTCAGCACTAATCCAGAACTTTAAATGTTCACATGGAATTTGATCAGACCACACTTTACTGTCCTCAAAATGGATATGATCAGACTGTGAAGCCATTCATCAAAACCTCTGTTTGGAAATATAAATATACTTCAGTTTAAAGAACCATCATAAATTTTAAGTATACTTCTACATGAGTACACTTAGCTAGCAAGGGAGAATGTCTGCATGGATAGGTTTTTGCTTGAACCATGCACTAAAAGATTACTATCTTCGTGCACCTCCCTACAAATAAAAACTATTTTTCAAAAGTGCCTTCAGAGGACATAGTAGTTTGGAAAAGGGTGAGAACAAAGGTTCAAGAGACATCTGAGGATCAACAGGTATGTCTAAAACTGAAGAACAGGAGAATAGGAAGCGTCTTGGTGCAACTGGCAGGTGGGGACTGCAGCTCAGCCTTGCTTTGGGGTAGAATATATAATGGCTAGACTTCATGAACGAAGATCTTGGGAAGGGCTCTCCCCCCCCGTGGTTGTGCCCTTCCAGCTTGCGCAGTGGATTTTTAGGTGAGGCACAGCCTGCGCAGAACTGGCCCCACCGCTTAAGTCCTAAGGTCCATTTGCCACGGCCGAGCGAGCTTGGACAGTGACAGTGAAATCCTTGGGACTGGCTACAGCACCCGGTACTAACTGGGGCTGACCCTGCTGAGCATCCGAGATATGATGGGATCAGATGGCAGGGAGGCATTTAACTGCCTAGGGGACGGTCCTCACTGAGACTCGAACGCAGGCCCTTGGGATTCAGAGTCCAGAGTGCTAACCATTACACCATGGGACCACCCCTGGGGTAGAATAGGATGAGACAATTGAGTGAAATGGACATAAGAACATGTTTTGTGGCCAGACATACAAGACTCCTTATCTGCTGAACAAGACCTACAAACCACTGATGATTTTTCTGGAAATACAGCATAATTTAGCAGTGCAAGTACACACAAACCATATGCATCTGCATGAATTACATGAAGATGTGGGAATAGGAGAACAGAATCTTGCCTGCCTGGTCATCACCACTTTGAGGTCAACGGATGCTGGATTCCTCCTGGAGAACTTGTAGCATACACTAACACACTGCCTCCCAGTCCTTGGAGACTCTTTCACATCCTGGAAAAGAAGGCCAAAAAGAAAATTTAAAATGTGTTACAGATCGCATGGACATTTCCTGCCAGCATGAAGCACAGTGAAATTCCTCATGATTTTGACCACTGTCGTGGCCAATAGAGATGTAAGAACCTATACTATACCTCAGATAGAGCCCAAGATTCCTCTTTCCGGTATCTGTGGTGGGATCTCTCAAATCCTGCAGCAGTCTGATGTCTGCGGTAAATCATCCCTGATAAGACTGCCCCCAACAGAAATCTTTCAAAAATTAGAAAAAAATACTACTCTGAAGATAGTAACAATTTTCATACCAATATTTATGAGTGTTGGGGTGCGGTGTTCTAGCTTTCTCAAGCACTTTCCATTTTAAAAAAAAAAAAAAAAAGAAAAAAAAAAAAACAGGCTTAATAGATTTATTATCTACAACTATAGCTTGGTCTCCAAGGATCACACGTTCCTTAACTGAGATTGAATGGAAGAGGACAAGAAATATACCCAATTATAAAAAGTAAAAATAGCTCAGCTATTTAAAATCGTATTAGTTCTGGTTGCAAAAGCAAATTGACAGCTGTTTACATGATGAACTTAAAAACTCAGATAGTTCCTCCTGAGTTGAGAGTTAAGTCTCAGTCTGAACAAACTGACAAGATGCCCAGAGCTACCTTTATTTTTTAGCAACCACCACCACCATATTACATTCAACTGCCTTCCATGTCACTCCTTGCTCCCTGAACTCCTTTGTTCTACGTTATTTTCAGGAGGAAAGGGGAAAAAAAAAAAAGGCTGTTTTTATTAACTAGTAAAACAATTACTGTGATTCATCTTCTCTGACCAGAAGAACATAAGCGGGCATCAATCTTAACTTCTCTGTCAGCATAGAGATGTCAAATCAGAATTAAGTAGTGGAAAAATTGTTGAGGGAGAAAGTGGGAAAAACAAGACAAACAAAATGAAAGACAGTGAATTCCCCTTCTCAAAAGACAGGAAAAGAACTACTGCTGAGCTGCTATGCTGCCACTAGTTGATGCTCTGTCAGGTTAAAAACTTCATCTTTCACACAGTATCAGGGAAACTGATACTCAAGAAGGGTGCAGGTTTTTCATGAATTCACAAACTTAGAAAATTAAATTCATTCTCCTTTAATTACATGTGAATTAAATATGCTTTGATCTCTATTTTTATAATAACAAACAAATTCACCTTTGAAAAGAGTTGCATCATCTTTTCTTTGCAGGATACTCCAGTGCAGGATTAAAGCCCTCTCCTGTGTTTACCTCTAAACTGCACTCTTCAAAGTGTCTTCTCTCAACCTGAGTGGTGACTAGCTCTTTAGCAAACCAAAACACAGAAGGCTGAATTTTCTACTAATTTCAGCACTGTCTTTATGTGTAACAGAAGCTGTTATGCATTACCACGAGGGATAGTATGAACTATATCACACTCTGAAGATGCTTCAATTTCAGTAGCTCCCTAAGTAAACTGAAATTCCATGATCTGTCTGCCATAAATGTCCCATATCTAGACTTCTGATATAAAAAGTAATAACAAAAACACTTCAGCTGTTTTGTATTACCACTCCAGCAATGGCAGAATGAGAACTGCTCTATAACTAGCCAAATTACTCTACTCTTTGAGTCAGAAGAAATATTCAGTAGTTCATGGAAGACCTTTCACTTCCCTCAGTGGCAGGCAAGGATAGCTCCAAACCAAACACATCACATCCTGACCACACATGCATAAAGGTGAGCTTTATGTCAGCTTGAAACTTTTGGTTTTTGTTTGAAACTAACATGCAAGTGAAAAATGGGATTTTAGTCACTGAAGAATATCTAGGAATCTGGGAAAGACTGAAGACAACAAAACAAATGCATAGTATACAGAAGGTTCTGTCTTGCAGCCTATCTTAATATCCAAAGCCATTTCTTTTCCCCATCCATCAGTATGTTTTCTACCCTACCTGGACAAGACCTCAGACAGATCTTTCTCTCATTTGTGCACTGAGGGAACAAATAAACTGCATTATCTGTCATCTGGGGAGTGGGAGAGGGACAACATCAAAAAAGGAACAGAGTTACTTGTTATCAAGGTAGTGATGGCTTTCTGTACCAAGTAATTTTGATCCCTCTAGTTATTTCACATGAGGGCAAGTAGCAGCTAGAAGACAGACCCTGCAGAACATTTCCTCCTGATGTCCCTTCCTCTGAGACCTCCAAGGAAGGAGAGGACAGATGTTCCTGGGCCACCAGTGCCCACAGGAACCTTCAGATGAAGGGACCCCAAAGTCTATCAGATGTTGCTGACAGTTCTCAGAGAATGAATATAAATTAATATAAATATGTCAATGTGAACATCATTCTAGTGGAATGTAACAAAGGAGTCACCTAATTAAAATAATGCAAACTTTCGAAAAACAGAGATTTTATAAAGATGGAGCTGTAACTTGTGTGAGACTGCTTAAAAGTTTGCAAGCATGTCTAAAAACAAGACCATTCATAAAATGCTGAGTAATTGGAGGTAGGTGGTTCTCTCAGGAATGCTGTTATACACTTTCTTAAAAGGAGCTTATGACCATTCAATAGCTCCTTTGTGTGCCTTTAGTCCTTATCTGTGAACCCATCTGTCAGAAGACACTCCATGTCCTTAAATATTATCTGACCTCTCTAGTCAAAAGCAGATTAAATATCAACGTGTCACATAAATATATGCCAGTGGGCAGAGTAAGTGAATATGAGAATGCTGGTACATGGAGTGACATAAAGGCATGACTTCATACAGAAGAAGAAGCAACCTCCATCTGCTTGCAGGGATACCACAATTTCTTACTTGTCACTTTACATAAGGAGTTCATCAGAAGAGCACATTGACAGGATCATACCAATCAGCCTTTTTCGGATAGGAAAAGCAGATGTATTTTCAGGACATTTGACTAGTTTTAGATATCACTAATGGAACATACTCAACAGAGGAGTCCTTAAGCAGCCCTCTCAGAAAAGCAGAATTTAGCTCATTCGTCCGTTCAGAGAGATGAACTGCTAAAAAGAATAGTGTGTTCTATCTAGTAAAGACTTTTATAATATCACACTCTTTGTCACAGAATTATCACTTATGCTTTGTATTAATAACAGATTGTTGCAAAACCATGAGCCATTCTTTAATGTTTTGCTTTATCCTTACTAGCTGTCTACTTATTCAAAGCCTTATCTAAATTCAGTTTGATTCTTTTCCTCCCAAATAACCCCATGGAAAAATTCAGAATAGTACCTGAGAGCTTCATACACATTCAAGAATTTAGTTGCACATCCTGCCTGTGAGAAGGCAGCTATTATTGTCCCTATCTTTGCACTTGGAGAAGTGATGCATTGAAGTACTGAGATCAAATTTACTATAAAATCTTATTTTAAGAAAATGAGGTAGTGAATGTTACAGCTACAGCTCTAAACACTGATTTTGTAATAGCACCAAGTCAAACACATCCTCCAGGTCATTCTTGTGTCCCCTTTATTTATTCCTCTCCTCCTGAGCTCATGAAAAAACACCCATTGTTGCAAGATCCTCTCTGCCCTTCCATCCCTTTTGCAATGATTTAAATCCAGACTTCAGAATAGTCTTTGTGCAGCAGGAAATTGGGATTTGGACTGACCACAGCTTGGCAGAAAGCAAGTTAAGTATGGATCTGAACTTTTAACTTCTCACTTCTAGTGAAGTCGCTACAGCAAGAAACAACCTCCATCGATACTTGGACTTAGTTAAGTTTGAAGGAAGCTTGGTTTTGTCAAGCAGGGCAAGTTTGAGAGGTTTCTTACATGGAGACTCTTCATTTCTGGACCCCAATGGTCTCAGAAAAGGAGTAGATGTTGAATTACTCTGTGTAGAAAAACATGGGCATACCCAGGAAGAGGACTGTGGACATCCAGAGAGGACATAGGAGCACATATGAGGCTCCTACTGAAGCCAAGCATCCCTAAAGCTAGATGAAGAATCTGAACCATGTTCTAAATGTAGACAGAGCCCCAGTTTCCTCTCTTACATCCTGGATTGGACTTAATCATACAGCATGAAGAATATTCACCCCCTTTTTAATTAAAGAATTGTCTATAATTCTAATTTCCCCTAAATATGGAAATGTTTGGTTTTTTATTTAAGATATCCAAAATTAATCATAAAACACAAAAGACAAGAACCTTGGAAAATACAGTTTGAAAATCTGATGCTCCTCTTTCCTGGTCAATCCATATGTTTTGCAGTTCTCCAGAACCCATGTGACTTGTGAGATGCTATGTGCAGCTTGGTCAGAGCACAACATCTCCAGCTTATTTCGAAAAGGACATGAGCTTCAGAGCAGGACTTTGATCTGCAGCTGCCAGACACCATGTAAACTGTCAAAATAACCTGCTAACAATTTCTTATGGTCTTTGCAACTACTTTGCAAACACCAACAAAATTTTTCACATTTTTCATGCAAAGGAATTAAGGTGTAGGAGTCTTGGTAAGAGTCATACAGTAAATTAGGGCTACAGCAGAGTACCTTAGTCCCAAGATAAACTGTCTTCCCTTTGTCTAAGTATTTCCAATGCACTTTCTATCCTCTGCATTTTAATTTCCTTATTATTCACTTCCTGCTGAAGTATTATTTGCTTCAATTCTTCCTTCATTTCCTTCTCTGTTCTTCAATCCCCTCAATTTAGTCTTGCTCTGAAGCTGTACCTCTGCCTTATTGCTGCATATTTTATGGTATGCCTTTAAAAAAAAATTAATAATCCTCCCCTTGTGTGTCATCTTCTCAGTACCTTACAGAGCTCTCTTCCTCACAGCTTCCATCCTGCTATTCTGTTTTCCTCCATATATTCCTAGGTATTCTAGGATATCTCTGTACAGGCCATCTTCCAGGCCTTCTTTTGGTTCTTTCTGGCACAGCAAGAGATGGTCTCAGCAGATCCAGTTGTCATGTCAGGACAAGACCTTCACATCTCACAAACTGCTTATTTTGCTTACCCAGAAACAGGAAGAACTGGCTTGTTCCCAGGAGGATATCCCTCTTTCATCACAGCAGTGATGTGTTCCCTGTAAAATTCAACCTGAAGCCACAGGTGCTGCTCTGACAGAAAATCTCAGACAGTCAGCAGCAATAGCTGCAGCCTTGCACGCTTGAACAGTCCTGAAACATGCCAAAGAACTTTTTACTGAGCTGTCTGCAGGGACCCTGACTGTGGTGTTCCCCTCCCCTAACTCTGATGGAACCATTATCCCTGTACTGTTATACATCAACAGTAAAACCAGAAAACCATGGTAGACTGCTTACCCTATCAGGTGGGCATACCTTATCCCAGTTGTTATGTCCAAGTTTCCCTTTCTACCTCTTACAAATGCATACTTCTGGCTATTTTAAAAATTATAATACTTTGCAAAAGATCACTAACCCATACATTGCCTGAATCTAATCCAGTACACTGAAATTCTGGTGAAATTAAGACGCAGGACCAACACTGTTGAAAAAATTCAAATGGAAACCCAGCGTGGCTTTGTCAAAAACGCCACTCAGCCCTGTCATCTCCTACTTCTGTATCAACACATGTAGTGAGTGACCAACAGCCTGTGAGCCCTTCTCACAAGCCACATATTCCCATCACAACACACCATTCCTGCATTTTTCATAACAGGTAGCCAGTGCCACCATTTTTCCTAACAGTCTGAAACAAACTGGGAAGACCTACGAGAGTGGTAGTATGTCCAGATCTCCACTACCTACTGACCAAGCTAGGGAATACCCTGTAGCTGAGAGCACTCCCCTGCTCCTGTCCTGAAGCCAGCTGAGGTTGTCAGGCTGGTGCACATGCTCAGTGTCCCCACATCCCTGTTGTGGCTGTCCCTCACAAAAGTGGAGATGGACTCACAGGTTTCAACTCGCTGCCACTTCCCTGCCTTGGTACATGAGGGACAGCCACAACATCACAACCACTCTGCTATAATTAGTAACACACTGACCTTCTGTTTTTCTATTCTTTTATACATGACAACCACAGAAAATTTGTTTGTAGTCTCAGAAATTTATTACTTCTAATATTCCTTCAGATTCTTCTATCATATTCTGCTGAAATAGGCAGAACTACCCCTCAGTTACTGAAGCAGGTGAAATCTAGTCCATGTCAATAATGTAAGCAGGATTTTAGTGCTTGGTTATAGGGGAAATTAAACATTACCAAAGAAAATTATTTTTTTTAAGTACCCAGATAGAGAAAACAAGAATGTTCAACATATCTGCTTCCCCAGAAAAAAAAACAGGAATATGTATATTGTAAAAAAACAGGAATATGATACAAGCAAGGATTCACTGTTACCAGCTATGCTCATGCTTTGCATGATTTATTTTAATATTTTTATACTTTCAATTTTCACATTCCTTTTTGTTCATTTGGGGACTTTCAAGATGGGGGCTGTATGCATTTAAAGGCCTTTGAAAAGCAAGAATATTGGCCTAGAAATTCTTGGAAAGAACGCAGCTGTGCCATGTAGAAAGGAACAGCTTTGATGTATTCGAGGAAGTGTTCCTGCTGAGCTGGCATTTTACAGTTTGTTTCTGTCCAAACCGAACTGCTCATGCTGATTCACTAGTAAAGGATCTGCTCTTTGCCAGATCACACCTGCCTATGCCAATCTACTTTAGCCAGGCACTAGCAGTTCCTCTACATGGCATGTGCATACCCTTTCCAACACAGCTATGTATTAAAGCCAATGGCAAATGAATACTGGGAATGGTTTTGCCTTTAAAAAAGACTACTTGAAAGTATGGAAACAATTGTTAAGAGTGGTACCCAATTCCAAAGATTGTCATCCATGAAATCTGCAGTTTGCATGAAAACCATGTGACAAAACCTATGTTTGATTAAGCAATGCAAACATGTCTATTTCTGCATCAAACATGCAGTGTTTTGGTCAGATGCAAAACTGCAGTGCTAAACGAAGACCATTTCGAATGTGAAACTCCTGACTTCTTTGCCATTGTGTTGCAACATCTCTGACTGCCAGCCTCAATCTTCAGTTTGTTCACCTGCCAACTGTTTACAAGATTTTCTATTCCAGTTAAGAGTTTCCACCTCTTCCCCACCTTTAAGCAAAGGAGGTGATGCCCATGGAGCCATCTCAACACAGATGAGATATACTACTTCGTATCCTTCTACCCTAGCTGAGCCTTAAAAGAGAGAAACTGAATCTTCACCTAGCAACTGTTTCATAACTGTAAAATTGACATCCAGGTTCAGGTTTCCTGCTGGGTGCCCTGCTGGCTGCATATGAAATTTCCTTTATCTAAAACAATAATTTGTTTTCTAACTGTCTTAGCAATTAAATATTTTCAGTATTTTTAAAAAATTGTTTTTAAACATGTCTAAAAAGGGAACCTATTATCTCTGTTAATATCACTGGGGTTACAGAAGAGTTACAAAATATCTTGCAGGAATTAGGAGTGAGAGTAGGATCACCAACTGGAGTGACAGGAAACCTACAGAGAGTCACAGCATCCCCTCTCAGCAAGGCAAAGCCCCAGAGCTGTGCTGGGCAGCACAGACCAGGAGCTGCTCTCTGCAGCCAGGAGCTGCCTTCCTGCTGCAGTAGCCACTCCTAAATGTGAACCTGCCCTCTTTCTGGCTGTCTTTGAACTGTTTAAAATAACATCTTTTACCTTACCATTGGAGTGGAATAACAATTTTTGAGGGAAAATACTGAATGCTGAATATTATCTGCTAGTTTAAACTAGGAATTTTAATCTTGGGATGTTTTTTGTATAAAAACATGGTAGGAACACTGCACATCCAGTTGACTTACGCTGTTTACACCAAACTGACTTTGCATTTCTAAAATGGCTTACCCAGGAGTCTTTCATTAAACCAACTTATTTTACTACATGTCTATTTTGCACCTCTGGAATTATAACTGTTCCTTAATAAGCAAGCTGAGTGAGACTGCATTATGAGAAGGCACAGGAGTCCATGTTCAATGTCATTCTAGATCAATAGACCAAAACTGTGGAATAAACCAGGCACACCTGAAATTAATTTTCTATCTGACCTCCCAAGACTAAAGAGCTTTTCTTGGTCTAGGGTTTGTTTGAAAAATTATGTTAAATTATCCTCTTAAATGTGTGCATAAAATAGATGCATGTTTCAGTATCTTGGTGATACAGGACTGCTTGACGTAGGGGCAGAGTGATATTTAGCTAAGCATTAGAGACATGTGAGGAGCTGATGTCTGTTTCTAAACCTGTGCTTTACTATAGCAAACAAGGGACCAAAAGGACGTATGATTGTGTAGTTCAACACTTAGTATGACTGGAACAGACCTTGAATTCCTCTTCTAATTCCCAGCACCATTTCTGCATTAAACCTTCTTCAACTAAAATTAAAAAAAAAAAAAAAAAAAAAATCAAGTCCTGGGAAGGGGAGCTTGAGTCAAGGCAGGTTCTCTGTCCCCCCCACAGCAGGGAAGCTCTCCTGTGCACCTTTGCTCACCATCTTGCATTCTGGGAAGCCTGTGAATCTAATCAGCAGTACAGCTCCACTCCAGGAGACAAGGGAGAGACCAAGAAAAGACAAGCTGTCAGTGGTCAGCCCATGGTATCTAAAAGCCAAATGTGACTGCACAGAGAGCCTCTACATTTAATTTCTTCTGCAAACTTATGGATAGCTGAGGTTTTCCAAAAACTGTCATTAGCTTTAAACATTTCTTAGTAGACTTCAAGGCAAAAGACATCTTTCAGGACAATTCAGGCTTGACATCTTCCCCCTCACCATCTATAGAGATTGCAGTATTTCAAAACTGTCTCTAAGTGGCAACACAATACTGTACTATTTGTTCAATTAATTACTTAACACTCAGAAAGATTCATGATAATATTCTTTGCAGTATTTGCAAGATCTTCTGGAATCAGGTCACAGTTTGTTCTTCAAATATTTTCACCAAAATGAAAGCCATGTGGGTGGATTTAATGGTCCAGCCCGACAGTCTATCAGCTTGGGCCACACAGCTCCTGCTGGACTCACAGCATGAGCAGAGCAAGGGAACATCAGCCTGAAAAAGACCATTTAGACATACACACACATTTATTGCTCTGACAGTGAAAAAGTGATTGATGTCATAACAAACATTTATAGAAATTTGAAAAAATGTACCATTTACATAAACAATGGAGAGCTAAGCTTACTTGCTGAATTAATATCTTCTCCATCCCTAGGTCCACTGCAAATGCTGCAAGTTTAAGAATACACTGGAGCTACAAAAGATAGTGGATTTAAATAGCTGAAGAAAAAGGGAGTATAATAAAACACAACTTCACCAAAAAGCAAGTCACTTTTTGAGGAATATAAGCAGAAAATTTGGAATATCCATTATAATTTAAAAATGGATGGAGCATGAAGATTTAAAAACATATTTTACACTTTCTACTTCATGACTCCTGAAGTTCTTCAGGTGTTGCCAAGTTGAACGAGTAGATGGCAGTCAAAGTATTAACAGGCATTTTCACTTGCTCTCTCCTTTTATACACATATACACACACATACATATAATGAAAGGGAGAGAAAGAAAGATGATTCATGAGAATGGTATTTGAATAAAAACTTACTGGCCATTTACTTTTATATTTTAGTCTCTAAGGTCCTCAGTTCTAAGAAGCAAGTCAGCCCTGTTTTGTTTCTTGACACGCCAAGAAATTGTGATTAACCCTGAACTGAATAGAAATAAAGGATGAATGATGGTGTTTAATTGATGACTAAAATCATACTTGTCTCTTAAACACTTACTGGTTAGAAAGCAAGATCTAGATAACGTTAATTAATTTCAAGTACTTAAATTGAAAGTGGAACGCATAACCCCTCAGTGGTAATACATATCTCCATTTGCTAAAGCTTCTTCTTCCCATTCCTTCAGGCACGATACCCACATACCTTACATCAAGGCACAGGAGCCTAAAGCATAAAAGAAAAGAAAACTACTGCTCATCCATGTACATGCTAGTGACCATATGGGGCAATTTTAAAAGGTCAACACATTTTACGCTTCTTCAGCAGAAAAGGTTTGGTACCTGGCACTTTCAAACCTGAAAGTATAACTCTACTATGCAGATACTGAAATCTGCAACTTTCTCTCTTATATAATTTTGAAATAAATGAGTTTACAACATGCACCAACCTTTTGCAGCAGTTAAGTCACAACAAGTCAATCCCTGAGGAACTGGACTATCAGCTCTCCATCTTAATTTTCATGAAGCCTTCATCTTTGTATTTCTCTGGCACTTTACAATATTGCATCTTGAAATGCTGTCTGTGTTGTCTTATCTGCTATGAAATTGATAAGATTGTGTTTTCTCACCTAGTTTTCTTTCCTTCTACAACAAGATCACATGGCTAAAGTCTTCTAAAGGTCCCTTCCTACCCAAACCATTCTATGATTCTACTATTTTCTGATTCTATGATTTTCAAAGCAACATATGCAGAAATTTTTGAACACATTTTATGCTGAGGAGTAAAAAAATAATTTTATTTTTCATTAAACAAAATAAATTGCTTTATGGGGAAACACTTTATAAATTTCAATGCTTTAATCAGCATTAGAAATCTGCTTATACCTAGTTGAAATCTCTTTGAAGTTATTGCAATTGATATATTTTTCTACAATTTTAAATGTCAATTTTAAATGCCAGCAAAATGCAGTTTTTCAAATAATCACTGATAAAATGGGATCTTAAAAACAGTGGTGACAAAACAATTTTTAAACAAGAAACATAGTAAGTTATAGAAAAATCATAAACTGATTTCACCAAATAAATTGCAAACAAAAAAGAGTTTTAACAGATCCACAAAGAAATAAATCTATATTGGGTAAAATTTTGTACAGAGTCAGGTTTTAAGTAATTTCTTTTTCTTATGCAACTTATAATGTAATGTCTTCATATAATGGGAAATTGTAACTTCCTTGAAATACCCTCAGTGCCTTTGACATCAGCTTGTAATTTCCTTTAATTCCTTAATGCTATTTTACTATATTTTTAAAGTTGATATTATTTGCACTGTACCATGTTCCTGATCCAAGAAGGTGCTAATCGTGTACATGTTTACATATTTTCTCAGTTATTTTTGAACTGCAAACCAAAATCTGAACTCCACATATAAATCGAATGTTTAATTCTTATTTTCAGATTCAGAGGCTGAATCGACTTTTTCAGCTCCAAAATCCTGAAGGTTTCTCTTAGTGAAATAATTAATAATAACTATAATTGAACTACATTTTAAGTATTTTATTTTATTCCTATTCATAGTAGCGATATTTTCACAGTGACAAGTAAAATATGTTGGTTTTTATTTCACAATAAATAAAGCCTGAGTAAACATGGGCACGGTAACGGTTGCTGATTAATTTAACAGAAATGTCTCTGGATTTTAAAAGTCACCATCAGTCATTAATTGTAACATAAGTTTTATGATCCTTTTGGTCAACAGCTATGAGTTAATAACAGTCACAGGGTAGGGCAGGTATTCAAGTTCATGAGGTCATGTCCTTTACTTCTGAATCCATTTTCATTTTGTTCTTTAGCAAGTCAAGGGAGATTGATTGCAATGAAATGTTGCACTGGGCTCAACTCAGAGAATTCCTGAGTAGGAACAGTGTTAAATTATCACTAGATAGATTCTTTTCTTCCCTACCTGGTAGATGGAAACTGCAGCATTTTAGTATTTTCTGTATATCGACACTGTGGCAATTCAGCCAGACTAGGTGTTTGAATTGTGTTCTGTCATTTTGTTCCAAGGTTCTTTAACCCTTTCTTAACATTTTTGTCAAATTTGAATTTAAATAATTGTTCAAAATAAAAAGATGGAATATTTTTCTTTTGAAATTTTCTAAATACTTCAATTTTCAGGGTACTTCTAGACGCAAAATGCCTGACAAACTGGAACTCAACCTGTGATTAACTTCAGTCCATTTCATATGGCATATTCTAATCATGCCGGATCAAAAACTGATTTGTATGTGGGCTCAGAGAAGGGTTATAACCTCCTTAAGAGCTATAGGCTACTTCACAGAAGTGAAGACAGCTAAAATGCCATTCAGATGGCTACATGCAACCTTTTCTTCTCCTGTGCTTTATCCTTGGTGTCACATTTCCAGAGCTGTCTATGACAAGGAAGAACATGAACATTCCAGGCTGTTGAAAATTGTTTCGGAAAGAGGTTGGGGTTTGGGTGGGGGGAGGAAGCCTAATAATGAATTTATGTTCTCTGTTTTCTTATGTTCCTTGCAGTTCAGGCAGAACTAGTCAGTCCCAGCTTCCACTAACCTCAGACTGTCCAATACTTCCCACTTCTGGCCTCTGATGTAAGTGCCGTATAACCTTGTCCAATTTTATTTGGCCTGGAATTTTTCATGGTGGATAATAAGCTAAGGCATTTCTACACCTGCACATAACTTCCATGCTTCATCAGCTAATTAATGATTAATATTAAGAAAAAAATATGACCCAGTAAATCTCTTCAGGTTTTGAAATAAAATCTCGAACACTAGCAGTAGGTTTCTTGAGCTGGAGGAACTACTACATTCCAGAGCTGCCCAAAGAAAAACTTCCAGAAAAATTCTTAGTGGGAACAGCAAGAGAGAAGCGAGGAAAATCATTAAACACTATGCACGTTTATAGAAGGGACACAACCTGAGTATTCACTGGCAGTCTTCATTCTTTCATTTCTATATCCTCTGAGTGCTTGAACTTACAGCCTTAAAATTCGGTTAAGAGAACATTTACACCTGTGTGTGTGGGTTGTCATGCATATTTCTGTTTTAATTATAAAATAGTATTTGAAGAGAGATCAAGAATATAAGGCTGCATGAACTCAAGAAGTATCAGTCATAAGTGGATCATATAAAAGATATATGAACAAAACAAACAAGATGGTTCTGCTCAGTTTAACATCTTAGTTTCAGTGAGGCTTGGTTGTGAAACAGGATGTGTAAAATAAGTGCTCTCTTCATCTTGTGACTTTCTTACTAGAAATTAACATTAAACATGCATCAAATAGTACAGCTCATGTAAGATATGATATGCTGAGTCTTATCCTAGGAAATAAAACAACTTTAGCTGAGCCCAGACATTAATTAGACCAATTAAAGGCAAAGCCAGACAACTGATTTTACTTTTAATCATAGAATCATAAAATCAGCTAGGTTGGAAAAGACCTCTGAAATCATCAAGTCCAACTTTTGACGTAACACCACCCTGCCTACTAGGCCATGGCACTGAGTGTCACATTCTTAAATACATCCAGGGATGGTGACTCGATGACCTCCCTGGACAGCCCATTCCAATGCCCAATCACTCTTTCTGTAAAGAACTTCTTTCTAATGTCCAACCTAAACCTCCCCTGACGCAGTTTAAGACTGTGCCCTCTTGTCCTACCACTTGTGTGCAGGAGAAGAGATCGACACCCACCTCACTACAATCTCCTTTCAGGTAGTTGTGGAGAGTGAAAAGGTCTCCCCTAAGCCTCCTCCTCTCCAGTCTAAACAACCCCAGCTCCCTCAGCCACTCCTCACAGGACTTGTGCTCCAGATCCTTCACCAGCCTCGTTGCCCTTCTCTGGACCTGCTCCAGCACCTCAACATCCTTCCTAAACTGAGGGGCCCAGAACTGGACACAGTACTCGAGGTGCAGCCTCACCAGTACCAAGTTAATTGTGTTGACACAAGGGTGTGTTTTTTGTGATTCCATTAGTATGTCAGTTCTTTAATAACATTTTATATTACTTCTCAATGAAACTCAATTTCAGGACAGGTCATACTTGGTTTAACAAGCACTGAAACTAGAATAAATTAACAGAGAATACTTCTTACTCTCTTCTAGACTAAGACTGAGATCTCCTTCTCTTAAAATACACTCTTTCATCTTTTGATATTACGACTGTTCACGACAATTTAATATGTATATTTCCTTCAAAAAGCCATATTTCTCAATGCTTAACAAAACATTCCTGCAATAAGAAGTCATTCTGCATTTCACCCTTCCAGCCTCAGAAATCAACTGTGCTTGTTGCATGTGTGTTTTATTTTGTTTGGCTCAGTTTTTCCCTTAGTTTAGAGATCAAAAAAGTGAAGCTGTAGTGTAAAAATAAGCCCTGTGGGGGTTGAAAGGAAAAAAAGAGCGAGAGAATGGGGAATATGTCATTACATATGGGTTGTATCTAACAGCTTTATTAACAGCTTGCTTCAGATGCTTTCCATTAAAACTTAGCATAAAAAGTGCTGAATGAGTACCAAAATTAAGGGCATTGTTGGATAAATGCTAACACTGTGCCCAAGTTCTGATTTATTCTGACATAAAATTGCTTGCCTGGAATTAAAGGCTCATTATTATACCCTAAGACATAAGTAAACAGTGATAATAAGGATTTAAATTATCATAAGAGTTTATATAAATTTTATCAGGTTTTATTCTCCTAGTTTTTTGTTTTTAACAGCCATTATACAGTCATATTAATATTGATAATTACCACAGGCATACATTAAATACTCTCTTTCAGTCTTGTCCCAGTATCAGCCTGTACTTACGTACAGGTTGACTGTCTGCCACAATCTGATCCACCATTTTCTTACCACACAAAAAAAAAAACTTTTTGTTCTAGACACCCATCTCTCTTTGCTTTTCCTCCTAAGTCTTGTTACACTCTCACTTTCCTGTAACTAACATACATTCCTATAGGGTAAAACACAAGTGGGCTGAAAGGAAGTGCTAAGAAAGGAAAGAAAAGGGAGTTCAGAGACTTCTGAAGAAAAAGGCACTCTGGTTTTCTTTGTGCAGGGATGAAAATGTAGCTGCTGGAACACATTGGCTTAGAACACCACGCCAGTTTCTTATCTTCTTTTGCTGTGTTACCACACATCAGTAACCTCAAAAATTTTTCATCTTTCTAAACATTTCCATTTTGGCTCTAGCTGAACGTGAAATGTCCTGGAAGGTTTGAGATAAAGAAAGTGTTAATGTTTTATGTGGACCGAGTGTAATGAAGCCATGCTTTCCCAAAAATAAATTAATGTGCCAATAGTCTTTAGGTCTTGTTATTGACTTATTTTTCTTATTTTGTATTTTAAATAAAGAAATAATTACAAAAGTAAACCTGGAAGTAGTACTTAACCAAGTAAGCAAAGTGTAACAGCTATTTACGCAGTTAAGAAATCAAGAGGCAGAAAATGCAAAAGGTTGCATAACCATAATTGAATGAATATTTTTCTATCCATACCTATTGGTTATTTGGTGAAAATAAACAATGCTATTCACTGCCCCATGTTTACTGAGCTACCTGCGCAGCTCAAGCGGAAGACACGTGGAACTGCTGTTCCCCTGCCATTGCACTGCCTGGAGTGACAGCCCAGCTTTCCACAGGACAGGTTAACATTTTGTGTACTAACATGCCAGTCTCCTCCTGAAGCAACATGAGATAGGAGTTTATGGATTTTAATAGGTATAAAATTTAGAACTGAGTATATACGGTAGGACTTTAACTGATTTTTATTAACTATTAAACATCACAATGTGATTGCTGTAGGGATTGTCACAACATTCATACTTGCAGATGCAATCCTTGCTAAAACTGTTCTTCAGTGTGGACACCTCAGCATTTGTTTGCTGCAGTTTTCTATATGCAATATGTATTCATACTGATTAAAAACACTAATCTCCTCTCAATTATATATCCATAAAGTAAAGAGAAGTAATTGAATGTATATTGCCTGTCTTCCCAAAGTGCATTTCACCTGTGTGATGGACATAGTGTTTCAATGGCCAGCTCAAGAGTTAAGAAGACAAGAAGTGCCATAATCAGTTGATCCATGTGCCCTTTTATCCACTGTTCTGCACATTCTTTCATATGTAATAGCATGTATTATTTAATTAAATGAGCACATACACATTTGTCCTCAGGAAAAGTGTACATTTGCAAGAAATAAATGAAAAATATTGTTTCGCAGAATCCAATTAATTTCTGAATGCAATTTTTCTGCAAATTCGTGTGTGACGTTTTTTTAAGTTGGCTTGGTTAATTATGGTAATCCAGTAGTATTACTCTGTCTTCACTCTGATATTAAAAACATGTTTCTATTAAAAGAAACTTCCTTTTATTTTCCTCCTTGGGAATGTATGTGGTTTGTACTGGATTATAAATGGATATTTGTGAGTCTTGGTTAATTTTTCTTGTCCGTTATCTTGAGGGGGAAAAAGGGATTTAATCAAATGATTTAACATTAACTAAGCAAGAGTTAAGTAACAAGGTTCATGTTCTTCTTAATTTTGTTAACCCCAGTGAGACTACTCATCTGAATGAAATTAACAGGATTGAGCTTTCTGATTTCTAACTAGTTTGTGTGTTGTCAAAGTGGATGTCCATGTAGTCTGAATATTAAAATTTGAGCTAAGGATAGAGTTTTGATTTGGAGGATCACTCTTTTAATTTCAATCACTGACAACTCATATAATGCAATGGTTGCTTCTGATAATATAATCTAGCAGTTCAACCAATCAAAAAAGACATTTGTCCGTTAACTAATATGTGAATTTTAGCACTTTGCCCCAAGGAATGTCCTTTGATTATGTTTGTATAGCACTTAACACATAGGGTTGCAACCTCAAGGCACTCAGTGACAGTAGTTTTTCCATTTATCACATAAAGAGATAATTTTCAATTGGTCTGGAGCAGTAAGACCTGGGACAGTGTTACAGAAGAATTCACTAAACCCTGAAAATTCAAAACTAAACTGAGACTTTGTTCTTTATTCATCAGATATCACAAGTTATTGCAACAGATCTTACATAACTGGCAGCAGATGCTGTAATACATAAACAAACTATTGAGCTAAATGAAAAGGAGAGTCAATGTCTTAACTATGAATGTCTTTACTTTCCTGTGTTTGTGTTTACTCCTGAAAAAGAATTACCTTTTTTGGATGGTGGCTAGTAGAAAAGCAGAGCTTTACAGAGACTCAGTGCCATGTGCAGGTGTTTAACCTTTGGGCACAAGC
Source organism: Acropternis orthonyx (assembly GCA_035583155.1). Classification (NCBI taxonomy): domain Eukaryota; kingdom Metazoa; phylum Chordata; class Aves; order Passeriformes; family Rhinocryptidae; genus Acropternis; species Acropternis orthonyx. The sequence continues at coordinate 30,204,691 of JAWWEU010000040.1, read as the reverse complement.
AAGTGAACACTCAGATTGCTGTGATTATTAAAATTATTAAGTCTCAACTACCTATTTGCAGAAGTAGCCTCCAAAACTACATTAAAAAAAAAAAAAACCATAAGTGCATCATACCAGCCAAACCAAGCACAAAGCAATTTCTTCTAGAAGAAATTGCACATAAATCTCTGGTTGGCATGGAAGTTATGTTAATCTGCTTTTGTAATTATCTTTCTTTTCTCTTAGTCTACATGTCCATGTATATCCGGTTAGCCAAACTACATATACAATCAAAAATAAAGATCCCCATCAAAAGCAAAGAGACAGTGCAGAGAATCACATTTCACACAGGATGTATCAGCAGAAGGAACTGTAAATGCCACTGCACATTCCCAGTGGCTCAGTGTTTCGTCTCCTGTTAAATCTATCCTGTTATAAAGTACAAATAAATTTTCAGCTTTGCTCTTCAATGCTCATGAGGCTCTCCAGATGATTGCTGCAGCACTGCATGGTGAGTCAGTGCTCTCAGAGGGGGTGGTGTCATGTGGGCTTGCAGGGGACAGCCACTGGGAGTGGCAGATAGTACTGGGTAGCTGGCAATCCAGACATCAGCAGGTCACCATGAACTTTACATGGATATTTCCCTAAGAAACGTTACCCAATTATTTCCCAGAGTTTGGACCTGGGATTTTGTAGTCCACAGCCTGAAAGACCTGCAGGGGCAGCAGTCTTTGTTGTGCATCATTACTTTTTCTCTACCCTCTTTAATAAATGAGAAATAAAACACAGTGAATTACATGATTAAGCAGCTGAACCTGTGTTCTTCCAAGAGTGCTAAGGCCCATTGCAGACAGGGAAGGGGACTTCATATGTGCCTTTAGATACAATCTTGTCTTTGCCTGGCCTCACATCTTACCATTTTCCTAAGAGAGTATTTCTGATCCATCATGTGCCCCAGAACTCCTGCTTGCCAACATGAATAATTGCAGCTCTAAAAACCACAAAGGCAGTCCCTTTTGGAATCTTTTTTGACTGCTGTCAGGCCTTGCACCCTCTCTGCTCTACCCATATTTGTCTGTCCCACATAAACTCCTGTCCTTGCAAAGAGTGAGCCCTTCTCCCATGATGGGCTCCATGGCAGGAGAGGGCTTGATCCCCGTGTTTGAGTGCATGTGGGTGCCTGAGCTCTGCAGACACATTGAGTTCCCAAAGAAAACAGGACAGCTCAAAGTTAAGTCTTCATGCTCTACCCAAAATTATTTTATATCCATCAGACTCTCACTGCAAACATATATTTGCCAATGATGATATGGAATATTGACTTCCAAAAAAATTTGGAAGGCTTTATAGCAAAGTGCTTTATAGCTAAGAACATTTAGCTAACTGGCTAAATGTTCACCTTTGATGAGGATTGGAAAAAAATAATTAGGAAACTGACTACCTAGATTACATCTGATACCCCACAAATACAGAATCAGAAAGGGGAGCATATATCCATGATAACCCTGTTGTTTGTAGAGCTGTGTTGGGACCTGGCTCCAAAGAGATGAGCTTGGGACCTCCAGAGAAGTCCATGATGCCCAATGCAGACAGCAGTCCCAGTGTTAACACAAGCATAGAGGCACAATTAGAAGAGGCAGAAACACCTGAGTACAGCACTGCTGACAGGGGAAAAGGCTGTACAGGCACAACCATGAGCACCTCAAAGTGACTGATCTACAGGCTGAACTGTAAAGATCAAAGGGAAAAAGGTCACACAGGAACATCAAGCAACAAGATGTCCCACCCCAACAGTGCTATGAGCACTTGTTTCAAAGACCAGCTGTTTTCTATAAAGCTGACTTGGAAATTGGTATCTTCCTACTTCTGAGAGAATTCTTTCACTTCATCTTTTTGCTGGCAAAAGTACTGTTATTGCTTTACATTCCTGCCAGCCCTGCAGGGCCACCTCAGCTCTGAGGAGGTGAACCGGAGTCTATTTTGGCATAAAGCAGAAAGGACACAGCTTGATCTCAGATCCCAGGGTGGATTTTCGGTACTGGCAGTCAAGAAAGTCAAGGTTTTATTTGTAAATTAAAAGAGAGGTCATCAGGAAAGTTACTGGAGGAAAAAAAGAAAGAAACTAATACGGAACCCTACCACGCCATTTATAGCCTCTTTCCAGATGAGAGAATAGTTTATGGATTGTAATGTGAGTTATAAATAATATTATTGTTTGTTTCAGCCAAAAAGCTGTAGTTCATTCAATTAATAGGATGGATGTGTTTGTGTTGTGTTACTCATTACTTTATTGTAAAATGTATCTGTAACGATTATCTATGGAAAAGTTACTGCAGTGGCAGGGGAAAAGGATAGTAAAAGAACTTACACAGAGTATTTCCAGTAAGCAAAATACCTGAAGATTATTTGATCTCTTTGTTCTCTTAAATCAAATAACTGAGGAAAAAAAAACAAAGATGGGGGGAAAATCTAATTTAAAAGAAAAGTAAATAAGGAAAGGAATTTGAATTGGCAGATTTGACTTTGGAGTTCAGTGTTAAAAAGGGACCATTTATACCAATAAGTCTGGGAGAGAGGCTTCGTCATTTTCCAAATCTGTTCAACACTCCGGGTGTCCCACTGCTTGGAGTGGTGTGTGGTGCATACTCAGCAGTAAGCCATACAATATTATGTCAATTTTTAATGCTCACTTATTTCAAGCACCATTGATGAGGAATTACTATGTTATGTCAAACAGAAATGTTCACTGCAAAAGAGAAAGAAATACTCTTTTTCAAATATTGCAGATGAAAATATTATGCAAAATCATGGATATAGCAAAAAATAAGTCACACTGTTCAGAAATCTGAGATGGTGATAGTGAAAGACTTGGGGTACTGCTCTGAGCCATATAATGCTGACATTTAATTTTTACAAAGGTGATGTGATTGATTTTTTTTCCCATTAAAACAATTAGAAATTAAGTTTTAAGAAAATTAAAAGATTAAGCACTATAATACAGTAATGTTAACATCAGGTTGCAACCTGCAACAGATTGTTTCCATCAGGAATAAGGCAGGTGGTGGAAAAGTGAAGATTAAATACATTTTTGTGAGGGAAGAATAATGATGCAAGGGGATGTGATTTGATTTTTAACAAATGGGCCCACCCAGTGAATATCTACAGCAACATGTATAGCAGGAAGTCACGAGCTATTTCCATGGCTCCCTAAGTGGCTGTCCTTTTTTATGGGCAAAAAGCAGGGGATGGGAGACTGAGAGCGCTCTTCCCCATGGATCCAGAGGCCAAAGGCCAAGCTCTGGCCTGTACTGGTGCAAAAGGCATTTTCAATAAATCCGGGGATTTACTGAAATAAATCATCTGTTGAATTCATGGATTTAAAGGCAGCTGAATGTGATGCTGGCCACATCACACCCCTGGCTGTCACTAGTTTCAGAAAATGATATATTTTGGTCATGTTTGTTTGGAGAGCTACATAGGCAGACCTTTGACTCATTTTGATACAGGTTGTGAAGGGTTTTAGTAACTTGGAATTACAGTAGCAAGGACATGTGATGTTACAGATATATCACTGTTACAGTTATTCATAAACCTCTCAAGATAATATAAGAAAATCAGTGCCATGGTGACTAGGCTACTTCCATCCTTTGAACTACAGTGTATAACCCTAGGTCTTGAAAAGTAATCTAGAATGTTATTGTTTGATAATATGGCCATATCATTACTTCATTCAACTGAGGGCTACAGCCCCAATTCCTAGTTTGGGGAGCTGGTAAACCTGTGGTGGATATACCTTAGATCAATCAGCCAGGTTAAAAAAAAAAAAACAACAAACAAACAAATACAAAAGAAAAACAACCAAAAAAAAAAAAAAACAAACAAAAAGAGAACAAGTGAACTAACAAATAAAAAAACACAGAAGGGTCACAGCACAGTTCACATACCCTATGATACCTCTGCCACCATAGGGTCACAATTAGTATTATCCCGAAGCTAAGCAAAGAGAGTCAAAACAGAGCACAGTGAGCAGCTTAAAGAAAGTTTTGAACAATAACAAAGGTGTAAATTGTCACATAACTTCTCAAGTGGGTATTCTTTGGTGAGGTTTCACCAGTGTTGAATGACTCACCCCTTTTCACCTTAGCAGCATCACGGTTTGCAAGAATAGGGAGTCACAACAAGGGAATAAAACCCAGAGATTAAATACAGCTCCTGACACATCTTATCTGGGTGGGAAGCCACCAGTCCTGGAGAGAGCCAGAGCTGAACACCTCCTCCAACCCCTGAGACACTTGGTCTCAGCCCCCAGTAGGAACAGAGCACCCACCCTGAGTGGGGGCACAGAGCCAGAGTGGGGGTTTCACCCAGCAGCACTCAGACCCCAAGCCAGGGGAAAGATGTGCCCTTGAATCCCATCACAGCTGGGGCTACCTGGGACCAGAGCATGCCACCAGTGCACAGGAACAATAAGAACCATCCCTTCTGTCACTGTACATCATTCCTTACCCCAAGAATAAATACCCCCCATGAAGAAAATAGAAAATCAATGGGAAAATTATATTGTATTAAAAATAAATTACATATGAGGTGAATCTTCTTCATCAGAAGATTTTTAAATTGATGTTTAAACATCAGATTTTTAAGCATCTTCAATGAACAAACTTGTTAGTTTGTAAGAAAAAAAAATTGCCTTCTGATCAAATGTAAACATGCTGATTAGTTATGAGGTTTTGGGGCTTAATAAAATGCTTCAAGGTTTTAACTGCACTTCTGCCTCTGTTACTAAAAATATTCACAATATATTTGAGGTTTTCACATTTCTGTACCACAGAGAGAAGACCTTCATGCCCCTAATTTTGGCATAGCGTGAATTCTCAGGACCAATAAAGTGAGCATGCCAAGGTAATAAATCACTCAGTGATTAGCTAAGTGGAAAAATTTGGGGACTCCAGCATGGCAGCAGAGACTCTATGAAGTACAGCAGGAGTTTTAACCTTTTAACTTGACTAGAGTTAGCAATTTTTGAGAGCCAATGAAAGGTACCTAAGAAAAACAAGAATTTTGTCTGTAGGATTAAATTCACATCAAAAAATCCTTACACATTCACAATTCATTGGAAATCTGTAAATATAAAATAATAGAAAGCTGATGGTATAATAAGCTAGTAATTATGTTACCAAATCAGGCAAAGCAATGGAAATAAAAGTCATTAATTTAAACTTAGAAGAAACAGTGCAGTATGAAACAAGTAAAATCAAAGTATAAGATAAAGATTTCAACAGTAGTAGGGATGGTTAACATATATGCATTTTTATTCTAAAATGTATTAGAATTTGTACTACAAAATATGCAAAACCTCAGTTGTCCTGAACGACAAATGCAAAAATGATGCACATGATATTGCTCTGGTCTGCACTAACTGACCCCTTGTACTCAGCATCCCACTAGCTTGGGTTTTCACAGCCATTCTAAAGATAAAATTCTGTGGTTTTGACAAGGCTTTGTCAAGTCTATATGCATATTTTTAAATCAGCTGTTTCAGCAAAATTGCTATGAAAACCTGTAAGAACAACATGACACACACCCAGATAGACTCATTTCAGGTTGAAGAATACCTGTAATGTATATAATTAATCAAGAAAGTTTAGATCTTTAGTGAATGAATGTTCTGAGTAACACTGAATACATTCATGCAATCAGAGAATCACAGAAACAAAGAATGGTTTAGGTGAGAAGGGACCTTCAAGATCATCTAGTTCCAGCCTCCCTGTCACGCCCATTACACCAGTTTGCTCAAAGCCCCATCCAGCCTGGTCTTGAGCACTTCCAGAGATGGCACATCCACAACTTCTCTGAGCAACCTGTTCCAGTGCCTCAGCATCTTCATAAGAAAGAATTTTTTTCCTAATATCTAAAGTAAACCTGTTCTCTTTCAGTTTAAAGCCTTTTCCTCCTTGTTCTATCACTACATGTCCTTGTAAAAAAATCCCTCCCCACCTCTTCTGTAGCCCCTTTAGTTACTGGAAGGCTTGTATAAAGTCTCTATGGAGCCTTCTCTTCTCCAGGTTGAACAGCCCCACCTCTTTCAGCCTTTCTTCACTGAAGAGGTGCTCCAGCCCTCTGATGATCTTCGTGGTCCTCCTCTGGACTCACTTCAATAGGTCCATGTTTTTCCTGTGTTGCAGACCCCAGAGCTGGATGCAGCACTCCAGGTGGGGTCTCACCAGCACAGAGTAGAAGGGAAGAATCACCAGCCTCGACCTGTTGGCCATGCTGCTTCTGATGCAGCCCAGGACATGTTAGGCTCTCTGGAGTGTAAGTGCATATTGTTGAACTTCTCATCAACCAACACCTCCAAGTTCTTCTCCCAAGGGCTGCTCTCAGCCCATGCTCTGGTCAGTCTGTATTTGTGCTTGGGATTACCCTGGTCACAACAGCAGGTGGGACAAGTCTGGGGAGAAAGGTAAAAGGAAAGGACGTGTTGGAATCTGCTTGGGGCTTTGACATGCCAGCATCTCCCATCAGCAAGGTGAAATACATTTTAGCCATGTAGAAGCTATTGAAGTTATATTTCTTGATATTATGTTTTTTGTCCTCCAAATTCAGCCACATAGGTCTGTAAATTCACAGAAGTCTGTCAGTTTTCAAGGTTGAAAGAACGTAACTTTTTTTGTAGCAAAGAAGAAATTGCATTATTTAAGCAAAAATAAAGACAATGTACATCTGAAGACAGACATTATAGGAATTTGATAATTGCACCATTTTAATCCTCATTGGTCTGTTGGGAGTACAAGTGAGGACAGTGTAACCACTCTTATTCCTGTTAATTTGCTCCACCTCACCTCTGACAAACCAAAAGCCATAGAGAAAAACTTGTCTGAGCCTGTTCCAAATTAATCTGTTAATGTCTTCTTTATTTATGAAAATTATGAGTTCTTAAAAGCACATCCATATGTTTTGAAGACATTAAAAAAAAGTTATACTCCTTATTAGAACTCATTCTAATAATCAGTATAGAACATAAATTTTTTTGCATTTAATAACTGCATTCATTCTCATATTTCTTTATTTAGATATATGTCATCTGAGCTGTTCTAGGCACTGCAGTAGTTCCTTGATTTCACATTCTTATTCTGGCAAAAACACAGGCATTTTTATAATTCTCAGTTACATTTTGGCATATTAATTTGTTTTCATATAGGTCAGGATTTTTCACTCTTCATACCTAAGACAAATAATATTTCTAACATGTAATTCAGAATACTGAATTGAAGGATATCAATATAAAATGCATCTGAACAATAACTGATGGATCTTATAATTTCTCCTGCTCTGCTGGATTTCAGTATTTCAGAGAAATTTCTTATATTGGAGATACCTGAATATTTTGCAGTAGCATCTTCTTTTCTCTTCTTAGTAGTCTCAAGAACATGGATTTCATTCCTTTATTGTTTTGTTCAGGTGGCTGCATTCTTCATGCCATTTATTCTACTGAAGTTTGGAGGGCTTGAAATATGATTAAAATTCAAGTTCAAATGGTAGGTGAAGCCCAAGAGTTCCTCTTTGATTAAAAATAGTGGTTTTCATTATTCTAGAAAAAGATAGCAATATTAAGTTATTTTAATGTAGCTGTGGGCATAGGTCTATTGAGCTATCCCAAGATTCAGTGCCTACTGTCTCTTAAAAACAGATAGGAATGAAAGGGTGACAAAGTCTTCTTAAGGGAAGCACCTCTTTGTTGGCTCAATATTGATGCTGGGCAGGGGAGGGGGGCGCATTGCTGACATGTAAAAGAATGACCAAGTATTGCTCAGGTTTTCTGCAAAATACAGAGCTTCCTGCTGTGAAATGCGGAGAGTAATTGCTATTGGTGATTAAACTGGACAACAGTGATCACATGATGTTAAGTTTTATTATTTTTGTGATATTCTATATAAGAAATCTGTGGGTGTAAAGCCTCAGTGTTTCCACAGACAGTGAGCACCCAGACACACTCTGGTTCATTTTAGCATACCAGCTCTAGACAATCACAAATGTATATATAAGTTTGCATCCATAAAAGTCTCTACATTGCACACCCAGAATAATCCCTTCCTTTCTTCAGAAAATAGTCGAGATCTTAAAACATACAGTTCACTGATGAATCAGGCAGTTGCTCAGTCCAAGTAGGCTAAAGAGGACTTGGAAGAAAGAGCAAAAAAAAGTCAACCCTATTGCATACCAGCCATTTAGTAGAGCTATCAGCCTTGTCTCTGTGTTTTCCTCTTTCAGGTTGTCCCAATGGACTAGATATGGAGAGAAGGGAAGCTTTCAGCCCAGAGTTGTGCACGGTTCCCAAGCTGCTCATACAATGCTTCTGTGCTCAAGTTACAGCACATAACCAGCAGGTAAAAGACTTTTGGCATGTGTCTCCCAAGAAAGTTAGTGCACAATGATGAAAGAATGTATAGAGACAACTTCATGTGGCAAAACAGAATACTTGTTATCTTCTTTATCAATCTTCTCAGTTTACGTGAGAAAATAATTGTTCCCCCTCTACAAGTGAAATCTGGGAAGAGACAATATGGTTGTTTAATATCAAGAAAGAAACAAAGCAATGCAATTGCTTCATTCTCCTTCCAAGAGTAAATTCTGTCATGAATTGTTGGGTAAAGTAAAAGAAAGATACAGCAGCAAAAACTTCATTGCAGTAGGTATAGCAACCCACTGGATATTATCAGGAACTCAGTTTAGGTACTGCATAAGTGATTTGAAGTTGAAAGTGAAAACACTGAAGTATAAAAAAGCAATCAGTAACTTTATAAATACAATTATGTTTTGTTTGTGCAAAACAAGCCAACTCAAATAAAAATAAATGGAAGGGACACATATTACCTGATAACATTCAAGATGCAGAGGGAGAATGAAGACAAAAGAGTAAAACATCTAAAAGTGAGATAAAAGACTGTTTAGAAGAACACCTGCTTCCAACCTTAACTGTATTCACATAACTCTACTGAATATCTTATGGTGAACAGTAGTATTTTTGCAAGATCTCAGATCATCAGGGCCAAATAAGACACATGAGTTTCCTGGATTAATAGGGAGTGTAAGGATTCACAGCAAGATTTAGGAGGAGCTCAATAGTGTGTTTGTCACTATTTTTGCTACAGTGAATGGGGAGTTATCCAAACTCACATTTTGAGCTGATAATTGTAACACAATGAAAATACCATCCAGTAATACGTTAATGTACGTTGCATCAAGTTATGCTGCTTTTTGTTATGGCAAAATATTTTTGAAACACAATTTGGAATCTATAAATGTTTACCTAATATTCATGTGTATTTCTTCAGAAACATTTGCCGTATCTTAGAAGCAGCATATCTGCAATGTGGTGCACGGGTTGCTATGGTGAGTTCACATCTCTTATTTAATCCTGTACCTGAGTAAATACACATTGTAACAATCTCCATTAAAGGTGCTATTAGTAAAGTTATGTCAGCATTTCTATGAAAAATACTTGTTTCCCTATTATGATTTAGTCAAAAAACAAAGGAAATTATTCCTAAATCAAATCCAGAGAAGCCTTTGTACTCTTCCAGTGTATTTTTATCACATCAATAGCTTTCTGAAGTCTTCTGCCATAAAAATCAAATTAAAAAAATCAATACAATTGTTTCTATTCTCCAGCAGTAATAGTGATTTTGATGACAGTTACGGGACTTTTCATTTAGGAAAATCTTTAGGAATATTTGGAGGTTAGTTTTCATTTCATGTTCCCATCGATGCCAGGGGACATTCAGTCAGGCAGTAACTGCAGTGTTTGTTTTACAGCCTTTCTGTACAGCTCTTCTGTACTGCCAGACTCACATAAAGACAATTCTGTATAAAGGAGAACCAGGTACTCAGGTCTTGTATTTAATGTTTCGATTTAACTAAATGGCATCAGAAATGTAACTTGCAGACTTCAGTGTATTCCTTTTGAGCAATTGTTTGGGCCAGTCTCCAGGATAACACATAAGAAAGATGTGCTTAGTTGGAAGTAATCAAACACTTTTATCTTTCTGACACTTATTTAGTTTTCTCATCATTTACCTTGAAAAAGAGTGAGCAACTTTTTGAGAATATTTTTCTCTCTAAGCTTTCCTGTGTATGTCAGGATAATTCTTACATTTTGTATAAATTTGTAGGTTTATCTGATTAAATGTTTTGTCTTCATGGATTTTTTTTTAATAAAGTTGTGTGGGAAATGTCTATATTTGACAAAATCCCTTACAACAGATAGTCATATTTTTGAAGCAAAACTGTTACAAAAGTATTTCTAAATACATATATGTTTACTCAAGCTGTAAGTTTTAACTACCTTTGTGGAAAAGTCAAAATTTACCATAAAAAATTAATTAAGTTTATCCATCTTGCCCATAAGGTTTTATTATTATACTGGGACTTGCATGTGTGCTTGAACACTGACCTTTTGAAGACTATACTTTTAAATGGAACACCTTTTTTCTGTGCTTCGTGTCAGCCAGTAAGAGTGGATGGTCATTACTGAATTGTCTGAACAGTGTGGCTGAACAAACATATCTTTCTCGTAAGTCAGGAAGAACATGGTTGGATGGAGAAATTCAAACAGATCATAAATGTACATCATCAGCTGGTAATGAGAAGGGAAGGCTATTTTTTGAGAATTTACTGTAATAGTCAGAAAGAGAGATGTGATATGTTTCAGATGTTGTCCTGAGATAAACTATGGAAGTTGGGTCTTTTTACAAAAAGGCCTTTAAATCAAGACCCTTCATGTTGAATGGAGTCATAGAGATCCTTAAAACAATTTTGGTGGTGTTTTGGGGGATGACTCTAAGTTTTAAGTGCTACAGTATTTGGATGTTACTGCCCAACTTGTTGCTCAGTTCCTGCACAGTACAGAACTCAAACTCCACATAATGGAGCATCACAGCACTAGAACATGAGAAACACCCTTTCAATCTTCTACTTTAAGGTTTTCATTCCAAATACAAGCCAATATCTTGTATTGGCAGTATTAGGGTCAAAAGCTGCAACTCTAAAAATTTCAGAAAATACCATTCAGTAACATAAACAAAGAAATAGTAGAACATAATGCATTTTACTTGTCTTCTGGCATATTCCTATGAGTAGAACTTGACTAAAGCACTAGCCTACCTACTTTTCAAAAGAATTATCACTATTAAGACTAGTAATTAATCTTTTTACTTCAATTAGGATCCTGTAATCATAGTTTTCATACCAGTTATCTTCAATTGTACTAATCAATGTGCAAAGAAATCCTCCTAAGACAGCAAGTCAGCCTATTCTTTCTTTCTCTTTCTATCTCTTTCCTTCACCTGTACATAAAAGAACTGGAACAAGGAGAACTGGATGGAAAGGACTGAGCTCTACAGTTTAAGAAATTCTTTGGAAAAGTTTTCAGACCCCACAGGTGAATACCCATGTAATATCAGCAGATTAAAGCATGGCAGCTCTGTACATCTTATGCATGATAAGGCACAGATGAGTTTTTCAAATAAATGGATCCCAGAAAACAACATCTGAGCTGTCTTGGAAAAAAAAAAAAAAAAAACAAAAAAACCGAACAACAGAAAACAATGTGATACACCAGAGCAACGTGCTTAGAGCAACTTCTCACCATCTCTAGTTTCCTTATCGGTATTACCATCAGAATGCATTCAAAATATTCCCTTGAGATGGCAAATGTATAGAATAAAAGACCTAGAAGAGATTGAAAAAATCTTGGTCCACACTTAAAAGTTTGTCCAAGCGTAATACCATTTATTGTATATATCACTTTTCTGAGGCACAATGGTTGGCTTTAAAGTTATTTATACATATTTGTTGCTTTTGTTTTGTGATGAATACAGCATTTCTTAGTGAAAGTCATTGGTGGCTAAGTGAACCACGGACTCCAGGTCTTGAAAGATATGAAACAGACATCCTTGGTGCATAATTTTACATTATTTTAGTCTGCTCCTGTAAAATACTAGCACCAGAAAGCAAAAATTCAGAACCACAGTATGATAATTTTCATCATTATCCAAGTGTGTAAAGTTCAGAGAAGGGAAAAATTCATCATCTAGTCAATATTTTGAATTTCACTTTCAAATCATGGAAAGCACAACCTTGTGTAAAATATCATAGACCATATCATGCTGAAGAGTTCAGAATTTGGAGGAAATAATAAAAAATTTAAGACTTATGAATTAAGAAACACATAAAGGATGTTTAAAAATATTGCTTTAAGGTCAGATGTCCAATTAAAAGATGAAAGCTCATGCACCATATCATCCAATTAACATATTCTACAAACACTAACTGATTTTCATAAAGTCATTGTGAAACAGGGAGAAAATTACTATCATAGTTTCCTTCTCATCAGAACTGAATATTAGGACTTGAAAAACAAGTTGCATAGCACTACACTATACTGTACACAGTAGTACTGTAGTCAAGATTACCACATGATCTTGGTGTTTTATTTGATGACTCAGATTTCATGACCAGCATGAACATTTTCTCTGTACACTACTAAACCACCCATTTTTCTTCAAGGCAAATTTCACTTCAAAATAAATAGAAAATTGCAAAACATCAAAAAAAATCTTCTTTTCTAGCAATCTAGAAATTACCTTAATTTACAAAGCACCTGTGATTCTTAATAAGCTCATTTTCTCCATTTTTTTCTTTAATTTACCTGGCAATTAGATCTGAAAATTTAAAAGTCATTTTTCAGAAATTAGTGTTTAAGTTATGGCAGAGAATGAGAAAACACAGAATAAGTTATCAAGAACCAGAAAATTCCACTATGAAACCAAAAGCTGAAATTTAAGAAACAGACCTTTGCTCCTCAAGCTCACCACAGGTCTTGTTAGGAGACATGGTTTTCATCCTCCACTTTTAAACCAGCTTAGTGGGGAATGTTCTGATTATTAAAACTGAGAGAACCAAAATTGAGGATGCTGCAGGAATATGATTTTTCAATATTTTTCCTTTTTTACATGAAAAAATTAGTGGATGACAAGGCTACTCAGATCTTTCTTTTCCAGTAATAAGACTTTAGTCTGAATAAGTATCTCAGGATTCAGCCCATGTTTCTATTTTATGGTTTATTGTCTACAAACTCCAAAGCAAGTGAAAACACAAAGCCAATGAAAGAGTAAGTGGCTGATGGACATTTTTAGTTTTGCTTGAAACAGGTATCACAGGACTTCATCTTAAAAGCATGTCCTGTACTTTTGTGTTTCTACTTTACTATGGAAAATAACATTCTTACTCTGAGAACATTTATTTTTGTGACACTTAGTGTACCATTAGATCAGATCTTCCTCCACAGGAGAGTGAAGTTTGTCACATGTATAACTGCTGCCCACAGGAGTAGAAGGGACATTTTGAGTCAAGTCCTTTCTGACTATTTACATCATTGGCCAGCGGTGGAGGAGAAGTGACAACATCTCAGCCATGGTCATTACTGATTCCTTTGGTTTTGGAGCTATAACAGCTGCAAAAACAGCTCCAAGAGAGAAGGAGCACTACAGAAATTTCTTCAGTTAAAGTTAGGTGTTGACAGACTGAAGGGATTCCCATCTAGACACTGGCAGAAGAAAACCTAAAACTGAGTCCAGAAAGAAAGTTTAAAGTGTGACTGACTCAGGAGACACAGACTTTCCCCTCTAGGGCAAAGCATCCAACTTAGCCCAGAACGGAAGCAATTGAAAAATCTCTGTTATCACTGTTGCTGTTCAGAATGCTGTGTGAAATTTAGTGATAACTAGTCCAGCTGCACACATTGTAAAACCCTTGTTATCATTCTCAGTTGTTTACAGTTTAGCGTAAATCAGAACCAGATCTGAAAAACATCATATAGCTTGAATTAGAGTGATAGTCTAAATATAAGTAATACTTGTTTCCTCTTGCCAAAGTGGTGAAACTAAAGTAGTAGATCTTTAACATCAAGCCAAATATGGACAAGAAGGAGCTCTATACCCAAGCACTTCTAGAAATAGAAATATATTCTTTTTCAGATAGAAACACCACTGAGCAGTAAACACAGGCATTGCATCTGTACAGGAAATGGATGTTTCCCACCTTCATAAATAAATAGGACTACAGAAAGTAAATTTCTCACTTACCACATAACACTACTTGCATTAACAAAACAAGTTTTATCTTCTGAGTCTCCTTGTTTTGCTGGAATGGAGGTGGGGGAAAATCAAGCTCGGTTCATCAACATGTTTAAATAGTCTCTTTGAGAAAGGATTCAGAAGCAAATATGTACCCTTGCACCGGGCAGCTGCTCTTGTGGATTTCCAGTTAAACAAACATCTATTGCAAGGTATGTCTGGTAATGAGGTTGTTTTCTCTAGGCTTTTTCTAGGGTCATGGTCTTCACCTGGGAATTGTGATTTTCAGCTTTACGAAATTACTGGTCGATATTTGTGCAAATTTACACAATAGTATAATAAACCATAGTGGGGAATGAATGAGCAGCAGATAAAGGTAGAACACTAACTTCCTGTGAGAATCAATGATTTCCAGATTTTACGTCAAACTACACTTAAGAGAGTCAAGCGGAGTAAGCAACAAAACTTATACCATGTTAGAAAAATCTTAACATTTGAGAGGAAAAAAAAGACAAGGAAACTAATGGTGACAAAATAAAAATATAAACACAACTCTGTTTCAGCAATGCCTGTATATGTAATTTCTGATTACTTTCAACAGGCAAGAGCAAAGTAAAGAAGGATGAGTCTTTACAAGAATGGTGCCTGCTCATTGTCCCACACTCACAGCCTTTCCTGCCATGTTCATTCAGTCTGCTGAACCAGGAAAAAGATTTTACTAATAGGATTTGATTAAAAGAAATATTAATTTTGTATTGGAAGTCAAGAACCAGCTTTAATATTTTGGGGTTTTTTGGGGGAGGGTGGGGGTAAGGGGGGGGGGGAAGTGTGAAAAAAGCTAATATATTCACAGATTTTTCTCAATAAGTACTATTTTAACCTGCATGGTAAATACAGTTGTTTTCAGCTTCAGAAAGACAAAACTCTCCAATTTGGGGTTCTTTTCTGCATGCTTCTATAACTGTACTGAATTACAACAAGGTCTCATCTACTTCCAAGCCTCTGTACTCACCTCTGAGTTAGTGCTCAAAGTGGAGTGAAGCGTCTGGCTTCATTTGTCTCTGATTCTTAGCAGCTGTGTTTCAACTGAAAGCTTGATTGACATTTACCTCACTTTGACAGGAGCTTGATTACTTGGGCTAGAAAAAGATTCTTTATGCTATTTTGTGATAAACACTTACATTTTTATCCCAGGTTCTGATATTAACTCCTACTTGTTCCTGAACAGCCACAGTTGCTTTTTTTTTTTTTTTAACTAAACCAAAAATACTAGGTGTCTGTGGCTGGCACAATGCCTTAGTGTTTAGTAACATTACTTCTTGGATTCACTTATTCCGATGAAGTTTTAGCACAGGTGAAATACAAAATCAAGTTTTCTCCAAGGGTTCTATTGAGAAAGAACTTTGACAAACTCTGTTAATTTAGGATTAAAAAGAGAATGAAAAGCCAGTAGTGAAGGCCCTTTGATAGCAGTGGGGGATGAGTAATGGCAAATGTTCTTGCAGTGGACTAATCAGTGTAATTGCTAAAGGAACCAATCTTTCATTAATTGCAAGGGCAGTAAACTCAATCAGCTACAGTGCCAAAATATTGCAGTTCAGTTGAAGAATTTTGTTGAACTAATTGATTTAATTGTTTTAAGTAATGCTGTTATAAGAGTCATTATAAAGAAACATTATTCTTAGTATAATTTTCTGAAATATAAAAACTTTTAAGGAGGCAAGTGATTTTCATTTGCAAAAAAGATGAGACAATGGTTTTGATTTTAAAAAGCATCTTGAATAGACTATGTTTCATTAGAAATTACCAGTGCTTGATTTTGGATGCCATCATAGATAATGTGAAGCACTTTGTAAGTAAAGGGTACTTTAGCTATGTTTAGACTAGCTTAAACATTTCTAATAATATTTTCTCAGAGTCAGAAATTTGGTTTCATCTAATCTGCCTAATCCGGATATAATTGACCAAGGAAGTCTGTCTCCTGCTTTGGCACACAATCCCTCCACTCCTCTTTAGCCCCAAGGAAACATTGTACAAGTGCTGTAGGTTACTCGCTACTTCCAGAATTCCTTTAAACTGTAATAAGAAGTCCTGTCTTACCTGCCAGTCCTCTGCCTAATTATTGCCACTGACATCTCTCGCTCCCCTCTGGCCAGATGTTCAAGCAGCCACACAGTGAGTGGGAACAGGACAACACTCTGGGTTAAAACTAACCTCTCTTTTTTTTTCCCCCCTCCCATACGTATTTATGACTATTTGCAGTCACTGGGGAAGCAAGGAGAGTAAAAACAGTGATTGGGTCAGTGGGAAGTTGGCACTGCCTCTTTTAGCATCAGCATTTCCTTATGTTGACTTAAGGGAGTTGTGGGACTACAGAGTTAACATCGCTCCTACAGGGCTCAAACCCCGCCACAATCTGTGTAACAAGAAGCAGGAACCCAGATACGTCAGCCACTGGTTCCCTTCTTTTCCCAACAGTGCTTGAGCTGAATGAAAAATTCATATCATTGCCACTAGTTCTGATGTAATGTCTCTTAAATTCAAAAGCACAGGGAAAGTACTGTACATAAATGCTATATAAACTGCAGGTGCAGCATCCTGGCCGTGTCTGTGTAATCTTTCTGGGTCTGTGACAGTGACAATAAATATTGACATCACTGCAAAGTCAAGCAAACTGTTTGGGAGGTTTTCATGCCACCATGAACCTTTAGTGTGTTATTGAATCACAGACAACCTGGTGGCATAAGGTATGTAGGGAAGGTAATGTAATTCATTAGATCCAACTGCAGAATTCAGGAGGGAACAATCACATTGCCAGATGTCAAAAGGTAGAGTTTGTTAGTCTTTCAGATATGAGACACAATCAAGGAGGCAACAACAGTGACTGAGTTCCCATAAATTGACTTTCTTTGAATGTTATTTGTGTTCAGAAAGTCACTTCACTTCCTGCCATAAAGTTGTGGAGTCAGTGTCCAAAAGGCTTGGGCCAAAATGCCTTGAAAGGGTCTTGGACAAGGTTAAGCAAAAACTCACTGCAGCTGCAACATGAAAATAGATTTGCCATTACTGTTGCAGTATCACTGATATTTTTAGCTATTACAGATATATATCTCATGTGGCTTTTCCTCTCAATCAAAGACCATTACACTAACAACTATACAGGCAGGCAGTACATGCTGGTTTCTAACTCACATTTTTTAGGAAGGAATAGAGCTTAGAACTCAGGAAATCCCATTAATTAGGACTGGAATTCATGGAGGAGTCTTCCCCATGGAAGGCCTCTCAGGATTAGTTGCAGTACTGAGAGACGAAGGACAACCTGCTGGGTCAGATACAGGCTACCACCACATGAGACTGCTAAACTCGGTGGATCAATGGCTTGATCAGAGAGAGCAAAGCCTTTCAGAATTTTCTGTTTGGTAAGTGCAAAAGTATGTTTTGCACATGGTAGCAGGAGGGATATAAAAACATACCAGTGTAATAAACATGTTTCAGCTAGTATAATAAACAGAATTTGGAGCCTTCAGAACTGAGCCAGATTTCTCTTTCAAAAGAGGAAAAATGCATAGCCAGGCATTTTCTCATATGACAAACGATAATAATGAGTAATAACAATAACATGAATCATTGTTGTAAGTCATCTGGTGATTTTAAAAAATTTTTTTAGAAACTGTAAAACATTACAGAAAGTCACTCCCATGGGGTAAGGAACACTATCAAGAGAAGTATGTGAAACTGACAGAGTCAGAGCTTTTCTAGAGATGAAGATTAAAGAGAAAAAAAAATTAGGAAGAATGTGTCACATGGAGTATGTTTTTGATAATTTTAACCCTTTTTGCATTTTGT
This sequence comes from Acropternis orthonyx, assembly GCA_035583155.1. Lineage (NCBI taxonomy): Eukaryota > Metazoa > Chordata > Aves > Passeriformes > Rhinocryptidae > Acropternis > Acropternis orthonyx. The sequence goes on along the minus strand of JAWWEU010000040.1, from coordinate 30,186,731 downwards.
CTTCTATTTTATGTAGCTTTTCTATATCACTGAGTCATTAAATAGATGATAAATCGCAGTCAACTTTCCTTGGGGACCTTGCATGCTCCTTGCCCTGTGTGAGAGTGGAAGGATTAGACAATTTATTGAAAAAGTCCTTCCATTGAGTCCTGAGGTGCAGAAAGGACTCCCTTGCTTTCTAAACTCTTTCTCAGAGAGGAACCTAGATGCAGCTGAATCAAATCATAGCCTTGAATTATGCAAATTATTTGTATTTAAGGAATTACAGAGGTGTAATTGAACCACTTTTGTTCCACAGGTTTTAATGATTGGCAAAATGCGACTATTTATGTTAAATGAATAATTTATTATTATAAATTATCAGACAAATAATCAGAATTATTTACTATACAAAATAAAAAGTTAAAAATCTACTAGTATAGTATAATATAGCATATAGTAGGATAGGATAGGATAGGATAGTGCACTATAATTGAAGGAATTGTTGAAGCAATTATATTAAAGCTAGCAAAAATAAAATAATTGTTAAGTAGATATTTGATGTAACTCACCCATACTGATGCTTGTGGGGTGATCTCTTTCGCTCAGTCTTGAGGAGTATCCTTGGAGAGTACCCCCAGCCAAGAAGGAATCTCCACACATACACCCCAAGAAGGGTTATGTCAGAAGAACCTGACTGTATGAAAGGAGACTGGACTTTTATAATATAAAGTGATTGACTGGCAGTCACAGATCTATAGGCTGGCAGACCAGCTTATCTGTCAAATTCTGTTTCAAAAGCAAGATGTGCATTCAGAGCCTGGTGAATCAAGAGGGTTTTGGTATAATTTAACACCAAGACAGCACCCTGGCACCAGTAGTTGAGTTTGCAGGATAGCCTGCATGATGGCTTGCATAGTACATACATTCTCTGATTTTAGATCTTATCAGGATGGGCCTATCCCACCACACTCCTTTGCTGCTTAACCTTGAATGCACTTACCCCTCTGATGTCCAAATGAAATAAGGATGTACTACATTCTCAGTTCTGCAGGCTGAGGACTGGGGACCAGTGAGCAGGTCAGATTCACTAAGGATATTGCAACATCTTATTCCAAGCTGTTGTGTGTTTGTCTGCAAGGTATGTTTTGGACAGACATGCACTGGCAATGCCCATGCTCAGAGTCAGTCCAGCCCATGGAAACCTTAGGAATGCAACAGAGGAGAACTGAAGCTTTGTTAGGCTGTTTCATTTCATACCAGTAGGTCTATGTTTGTTGTATTTTGAATAGATTGGGCAGATTGTACAGTGACCCCTGAGTTGCTTAGCCCTGCCCAGGTAGTGACCATGGCAGACAGGACTCTTTCTCCCCAGGGAAACTGTCAGTGCCTAACATATTTGTGTCTGAACACTAGCTGCCACTCTGGTACCTAAGCTCTCCTTGAATGTTGCCTTAGAGCTGTGTTTGATAAGGAGGAAAAGTCTGCAGCAGAACCGGAATTAAGTTTTCTGCCCTGAACTAATTGCAGGGCACTTGGGAAGAGCAGGACTAGGTCTATGGGATCTGCATAACACTGCCAGAAGAATGTAATGGAGTCAGACTCTATTGGGCCACAAATGTATTAGTTTCACCTCTATTCCATTGATTTTAATAAATGGGAAATTGCTGTAAGATGTCAACACCCATATGTCTCCCGAAAGCATGCTTTTACTCTTGTGTGAAGATAAACCTTTTTAAGGTTTACTTCTAAAGTGCTGACTCTGCTCTTAGGGTCTAAGAAATTATAAGTGCTGCAAATTATTATACACTGCTCAGACAGCACAAATAGAAGTATTGGTCTCCCATAGAGTCTGTTAATGAAAGGGGAATCAAATTGTTTTCTCAGACTGATTTTAGTCGCATCTAGTTTATATTAACATCTTTTTACTTACAGAAATGTAGTCATGAGGCCCTGAAGATTACTGGTGAAATGAAGTTATCAGTGGCTTTCTTTGTTGTTTTATAAAAACAAGTGCCTCTCTGCCTCCAAGGAGAACCTGTCTCTCTCTTCACATATTCCCGTTAGGTTGCTGTAGAGAGCAACAATATCTCTACTTATCCTTGTTTTCTGCAGGCTGACTAAGTCTAGCTCCCTCAACTTCTCCTTGTATGCCTTGCACTCCACCACCATATTGTTGTACTCCTTCTTGGGGGAGCAAAACTCCAAAGTGCCTGATGGAGGGGAGTAATCTTTTCCCCACGTTTGACCCACTGGCTGCACTCCAGCTTATGTGATCCAGATGGTTTCATGAGAACTCTTTCAGCCTTCTCTCCGTGACCCTTGTAGTGAGGAGCAGTGATGGCTGGGCCTTCCAACCCAGCACATCATGCTGGCACAGATGGAGCCATTTCAGAACTGTACACTACTAAACAAATACAGGCTCATGTGGCTCACTAGAAATGAACATAAGTGTATGTATGTGTTCCATGTGTTCCCTCTTAAAGTATGAATGGTGACCTCTCCCCAGTCTGTGTGACTGGAAGTGAGTTTCTCTGACAGTAGATAACTGCAGATACATGCTATAGTGGACACATGCCGGGTCATGCAATGCGATAGGAATTGTGATCCAGGGAAGAGGGATCCATAAGCAGGCTAGCCTAGCATATAATCCTGCTGGAAACCTTTCCTTACTCACAGCTGAAGGACCTGCATAAGAAGTGGCAGCAGAGTTGGAAACCACCTAATTTAAACATTTTGGCAGGTTGGATTTGAGCTGGGCTGCTTCTGATGAATTGTTCAGAATGCAGCAGGTCATTGCTGCAAAAACCAGACTCCTGAAATGAGGATGGAGATCAAAATATCAAAATAAATTTAAGTCCTTTTCTATCTGGATTTGCAGGCTTTCCTTCCTCTTAAAAGAAACAGAGATTCCAAATACATGCCTAATGTGCATCTCTGGATGCTCCCAGAGTCCCTGAGTCTCAGCACCACTCACTGCCCAAGTCAAAGGTGTCATGCCAGTGGTAAATTTCAGAGTCTGAATCATTTGCTCACATATGGGCAGACCATGGCAGCAGCTGTGAGAAACCACAGGCACTCTGTTAGTCACATGAAAGGGCAGCTCTCTACCCTTAACAAAAGGTACAGTGAAAGGAGACTGGATAAAATGCAATACATAGTTCCAGACAATCAGGGATGTTAAGACTTCTCGTATATATCAGTACAGAAAGGGCCTAGGTTAAAGGGATATAATAGCTCAATATTTCTCAGGGCTATTACATTTAAAAATGTATAAAATCATGGTATTATATTCCATGCTATCCAGAAGCAGCTATTCACTACCTAGTGAATTCATCATTCCTTTGCCCTGCAGCCTTGTTTAGTCAGCCTCATTCTGTGTAGAGCCTGGACAATATGTTCTTTCTAGCACATGTGGGCACTTTCAGAGCAAACACTAGACACAGGCTTGCAGTGAAAATCTCCAGGTAGCCCCTGACTTTGCTCAGACAAGGCTTGAAGCCAGGAAAAATTGTCCTGACAGTGCAGGATGTTCCGAAATGTATTAGGAAAATAACGCAGGGGGAAATGGTACCACTGAAGTAATTTTTTTAATCTAAGAGTGTGGAACAAGAGAAGGCAAGGACTAAAAATCTAGAGGATGTTTTTGTCCATTACTGACATCATTCAAATAGAATGAAGGAAAAAAACTTGCATGATAAATCCTTGTTCAAAATAATGTAAGTAACATCTTTATACCTTACACCCTTCCCAAAGCCTAGATTAATATCATATCAGCCTTCAAGCAGCAGACTGAAGTGTATTAAAGAAGCTGACTGGTGACCATAAGCCTCTTCTAGGTGGTTGGAATCATTTTCAGAAATGTTCCTTTCTCTCTCTCTTTAGATTACACAGACACTGAGGTAAATTTTCTCCATTTTTAGTCATTGCATGCCTTTTGTTAGGTGTTATGAACCTCTGGTTTTCCTTTTTACTTAAAAATATTGGGCAGCAATAAATAGTTACACTCTGCATTGGCAGGAATCATTACTATAGGGAGATGTGGTAATGTCACAAAGGAAATATCCTGCACCATCCATAGTCATACTTAATGTTTTAAGCACACTAAATCAAAAAGCACAGTAGTAAAGCAGTTAAGATACTGTAAATTATAGTCATGACTCTGAAACTTGTGTTTATTACAAAGAATCCTATTTCATAAAATTAATCACATGAGTTTTATTTAATATTCTCTTCTAGCTCTTCCTCAGTTCACTGTCACCATTGCAAATGCAGTTTTTCATGCTTGCCCTGTGAAGCTCATTATTGCCAGAGAGACTGGAATAAATTTGTGGATAAGGATAAATTCTGGTTTTGGAGAGGAAACACAGGATGTTGCAGCCTTTTTCAGAACATACCCGTTATTCTGCTACACAGAATTTAGTACATTTACCAACTGCCATCAGGTTTAATTTGCAAACCAGGTGAATATTAATATTTTAAAAGAGCACTTTGAGCTCTTTTGTGGGTGATTATGTATTTACAGTGTATGTGTGGAGGCAAAAAGTTTTCTTGAGCCAAAACCTTCTCCACTTTCTCCAGCAAATCTCTTCAAGAAATCAATGGCCTATTGAATTCATCACTAAGTCCTATTTTTAACTTGCTTCTGATGCATGGAGTGTTCTTTGCCTCATGTCTGGCCATGTCTCACATATTTGCATGTCTGCCACTAGTATTTTTGAGAGCAACTTTAATATCCCAGAATCATACAATCACAGAATCACAGGATATGCTGAGTTGGAAGAGACACACAAAGATCATCAAGTCCAACACCTGGCCCTGCACAGGATCATTTACAAGAGTCACACCATGTGGAGCCTCCTCCACAAAGAGGGGCTGACACAAACACCAGGTCATCTCAGACATGACTTTACCTTGAAGAGTCTCAAGAACGTTCAAGGGCAGTGACTCTGCAGCCTCTGCTCCATGAGCGACTTGTTCCTGAGTTGCACTACCGTTCTCCTCATGTCCAGTGTGAATCTCCCACACCCTGGTGTGGACACAAGTATGTGGATGTTTTCTGCCAGCCCCAACTGCCCATACACATTATGGTGCCTGGCATCTTTGGGGCATCAAAGTGTTGGGACAGGGGCATTGCTGGGCACTATCCACCCTGATGGCTCCACCCCCCATGCACTAAGGAAAGACCCAGCCAAGTACCCTGATGTGGCTACAGAGGCAATTGTGCCATCCTGTTTAGGCTTGATGGGTATCAGACACAGACATCAGTATCTGTGGTATTTGAAAAGGAAATTAACTATAATCTTGATTATTATTTATTTGATCAGGTTCAAAAAACGCATAAGTAATTTTCACAGCTGTTGCTGATTTGTTAGTACATCTGTCCCCAACTCTCCCTGCTGTTTTCTTTATGGATTGCAATCTTATTTTCCTTTGTTTAAAGAAATGTTTTTCTCTCCCCTGTTGTTACATAAAACATTCACATGACCAACAGTGCAAGGAAGCTGCCCATACCCACAGTCCTGTCAAGTGTGCAAAGTAAACAGGCTCAAGAAGAGCAGGGCTGACTCCCTCAGCCCCTCCTGCAGCTCTGCTCCCTCACCCTAGCCATGGCATAAGACAATTTGGTGCTAAACTGCTGCTGAGAACTGCTTTAAACCATTAAGGACACCTATTCTTTGTCATATACCTTAGAGAGAGAGACCATTTCCCTCATTAGACTAGGTGATGCAGTGGAAAAGGTAGGGAACTTTCTGATTCAAAGTGCCTTAAAGCAGTCTAAGCCCAAAAATTTGTTCATTTTTTCCAGCTATGCACTAGGTTTAAAGCAAGACAGGACCTCTTGATCCAAACCTTGCACCTCCTCATCTTTGGACTGTACTACTTTTGGCATCATATGGTATGACAAACCTTACAATCAGTTGTCTTTTCATGGGAATGCAGAACTGAGGGAGACGGAGCTTATTTTTGTTAAACTATTTGTCTGAGTCTATGTTGGAACTTGGATTCTTTTGGAAGGAGGGAAATCTGAAACTGGCACATCACAGCCAATGCTGGCAGCAAGCAAGCAAAAGCCCTGGTCACAATGTATCAGGGTTGGGTTCCCACAGGTTGTCACCCAGCCTGAGCTAAAGCAGTCTGAGTGCTCCACAGGAAACTCTTAGAATTAAAAATTACATCCCCTCTAGTCTTCATAGTCAGGCCAGTCTGAGGGCTTTAATCACAAAGCCTACATGGGAGGGAGGGCTGGAGGGTTCTTTGTGGGTTTTAATTATGGTCATCATGTAATTGGATAAATGGTTGTAAATTCTACAGTATTACAGGCACATCACAGGTAAAGAAATACTTCTCCACAGGCCTATATTGCCATTAAATGAATAACATGTGTTACTTGACATACACCTCTGCAATTCCATTTACAGTAAGTATTTCAGCTAGGAGACTAAGACACAGATTAACTAGTCCATTTGAAAGCACACACTTCTGACCAAGTCTGGACAGGCAATGCAAGATGTAGCTCCGTAGTCACAGAGATAAGAGCAGCGTGGAAGCCCATGGGTATTTTTCTCAGATCTTATTTTCCAGGCTTATTTCTACTGTGCTACTGCAAGTTTAACGCATGTGCATTATTCAAAAATCAAGTCTGTCAAATGAAAGTGTGGTCAAGCCTGGGTGAAGCACTCTGTGGATAAGCGTTTTGTAATAGTGCTAAGCTCAGAGAGCAAATAGCTCTGGTGACTGAGATGTTTGCCCTCAGTGTGCTCCAATAAACTGATTTACCTTTCTTCTTTTTTTTCCCCTTTTTTTTAAAAAAGAGCTGACGCAAGTTTGTTAAAGGGAGTTGTTGGGGTGTAGCAGCTGTTGATTGGTTCATCTCATACACTCCCATTTGTCTTTAAATCACTGTTCAACTGCTCTAGGTTGCACATGAGTAAACTTTTCCTTACAGGTGCAATTCCTAAAAGATATAACCTCCCTAGCAAGTGAGGAAGAGAACTTGTTCGACTCACAGGTAAATTTTTATTCTTTACAATGTTTGATCAATGTATTTCAGAGACTGGCCACGTCTTTTCAAACTGGGAATTAGAAATTTAATTAATCTGTAAATATAAGTGCAGTGTGAAGGATGGGATTCTTAAGATTTACTGACGTGGTAATTTGCGCTGGCAAATATCTTTGGTATTTCTTCAGGAATGAAATTTAGTCTTCTCCTCTGTACAGAAAATCAAAACCTAAACAATGAGAGAAACAGCAAAAGTGTTCAGAATTGCCTAGTCATTTAAGAAATGAATGATTGCTTTCCTAAGCAGCCCTTGGCTAACCTCTGAGAATTTTTTTCAAGGCTCTTGATTTACTTGGCTAAAATTTGTTTAAACAAATGAATTTGTGAAAGCTTTACATTTTAATTGTTTGTTTCACAGTGACAACACTTATTTCATTTTGAAGTAGCCACATAAACAATAACAATTTATAAAGTCACTGTCACGAAGACAAAGAATCTGGCAAAATCTGCTAAATTGGATACCATGGAGAAGATTACAAATACTGATACTACAAAACCCATGAAAGTGTAACTCATATCTATGACCTGGCATTGTTTGCCCAGTGGTTGTCCGTTCTCTTAATGTCCTAACTGAAGACTGGACAGAAATCAATAACATTGTGAAACCAGATGTCAAAAATTTCATCATTTTCTGAATCATTGCTGGAAACCATTACATAATAAATGATGCAGAACAGTATCCTATACTTCAAGAGGAAAATAAGCTTTATAGAGATAAATAAATTCCCTTTAACAATAGGTGAATTTCTTTTGCAATTAATATTTCCATTTTAATACTATACTTTAAGAAAAATCTTTTCTGTTCAGCAAAATGCCCCAGGAGGCACTAAAACCATCACTGTATTGAAGCCAAGTCTGAGGAACACTGTAAACCTAAGAGATTTTTCTTGTGAGTTTAGGCACCAAATTCAGAACTCTGAAGCAGAAAACATGAAATCCCAGGGAAGCTAAAACAGATGAAGTTTGGTGTTTCTCCTCCAATATTACGTATTAATCTTCTGGCAGGGCCCAGGGTTGCCTGACCATGGTGGCCGTGCTCTCATATCATCCCTGCCACGGTTCCTTGGCCATCCCCCAGGATCAACAGTCTAGCCAGCACAAACCCCTGAAGGGGTGCAAATGAGCACCCATTGCCAGTGCATTCCCCTTTATCTAAATAATATCTCACAGGCTGAACAGCGACTCCAGAGGCACAGGGTTACCCCATTTCCCTCTCAGATGAAGGAGTGGCAGCTCTGCTGCTTCTATATTGTTCGTGGGGAGGACATGCTACCAGTGCCTGAACAGCTTCCCAAACCCCTCAGTATCTTCAGTGCTAGGAACCTGAACATATGGGTTTCCACCAACTAAGGACCAGCTCTGTCAAGTTCTGCTGAAGTTGAAAGATACCACTGGTCATAATTACACTTCTTAGTGTTTACAAGTTTCAAATCTAATACCAGGCCTGTTTCATGGATCTCATTCTATCCATATTTATGCCAATGGCTTTCAGCTCATGGTTTGTAGACCCCTTGAACTCTACCAACCTCTCCCTAAAAAGCTATAGCTGCAAGAAAGAAGATTCTCAACAGATTTAATTTTGCCACCTGAGGATTTGCACTTTCACCAGACTTTCAGGAATTCACAGATTTAAAAGAAAAAAAATTAGAAAATCACCAGTTTATGCAATAATTTCACAGACTCTTGACATGACGCCATAAATCAGATGACTTGTGTAAATGTTTGAGAGGACAATGTCCAGACGATTCATATGCAGTAACATGTATTTCCAGTCAATTTTTCCTCCCCTTTCCAAATTGTGTTTGCTCTGCTGCACAGACTTTCATCCTCAGTCTAATTTTTGTATAGATTAACTCCTGGCAACATTTTTTGCTTATTTTTCCTGTTTCCCACTGCTATGAATATCTGTATTTTTTGGACTACCACTTCTGGAAAAGACCTTTCTTCAACAAGAGTTAGGCAGTGCACACAGGGAGATTTTACCCTTTACCAGAACAGGGATAAGCACAGTTAGATTTTTTTGCCTGATTTTTACACCACAGATTAAAAATAAGCATCAAGAATTGGAAAGACTGTGTTCCTCAGACAGGGCAGTGTCTGCGTTTGAAGACAGTTCTGTGAATGAAACCACAGCTGTTAGGGCTCCTTCAGGGGCTTGGGGAAGGGAGCAAAGGAGGGTCTTATTGGTTTTGTATCTCACGGAGTTATTCATATCCTGAGTGGGCAGAATCCCCAGGCCACTGGAATGCAAATGCCAGCAGCTCTACCTTGATGCCTGAGTCAGTCATCCCCCTCACACTCTCCATGAGGTAGCAGAAAGAATTAAACACAGACGCTCTCTCTGGTAGGAAATCTCCTAATGCACTGTGATATTGCTTTTCATTTTCAGTTGTCTGGTCTGGGTGAATGCTTTTAGTAAGAAGCAAGGAATTTGACTTTAATTTCTGGCCTGGGGTCAGTTTTAACCTCCAAAACTGGTATTTAAAATGTACATTTACATTTTAAGCACATGCACTCCAACATCTTGAAACTACAAAGACACTTGTAGATGTTCTTAAGAACAGTGTGTGATCAGTATCAGAGGATAGTGAAGGTCTGGTCATCGAGCAGGGCTTATACCCCCATAAATGCAAAACTAGGGAAAAGTTTATTAAATAATTGCAGATTTAGTGTTACAAAGAGCCAGACATAGAAATTTTTTGTTGCAGTGTTTTCCAACATTGTTATTGTGCAATGTTTAACATGTAGTATTTATGAAAAATGTCATGGATCTGGCCAGTGTGACTGATTGTAAGGCAACAGGTAGAGGGCCAGGAACCTGTAACTCTGGCCACAAGGTGCCAGAAATGTGCTCTCTGGTCTGTGCTCAGTCCTTTCACTGCTGTCTCCCCAGCTGTGAAACAGAAATACAAAATACATCAAGGAATATCTTTGGGAAGGGAAAAGTATTGCAAAACTGCAACAGTTCTTGCACAGTGCTTTCCTCTTGAGTCTGGTAATGAGCAAATGATTCCACATGTGTATCTAGAAATGAGTCCATAACATACAGCTGCTGAAATCCCAGAGGTGAAGTTCCCTTTGTAAATTTGGTTTGTATGGTTTTATTTGGCCCATAGAAATAAAGAGTGGAGCATCATATAATTTTTAAAAGGCAGGAATTTTTCTAACAGCGTCAAGTAAGAATTAAACACATGAACACTGAAAACCAGAAACTAGTCTATCAGAGTTGCACCTCTTAATCTTCAAAAAGTGATCCCACAGAGATGCTCACCTCTGTCAGATCCCAGTCAAAGGGACAAACCTGCAAAACATTTAAATCTGTGACAATATTAATCTTACTGGAAAAGCCTGCTAAACTCCTTGCTTAACAGCAAGTATTTCTGCATCACCGTCGCCTAGAAATTCAAAAGCAGCCGTTCAGGAAATTATTTTCTGCTGCTTTGTATTTTTGCCAGGTGCTGGACATCCACAGTGCATCTGTTGGCCCTTGCACTCCTGATCATTTTAAGGGAGTCAGGAGGGTCAAGTGCTGGCATATACAGGGACTTCTATGCTTGCCCAGAATTTTCCCCATCTGTAACAGTTTCTCCTCTTAATGTTATTATAAACATCAAACACAAACCAAGCAATTTGCACTGGTTTATCTAATTTGAAGAAAATTCTAATGAGTTCTATTGTGTTTTGTTTGCAGAACAGAGTGTTCTGGCAGTACCTGCATGACAGAGAGGACCTGCAAGCAGACGGCACGGTTCTGTTTACCCTGAAGAAGCAAGTGTGTGTGCTGGAAAGCGCTGACCTCTCTAATGGATCGCATGGAGCTGCAAAAAGTCAACATCGAGCTTGATGACCAGAGCAACAGTGGGGAAAGCCTCGAAGACAACTACACAGAGCTGGTTGATTCAGAAAAGGCTGCAATTAGGAGGTAAGCATTTAACTGCTCTGTTAAGGCTAGAAAGCAGTAATTAAAAAACAGGCTTCACTAATGGCATCTGGGATGTTTTCCAACAGCACTGACCCTCCCCACTCTGTGCTCTGCAGGATGGTGCACCCAGCACAGCTAAGGCAGCCCGGGTCTCCCCTTTCCACCACCTGGAGTGACCTCTGCAGGCTCCCAACCCAGACTTACCCCTTGTCAATATCCAGTCACTCCAGTCAGATAGTACATGTGTAAATTAATACACTCTCAGAGCAGTGCAAGTTGAGCAGCTCAGTGGTCCCACAGGGACAGCCCACCCTCAGGCATTGCAGCAGAGCCCACCATAACACCAGCACCTGCATGGCTGGAGAAAGACGTCTCAAAATCAACCATCGGCCTCGAACTCTCAGCTTGCTGCACCCCCCCCAGCAGGTATTTCCAACAGTGCAGTTGCAAGGCACTTTGTTCCTCTGATGTGAAGCATGTACTCAAATTTAGAACACTGCTGGCAGTACAGAATTCTACTTTCTAACATCAGCAATGAGATATAATTTGAAGATTACTGGATTTAAAACTAAATTCCAAGGCAAAGCAAAGATCTATTAAACATGCCATTGGACATGAGAACTTTACAGGAGAAAAGGGTTTCTTTCTGAAAGATTTTTAAATATTCATTGAAATGTCAAAGGAAAGCTTCTACTAATGACAAAAGGCTCTATTTTAATAAAATGTCTGTCATAAGCTTTATCTAGTATTTTCTTATTTTGCTTTGTGTTCAGTCCATTTGCTAGTGATGATGCAGAAAGTCAGAAGTTCCTTACAAATGGATATCTGGATAAAAAGAAATTGGAAGATTATAATGAAGAATATGTAAGTTTTATTGATTTTTAATGAATTAATGAATAATTACAAAATAAATCTTATTGACCTGAATCTTTCTTCCAAAAGTTCCAGTAAACAAAGCTACTCTTCAGCTTGTTCAGTATAATTTTAGCATTCAGAGAATAAACACATTTTCTAACAGTTATTGCAGCAAAGCCTTTATGTCACCTTACAAGTAAGACTGGGTCTTTCCTTCATAAGTAATCAGAAAAATTCCTGAAATCATACTTGAACTACAGTAGCAGCCACATATCTCACCTTAGATGTTCAGCCAGGGTAGGTCTGTACCCATTTTTCTGGCAAGATATTGGGTTCAGAGAGACTTTGTTGCTCCAAAAGCCAGATAGATCTGGGCCTTAGTGCATGCACGCTTGTATTGCTTTTTTCCAATATCAGTGTAAGTTTATCCAACTGCATTGCTTTAGAGAAAGGACATTCTTGTTTTGGTTTTATGATACTGAGCACGTAATGCTTAGCACACCTCCAACTCCTTAGACAACTCCACATGCAAATGGAAGCACAGCACTGGTTTCTGGGATGCGGATGTGGGTACCTCTCTACTCAGGATTTACCTTTATTCAAAGTTTTCATTAATTTGGTGAAAAAAAAGGCATTATTTTATTGGTTGTGTTACAGATTTTATTAGGACTGATCATATAAAACAAAAAAACATTGTTTGTGATTGTAAACTAAAATTAAGAGCCGTATTCCCCCGTTTTCTTTTCCACTTGGTGTCACTTGTAACTCCCTTGCACACCATCCTCCCTCTCCTAGGTTTTTTCTTCCACTCTCCTGTCTTCAGGCCCAGGCACTCAGCTCTCCATTCTTTTCTCCCCCAGACACACGTTTAGTTTCCCAGAGAAAGAAGCGCATCCTACTTGGAGAAAAAATCAAAAATCAGTTGTATTAAATTGAAAAAAAATAATTCTGACTTCTAAAATCAATGGTTGGGGAATCTATTAGATAACAGCATGTCTTGCTACAGAGGCTGGCCAACAAAACCACTGTAACTGTGTCACCTAAGTAACCTGTCAGGAATGTAGCCCTCCTCCTCTCTGAGACAACAGCAGAGTGGGAAGAAGCAAACACTACCAGCACAGCTGTCTTTGTGGGTAAAGAGACTCCTTAAGGTGGCAAGTGCCTGTGGGCTCAGGAACCTTGAAAAGGCTCCACCTCTAAGGATCAAGGGACCAGTACAGGGAAATCCAGCTAGGAGGATGATTAGCCTGTTATGCTCAGTAAAATGCAAACTAATTGCCATTTTCTGTTCTTGTGCCCAACAGCACCGGGGTAGAACTTCCTTTGGAATGTCCTCATTCAACCTCAGCAATGCCATTATGGGCAGCGGCATCTTAGGGCTCTCCTATGCCATGGCCAACACAGGAATTATCCTTTTCATGTAAGTACATGGAAAGATAAGCAAACAGAATATAAGAAGGGAGATGGAGCTGAAGTTTTTGTGATTAGAGAGGAATATTAATCTTGCTTTGTTAGCTGAAAAGTTTTGTAAAATCATCTGTAATGAAACTATTTTAGCTTCACTACAAGGAACTACCTAGTGCTGAAAAGTCTTTTTTTTTTTTTCAATATTTTAGATCTGTTTTGTGTCAGGAACACAATGTGAATTGATACTCTGCAGTCAAAAAAACAGAAGGAAAAAACAGTATACTGGTCCTAAAATAATGATAACAATCTTGCTGGTTCAGTATGGGAATCCAACAACGGAATTAAACTACCCATAAATGTATCTACATCATTCCAGCTATCTAATCACTACATAGAAATAGAAGAATATTCAGTATAATCTTAAATAGCAGCATGCTTTGATTGCAAAGTATTCACTGAATTATTCAGATTTAATGTTGCTTCCTCAAGTGTATTTGTACACAATGTGCAAAAATGAAAGCAATAGTATGTGGCTGACAGTATCTATACAGAATAGGTTTTGATAGACAGTAGCAGATAGCCATGGGAAGTTTTTTAATCAATGGCTAAGCTCTGGTTCATTTTAATGAGACAGACTGTACAAAAATAAAACAAACCAAACAAAAAGTTGGTTTTCTTTTTCTAATAACTGGTTTTAATTTCAACTGAAGCCTTAATTTTAACCTTCCATGAGACCAGAAAAAAGCATGATAGGACTATGTGACAATAGTCCACTGTTTGACTTTACTGAAATCTTTAAACCAGGTTGCTTGGCTGTTTTTGTACCGCGTCTTGCTTTTGGAGATTGTGTAACTACAACAGAAACAGCATTTGAAATGCTACATGTCGATTCTAGTTGCTAAGAAACATCTCCTCCTTTGCCAGTAGAATTTTTAACTGAAAATTAATTGTAGATTCAAATGCTGTTCTATGTAAGATCTTCGCAACACCTGCGCTCCACTGTCTTAGACATAGTATTTGCAGATCAAAAATGGAAGCCAGTTCTAAAACTGACTGCATCAAGGTTAGAAAAATGTAGGGGTTTTATTTTCTCCGACTTTCTCTGAGTGCTTGTAGCAACTAGTATGCCCATAAATTAACACTGGAGAGAAAACCGTGATACATTAAGCCTCACTAAGGGGGCAAAAAACATTACATTTGTAATATCTTTAAGTTCTGTTCATTCAAACAGGTGGCTAAAAAAATCTAATATGAGCCTAATGACATCAGCTCTGCTAGCAGTGCTAAAGCAGGGAGTAATGTTAGAGCATGACATGCAGAGTTAAACAGACAAGAAAAGGGTGTTTCCACCCAGAACTCACTTTCTTTTCTGCCTTATTTCCATATTTCCTGCATGAGAACATTCTCCCTTCTGGTAGAGGAATGAATTTTATTTTAAAGTATAAACTTGTGTGTGCATGTTGTTACCCCCATGGCATATATCCACTTGCTGGAATTTCCTCTGTTTTCACAGATCATGATGTTATTGGGGCAGAAATATCCCTTCTACCTAAATAGAAACTGCTGGACATTAATTCTAATTTAGATGATGCTGGCAGCATTGTCTACATTTTTGTAATTTACTGTTCTCATGTTGCTCGAGTGCTCTCATGTCAGAATATGTTCTACATGGTGAACGCAAAAGGAAGGGTTCCTAAAACTCAGAAGTTCTCCAGAGGTTCCCACTACATTCCTCCTGTGGGTGAGGTTTACAGTGGCACAGAGTTTGCACCAGACTTCCACTTTTGCTGCCTGGCATGATTTAGCAAGTGAAACCAGGAGGACTTTGTTTTACACTGCCTTGTGTGTCAGGACATAGAGACCATGTCCCTAAACAGCAGCTGCCTGGGTGTCCCTGATCAAGAAGGACGCCATCTCAGCAGGATACACTGTGACCTCAGACATCATTCCTCCTTACCATATTGCATGAGCCCACAGCATGAGAGGCAACACTGCTCACATGAAGGTTGTGGCACTGTCTGTCTCTCTCAAAGAGAGGAACTTCTGAGAAAATTGTGATGGTCTGGTTGGTCATCAGCTTGCCCCAGGTCCTGCATCTGCTCTTAGATTGTAACCCATTTATGAATATGGCTGTCAGTGTCTCCCATATCTACACCAAACTGTTGTTCAGTGGAATTGAAGGTGTGGGCACAGCCTTCTGTTCAGCCATGGAGTAAGGCACATCTGTATTTCCTAGCTCTGTCCTGTTATCATCACATTCCCTTCTGCACCAGCACTTGTGCAGATTAATGACAAGACGGTTATGGTAATGAGGTATACTGCCCACAGTGTTGTGCCCTGAATATGTCACACAAAGCTACATTTTTCAACAGCAGTTTAAAAAGGCAGATAGTTGCAATCACATTGGATGCAAATGTTGTATAGAAGAAAACAGAAGTCATCAGAACTAATGAATTCAGGCACCAGTACCTTCAAGCAGACTAGACTAGAAGAATAAGTTGCAAGTGCTCCGAGAGCAGGTTTTTCAGTGTTGCACCACACTTTAACATTATGCAAGACTTTTAATGTACTAGCACAGCAGGCAACTAAACTCCACTTCACAATGATACAGTAGAAGACAAAAGCAGTGGCCAGCCAGGAGGTGGCAGCAAAGTTGTCACAGTCATGGTTTGGTTTTGATTTTGTTTTGGGGTGCTTTTTTTGACAGCTCTGAGGAAGGAGAGATATGAAAGGGAGAGGTCTATGAGCAGGTAAGAGTCCAAAGACCAGACTCGTGCATAGAAATCTGTTTACTTTAGTAGGATCTTGTTAAGATTTAAGATTCTGTCCTTGTGGAATAGCACAGAGGTGGGACTTACTGGACTTAAACAAGTCTTCAGGGGCTTTTAGAGCATATAAGGTGCACCTGTACTCAAAAGTAAGCTACAGTTGACACTAGTCTCTATATTTAGCACTGGGAGACCAAAGAACAAACATGCTGAAAACTATTAGTATGTTGAACTTCATGAAAATGAGCAAGCATTAAGTTCAAATCCACTGTCTCTCATGTCCTGCTTAGGATTCTAATTTCTGCTTTGCCTTACAGAGTTTTGCTGCTCAGCGTAGCAATATTGTCACTCTACTCGGTCCACCTCTTACTGAAGATATCAAAAGAAGGAGGTATGAGGATCAGACCGTGGCTGACAGAGTCCCTACTGCATGTATTTTACCTTAGAATGCAACTCATCAAGTATGTTTAATGCAGTGACCCATGTTTCTTCTTTGGTTTTGATTCTGCTTTTGTTTCAGGATCATTAATATACGAAAAACTGGGAGCAAAGGCATTTGGCTGGCCTGGGAAATGTGGTGTTTTCATTTCAGTTACAATGCAGAACATTGGAGGTAAGGGGGAAAATTTTCTAGCTTCCAATGCTTTTCTACAAAACACAAGTGCTTTCTCTCCTCTGTCTGGCTAAATGGCATCGGAGATGAGCCAGACACAGTATTCACTGTATTGCAAAAAGGAAGTACATGAGCAATTCATCTCACTTTGTGTCAGCTACCTGACACTTCAGTGCATAGTGAAAGACCTGAGATCTCTCCATGGCCAGTAAAAAGAATTCAGTGATGGCTAAAGTGGCCTGGCTGACAGTCCTTAAGGAATCAGCCATTCTCATTATTGAGTACAGCTCAGAGTGTTCTTCTTAGCATCTACTTGAACCATCTGCTTCAACTTAGAAAAGATTAGTCCGACATAAAAGCACATGGTTCTGTCTTCTCCATAAAAGGCTCTTCAGTGGTTCATTTTTCAGCTGAATTCTTTCCTTGAAATAACAGTTGTTTTGGGTTCTCCCTAAGATGCTGTGTGTTCAAGAGTAATTTTTGAATGTATTCACCTTCAAAGATACTTTCTGTGAAATATCTGTCAAGTATCCTCCATTGTCTCAGAACAGGAGACAGTTTACTTACCAATATAAGTCATAGGGACAGGACTACACGTTCTTGCAACAAAACTTGTTTCCCTTTACTGTCCTGGAAGAAACCCTTTAGGAGACTGAAATCTTAAGGGAGTTTGTAATTTTTTTGTAGATTCCTTAAGGAGAGGTAGTTGAAATTTTAATTAAATATACCATTAGTTAATTGAATGTATATAGAATTTTTTTGTGATCTCGCTATTGGACCTTGTTGTTGCAAATCTACATCAACAGATCATTACTGTACTTTTGTAGCAACTTTGCTATCCAAGCAGAGGTAGTTCACATCTCTCTACTGCAAAAAACTTTTGGATTTTATTCATAAAAGGTGTTATTCTGTGGTCTTCCTTTCCTTCCTTGAACCTAAATATCTAATTGGATGAATTCAGGAATGAAGTATGCTTCCCTATTAAAGAAGAATAGCTATTCCTCTAGTCCTTGTCTAGATTCACCCATAGGTCTCCAGAGATCCCTCTGTGGCAAACATAAAACCACTGAAAAAAGCATTATTTTTGGCAATACATTTAATGAGATGTATAGAAGTCCACCTTTCCATCAGGAATCTTGACAACTGGTTGTTGTCTTTATATATGGAGAAGAGTATTGGAAAAAACAAGTTGAAAATAGGAAGGATAAGGTAGCTGAAGAGATCTAGAGGCAATAACAACTTAAGTTACTACAGGATGGGGTTAGGCAATGTCCATTGGAAAAATGACATCCACAACAAAAAAGCAGAAGGAAAATCTAAGAGTGATTTAAGTATGCTGTTAATTCAGTAGTAACTGTGCTGTATGCTTATAAAGAATGCTAGATGTTATTCAGGATGTGTTCAACAATTTGAAGGACACATCATTTATTTAGTCACACTTTTATTTGAACAAAACTCATTTCTCTACTTTTTGGAACTACAGTTTTCCCTGAAGGTATTTGATTTCTTTGGGTTTGTTGTGTTTTTTTCAGCAATGTCAAGCTACCTCTTTATTATTAAATATGAACTTCCTGAAGTCATCAGAGCATTTATGAAACTTGAGGAGAATTCTGGGTAGGTACCTTTTCCCAACCTGAGCCTCAGATCAAAATTTGTCACTTTGATGTCAATGATGTTTGCTGTTAATTTTATTTCTCCTCTTTAGAGAATGGTACCTGAATGGGAACTACCTCGTCATACTTGTAACAGTTGTGATTATTCTTCCTCTCTCCCTTCTAAAATCCTTAGGTAAGCTTAATGCACCACTAAAGCTCATTTCTTATTTCTATTAGGATTGTGAATTTATATAAAACTGAACTGGTTTCTTTTTTGTTTTGTTTTGTTTTTCTTCCTGCACAGGTTATCTTGGTTATACGAGTGGGTTTTCGCTGACCTGTATGGTTTTCTTTGTCAGTGTGGTAGGTGACTGTTTGGGTGTTGTCTCTAAGCAAATACAGAACCTGCAAACCCTTGAACACTTATATTTCTTACCATGACAACTTGATATGGATGTTAGAATAGTGCCTAAAAGTACATCAAATCAACAAGCCTATTGCCGAATCAAGTCAGAATAAAAAAGATCAATAGAAAAAACACTTGAGAATAAAAATTAAAACAGGACAACAGCAGAGGCAAATTAACAACAAATAGTTGCAGAAGTGGTAGCACTTGATTTCTTGCTCCCTGTACTTCCCCTCTCTGTTGTGTGTGCCTGTTTATACTTCTGTTGGAACACCCTGAATGTGTAATCATCTATAGTGGTACTCTTCTGATGATATTGCCTACTCTTTTGTAGGTAATCTTCAAGAAATCCCAAATACCCTGTCCTCTTCCCATTATGGACCATGGGGTTGAAAACTGGACCACCACCAACAGCACGGTGCCAATGCATTTGGTCATGTTACCGAATGAGTCACTTGGTTCTGGTGTGAATTTCATGATGGACAACACAGCTGGACACTTGCCAGGCCTTGAGGAGCCAAAAGATACCTCCTCCAAAAGCGGTGTAGAATATGAAGCACACAGTGATAGCAGTGACAAGTGTCAGCCAAAATACTTTGTGTTCAACTCACGGGTAAGGGAGAATCTGTAGAATTTGTCTTTAGCCACTTGTACTACAGCTAAACTGCTGCTTGCCAAAAGTCAGAGGTACAGCCGTGACCATTCTTACTAATGGGAGCTTTATTTTTACAGACTGCCTATGCAATACCCATCCTGGCATTTGCATTCGTATGCCACCCTGAGGTGCTACCAATATACAGTGAACTGAAAGAGTAAGGTTCTTAAATTTTGTCCAATACTTCCAGTTAACCATTGTTGTCCCTGTACTGCAGATGTAGAAACACCCAATTGATAATGATTTATTGCTTTCCATAGTAAGCAGATACTGTCTTTGTTTTGACTCAGATATTGGTCACAAAGAACCACTGCACTGATCAATATTTACTTAGGAAAGAAGGAATCTGGACAGTCCTTTAAAGGATGGGAAATAAACTGGGGAGCTTTGTTGCACTGAAACAGATAATGCTGGTTTCAAATAGTGTCTTAATGAGTTCTGTGTCGGGTCAGTTGCTACTTACTCTTAAACTTTCTTGGGATGCCATTGGTTTGGGTGTCTTACATAGATTTTTCATCCCGCCTGTTTTGTTTAACAAATATAAAAAATCAAATACACTTGTTTAAATCAGCACAGAGTTAATAGTTCCGAAGTGCTAATAAAAGGCATTTGTTGAACAGCAAAAATTACATTACAGGAGGGTGTGCTTCAAAACTCCAGGAGGCTAAGAATCAATACCTCCTCTTTCAGTAGTTTTAACCTCAGAAGAAATAAAAATTTTCAGATAACTTCAGAACATGCTTCCAGGTCCTTTAAGATGAAGATTATCTTTAACCAAAGGATTTATGAAGAAAGGATTTGACCTCAAGGGGTTCTTGAACCTGCAGAACAGCCCTATGTAGACATAAGGGTATGTTCGTACAGAGCTGGCTGAAAGCTCTTGTCTCTTATTATTACCAGCCTTGTAATTTTAGCCACTCCATTTTTTTTTATTTAAAATACACCATGTGAGATTGGTATTAATAAATAATTATATACAAAATAATATGGCACATTTTATGTTGTCATTGAAAAAGCAGTAGAAATGGAGTTTCAATGCACTTTTATATGTTTATGAAGCTCTGCACAGAGCTGTAAAGCATCAACAGATCTGTGTAACCATTATAGTTGCTATGAACTTACTAGCCAGTGAAGATATGTCAGAGAGCTAAGATACTTCAGAGTACTTCTCATACACATGGAGGCTTCATAGGACTGTTACTCTCTTTCTTTTATACTTCAGTCGCTCCCGAAAGCGAATGCAGAATGTCTCAAATATCTCCATCACTGGCATGCTTATCATGTATCTTCTGGCTGCCCTCTTTGGATACCTTACCTTCTATGGTAGGTCAAAACTCTGTTCTCTGCAGAATTTTCCCTTTCATTTTAAAGCAGGTGAGCTGGTTCTATCACAGAAGCCCAAGTATTAATGTATTTTTTGCGGGTCTGAATCCAAGTGTAAGTAACATTCAATTACACAGTGTGTAACCTCCTGAATGATCTGTGGGGCTTCTCCAGCTGTCAGACCAGTTCCTCACCTGTGAGAGACTCAGAGGCACCTACTAGTGGGATTAGTTTTGTATCTCTTGACTTTGTGAACTCAGACAAGAAGCTGCTGTAACCTTGGCTCTTGGCAAAGGCCACGAGTGACAGTACTAAAATTACTCAAGCTCAACAGTTTTACACAAGACTATTAAGTGCTGCCTAGGCTGGCCCTGACACCACTAGTTCAGCTTCATCTATGCTGAAAAACAGGTGCAAATCATTCTAGTGTAAAAAAATATGGACGAGGTAGACTAACAATAGGCAAACAGAGTGGTCCCTCTGCTAGCACACCATTTTGTGCAAATGCCACTTCTTTTTACCTCGTTAGTTCCTCCATGCAACAAAGTGAATGATACAGTACAATTTGCTCCCTATTACTGGGACAAGGTCTGAGAGCTGGGACATCTGGGTGGAGGTCAAAGAGAGCTATTACCAGTTCAGTTGTTTCACATTTCATATCACAGAAATTATTTTTACTTCAAGTTCCACATTCACTTAATGACTTTCTTAAAGTCATCTCAAAGATACTAGAATGCAAAACATCACCTTAGAGCTGTATTATCCTCATTGTTTCTCTGAATGATGGACTTGTGTCAGTCACAGTGGGAAAACTCTTTCATGTCTAGCCCGTAACATGTATCTAATGACAGCAGCTGGGTTGAAGTTAATCTTATCTGGCTGCAGTATAAAGATCCTTTTGCATGTTCAGATATTGCTTAAGTGATTTAGCTCCTTTCTGTTTCCTTTTTGTAGGAGAAGTTGAAGATGAGCTACTTCATACCTACACAAAAGTGTACACCTTCGACACCCTTTTGCTGTCAGTTCGCCTGGCAGTGCTGGTGGCTGTAACCCTGACCGTGCCCCTTGTCCTTTTCCCTGTAAGTAACAGAGCTGCTGAAGCTGAACCCAGGGATAGCCCATATACACTGCAGTTTGACCAGAGCATGGACCCTAGGCAGTTAGGGTTGCAAAATTTGAAAGACTAAAATAAATCAACCTTTATAAATAAATCAGGAATGACTTCTCTCTCTGGCTCTTTCTGTACTATATTTATCAGAGCAGCACTGAGTATCAAAGACCTGGGGATATACTGAAACCACTTATGAGATTTCCTAATATAGACATAGGCACCTACTATAGTATCCAAATTCATGACAGACATGTGAAGCACAGGTCCACGCATTGTGCAGGACTCCCAGACTTGGCTGCCAAAGTAGAGGGACAGAGGTCCTGTGCTCACCTTACATGCTTGAGTCTATGGACAGGGGCGAAAGGTTAATGCCAGAAAACAAAGGCATACAAGACTCAGCCACATAGTCAGTTGTCTGAGCAAATTTTGGGGCTTCTGTGTTCTCTTCACAGGGAAAAATGCAGTATTCACAGTAGTAGGGACAGGTAAACACACTGCTCTGCAGAGGGCCTGTCCCTCCTCAGGGATCCATCTCTGCTGAAGAGCAGACCTCCAGGCTCCTGAATGTACAGGACTGTCCCTCAAGCCTTCCCTGAGCTGTTATGGAGCAGAGGAGAAAATAGCTGATCCCGGTGATTGGGTTTGGGGAGGCTGGTGTGTCATTTGTACAGCACATGCTGCACATCACGCCATAGGGTTCCCAACTGATGAGAGCAGTAGCCCTGGGCTCTTGTTGCTCCGTTGTCCTGGTTGCAATGCACGCTCTGCCTAGGTACTGTTTCCAGGCTTGCTGACAAATGCCTAAGAGCAGTGATCACTGCTCAGTGTTTCCTACCAAAAAAAGTGCTGATATAAAGTGCCCAGAGTCATCAGTCTCTAACTTGGAGAGCTCCAGCACTCTGCTTTAAATGCCATGTTTAAACCAGTGGCTAAATGTTTAAATTAGTCTTAACATACTGATCACTCTTCATGGGAAAACAAGGTGTTGTAAAAGCCTCTGTCTGTCAGATGCAGCATTTTGCCGCTTAGCTTTCTGTAAAACCGTTTTTATACCTGAACAGTGTGCAAGGTCTTAACTGTTACATACCACATCACTCATTGCTCTATTAAGAGGACTCTCAAGAAAATATCATATGCTTGTAAGCCAGAATATCAAGGGTATTTACACAGCCTATTAGGACAGCCAGCTCATCAGATATTATTACTCTAAATAATCAATATAATTGTATCAACTATTTTTAATCAATTACTGCACTTGTATTTTCTCAAAGTAGTCAGTTTTTTCTTTAAAAAAAAATCCTTGCATTGTTAAAAAAAAAAGAATAAATTAACTATAAATTTATTATATATTTAGTCGCTCTAAAATTCCATTTGATAGATCATTTTTAGGGACTATGCCACAGAAGGAATAATGCACAAGATGCTGACAGTAAGTGCACAGGAATGCAGGCAGAAGTTTACTGCTGCAATAAAGCTGTTTTACACCAACTCAGGGGCTGGAAAAAATATTTGCAGTCTGCCTCCCTGTTCCTAATATTGGCTCACATCAACCTGAAAAATTCATGCTGTGTTTTCAAGTGATGGACTCCAAGTCTGACAGAACCCCATACATTTATTCAGTTGCTAAACTCACTGAGAAAGGGTTGTATGTTATGTTAAAGGAACCAAACAGAAGTCTATTTTTTCAGAGTGAAAATATTGTTGTTCAATTTCTATACTTCAAATTTTAATTAATCACAGTACTTGAGAGTAACACTATCTCCAGCCGCCAAATGGATTTGCTTTTGACCTTTTTCCTACTTACCATCTTTCATGATAATAAAAGCAAAATAATTCTGTGTTGTGCAAGGAAGTCAGTGGAGCAAAAAAGATCCTCTGCAACAGCTTTTAGGACAAGCGGTCTTGAAAAATATGCTTTTATTTTCAGGTATGTATATATTTAATGAAAGTAAAACAACAGCTTCCTCTTTCTCTCAGAAAAGTAAATGAATGAACTCCTGTGGGATTTTCAGAGGGATCAGGTTCAGGAAAACAGCAACTCCTATTTCAAACATGCATTTTTTGCCTGCTGATTAGTATTCAGAGTGGGGTGTTCTTTGAGGGTTTTTTTGAGACATTAGCATCTTTCAGCATAACAGATTTCATGTCCCTGATTTTACACCCTATTTACTTGATTTTCTTCTACACTGCAAATATTTGTGTTTCTGTGTTAAACTGTGAACCCAGTTCTCAAAAACCTTAATCAGAGTGAGATTACATTATGGCAATCAAAGACTGAAAACATATTTTTTTCAGTCAGAATTTCTCACAGCAAAAGTAATAAACATAAATAATTTTTTAAAAGTGAAAAAGAAAGAAAAATTAATTGTTGTTTTACTTTCCATGCTGGTTTTCATCTTGCAGATACGTTCATCTATCAGTGCGCTGCTGTTTCCCAAAAGGCCATTCAGCTGGATAAGACATTTCCTGATTGCAGCAGTAATTCTGGCTTTTAATAACCTGCTTGTAATTTTTGTTCCAACTATTAAAGACATCTTTGGATTTATTGGTAGGTTTCATAAGCACTTTTTGTTTACTCTGTTAATCCTTTCTACAACATATTTACATTCATGGACTAAGTGACAGTCTCAGTTTGGGTCTTACAGTACAGTAATACAAACACAGATTAAAGTTGAAAGGGATATAAGAATTCCCAAACAGCTGACAGACAAAGCTGAAGTCTACTCAACTTTGTTGATACCTTGATCATGAGGCACAAGAAATCCAATGATCCCAGCACAAAAACTTGTAAGAAATCCCCATTTTGACAAAAAGGGCATTTAATATATGTGGAGGAGAGGGAAATCAGCTTTGGTTATCAAGCAGTTATAACCTGAACAAAATATATTGATTTCCAGACTGTGATGTCAGAAAAATGAGAGAAGTGACACATTTCTTTTGGCATTCACAGTTCTCTTCCTCTACCTCTTTCTTTTGGTCAGTTTTGGCCTCTGACCAAAGAGGTCTGTGAAGAGCCTCCATGCTATGAGCTGCTTGAAGACTCATGGATACAGATGCCCTTGAGAAAGACGCCTCCATGGGTTTTCTGCAGCTGGTTTGCTCCTCCCTGCCTGTTGTGCCTGGGTCACCATGCTGGGCTCTGCTGAGCAGAGTAGGCACTTCCTAGGCACAGATCATCTACTCTCTTTTCAATACCTGCTTTCCAGGGTCATCCCACTCTGGTAGTGTCTATTTGTCCTTGCTTCACCAGCTGACCTGCAGACATCTGTGGCACAGGCAGCCACACCAGTTTGAAAAGAATCCTCTCAGTAACAAGTGTTTTTTTTGGGCCTCAAGAACTCAAATAAGTGGACATCTAAAGCTCCCCATGAATGCTGTCTACAGAGAGAGCATTTTGTGCAGCTTGGAAGAGCAGCTGCCTCCCCACATCCTCTCTTTTGCAGGTGCACTACACTGCTCTTCTGTCAGATGGTGCAATACTCAGCTCTGCTCTCTCTTTCAGGAGCCTCTTCTGCTACAATGTTGATTTTCATCCTCCCTGGTGCCTTCTACCTACGTCTTGTTGAGAAGGAACCCCTGAGATCTCCCCAGAAGATTGGGGTAAGAGACCTGGCAGCAATTGCAAAAAGAAAGGTGGGAGGGTGTGTGCTTTCCACTGGTCACCAATACTCAGACCTTCAACTGGCAACATCTGGCAGTTGCTCTTAAATGGTAGTGTCTCACTCAAAACACAGATTGGACAGAGTGATTCACCACAGGTTTCATGAGCTGAAGCATTTAGTGCCCTACTACTCCTGATACACAACAGTAAGTGTTTAGGATAAAGTGTGTCTTAAACCATTAGAAAAAAAATGTATTCAGTCCAATCTAAGCTTTAGTTAACATCTGCAATTGCATAAATAGCACCAAAACTATATAAGTATATAAGGAGTTGTTGGTTCAGGCTAGAAGGCCAGCTGTGGATTAGTAGAAAGATTTGAGGTCAAGGTTAAGAGGGAAGTTGTACTGCAAAGATAAATAAGTAATAGTGATTTCCCTTCTGAGACAGACTCATACACCTACTGGAAACATATATGAAGGTCTAGCATTTATGCACAGCATGTGCCTATATGTCATGCTGGACTGCCGCAGCAGTACCTTTCATCTTGAACATCAATAACTGTCTGCAAATTTAACTATCACTCAGAAAATATTCTTTGGAAATTTAATCAAAAGGGTTATTAATGAAATATACGTGCAGGTACATAATGTAAACAGATGAACATATATACATCTATATACATGTTCACAAAAAACATGAAAGTTCAACCGATACATACAACAAGTATAAAAGAGGTTTGCTATAATGAAATTATTTCTACAATGATTTTTGGAGCTGTTATCCTAGAGAGACTGTGAATATTTGTTCGTGTCTCTTTGTTTACCCTTCATGTTGCTGTGTGTTAGGCAACATGACTAATCTAGAATTTCACACCCCACACTGAGATCACATATAAAATTCATCTTTGTGTTGCAAGACAGAATAATGTTAAATGTGGACAGATTACGATAAACTAAAGCCCCCTAAAGCAAAGAGTGGCTACAAGCACCTGAATCATTGAATATACAGAGAAATATCTTCAGATAAGAGATATGGGCTTATCTATTTGTCTAATAAGGATAAAATGGATTAACTCTGAAGCTCTTCTCGATGTCAGAGACTGCAATTCATTTATTTTTAAAGAAAAAAGAAAAGCTGTTCCTCTCTTATGTTTTGTGTTATTGTTCATAGTAACAGGGTGGGTTGTTTTCAGATCTAGCCTTGTAAATCCTGGCTCTCTTGGACTGAAATCCACACAGGACTGATTTTTATTCATATAGCTATGTGTGACCTTACTTGGACTTCAGTCACAGAGAATGACACAAACTCAGGTCCTGGTTGTTACAAAAATGCAGCTCCAGTGGGACAATCTACTAGCTACAGCCTCCTCAGTCACTTGTTTTATTAATAAAATTCCATTTTCCAATTTCAGGCTCTGATTTTTCTCATAGTTGGCATAATCTTCATGATTGTGAGTATGACTCTTATTGTAATGGACTGGATTTACAATCCCCCAAGTTCCAGACATCACTAACCTGTGGAGACAACCAAGTACTTTTTATAACATAAATGTTTGTATTGTGTGCTCCAAAGAACATCTAAATGGGATTGTTATTCCTAGCTAGTAACTGTAGTTCTTCAAAAACAGTTTCTGGTAAGGTCACAAGAACCCAATGGAGTCTATGTCATCCTTTTCAATGAGGATCATTATTTATGCATTAGGAACCTGAGCTTAGCATTTCTGGCCAGGTGAAATGAAATGTGTGGTGTGAATGCTTCCTATTTTCAAAACTTTGTACATAGTCCTCAAAAATAGCTTGGTGTCACCCCTCTCAAAATCTCCCATCATGATCATAACCACAGTTCCTAGAGCACTGTAACGGTAATGGCCAGAAAAACCAGACAGTGCCTTGCTCTCTATCTGAAGCTCACAGGAGTGTCTGCCCAGGTCCAAAAGGGTACAGTTTCTGTAGGGGATCTGAAAGGTGACTCCTCCCTGCCTGATAGACCAACCTGTCTATCAGAAAGATGATGGCCTTGACAAGCCAGTGGACAAAGCTGAGCATTAGATTTGTTTTTCAAATTCAGTGCCCTTGGCAGGGGTTGGTTGTTGTACACAAGAAAGCTCTCTGGCACAGATTCTGTGTGGGGGCATGTGCTCGAAGAACAGTTGAGCATTCTCATTTTGTTGTTAAAGATGCCTGTGCTGGGAACTTCAGACATTTCTGCTGTAAGTTTTTTTGTTTTGTTTTCTTTACTTTTTTCTAATTGTTGTGTGAGCTTACATCACTGAACAAGTTGTATCCTCTGTAGAAACTTGTCTTCCACTCTCACAGGAATTTAAGGAGACCCTATCCAGTATTTTCCAGTACTTGTATATTTGATAAATGTTCAGTGCGGGAAACTGTAATTTGCTATATATAAAAATATATGTATTTATGTACATAATTTTTTGTTTTCTTCTTGTCATAAAAATGTTACCCTGTGGTGAATGATTTTTGAATTTTTTATGTGTTCCTCTGTTTTCATAACCACACAATATTGTTTTGAAGAAAACATATTGAACTGGTGGGTTTGTAAAAGGTTCATTTTTATTCACCATTGTTTGAAACATACCTGTAGCAAGCTACCTACCTGTTATCTCTGTAAAAACACATTCAGGTGTTTACTACTTATGTTAAAATAAATTGCAAGATGTTTTCCTCTGGAGAATTTTTAATATGTGCCTTAAAGTTCTGTATTGTCATTGTACACCAAAAATTTGGATCACCTGCTTGGTTGCTGTACTTTAGCTTGTCTATGCATACACTAGCATTCAGCAACATCACATACAATTGAGGTATGCAGGAGACTGACAATCTCAAGTGTATCATGCTGTGCAGCTGTAGAAGAGAGAAGAAAAAAAAGGTTACATTCTGTGTTATATGCATGCTTAATTAACACTCAGATCATGTTTTGGGCTGAACTGTGGAGTACTCACTACATATGCTCTCTGAACACACCAGGAAAAAGTAGTCAGAGAGGTCATGCTGACTCCTTAGCACAGGGTATGAGGAGGAAGGTGTGACTCCTGGTTTTATCATGCCTACGTAAATCCAGGCTCATGTAATTGGAGTTCTCATTTTCCAGCTTAGAAATCTGTTGAGTACACACCTGTGAATTCAGAAGGCTGGTAAGCATTTGAAAATTGTCTCTGCTCCCTCCTTGGCTTTGCACAAAAATATGTATGTGTGTGTGTATAAGGATGTGTATACTTACAGATTAACTGGAAAAGCATATAAAATATATATTCCATGCCAAATTCCACCTTTCTGAGCAGTGTTGTATGCTCACTTGAGTACTGTATCCTTAATATACAGGATAACACTTCCTCATGGATGCTAAGTTTGACTTTGCAATTTTTAAGAAAAATGTGCCAATATTTTCCTGTTTTAAGCAGACTAATACAAATAATGCTGCTTTATTATTGAAGAGGCCTTCAACATGGAGTAGAGTTAATAGCAACACACCACTACCTCTCTTCCTACTACCATTACTGAGAGTTATATGTATGAAATTGTAACTTCATCTTTGCTTCAGAGCAAAAGCACATATCATGACTACAGTTGAATGTAGATACTTAGGAATTCGTATAGCCCACCTAAAATACAAATGACCTCAAGAAAAGTAACAGAAGAATTATGGAACAATGACATAACTCACTGTGTTTTTATGGACAAAACTGTCAGTGTCCAAAACAGAGGTAAAGAGGCTGGAAAATGTCCAGTTTTCAAGTTAAAATGTGTTGGTCACAGTGATGCGAAGCTGCTGTGCACATTGGTAGTAAGGGCAGTATTGCTCATTAACTTATTAGTACTGCTGGGAATGGTGGATATTGCAGTTTCTTATTCGTTTTGTAATGTTGACAATAGGCCTGGTCAGGATTTTTATTATAAAACTGTCTGTGAATGTATAATAAATGAATTTTTCCAAGACTGTAGATTTTTTTTCTTCTGTTGTAGGCTAGCAGGAGAAGGATTGTTTTTTTGTTGTTGGTTTTTTTTAATCAAGTAGAGTCAAGCTGGTAGCCTTGACATGGGCATTGCTAAAAATGCTTTTAAAGAGAGAAATTTGTGTATCCTTGTATCTGCAGATGAGCAAGACAGCAACTCCTTCATATAAGAAACCTTTTGCATTCCCCATTTTGTGTCTATTCATGGAGATGCATAGTATCACTGGAAAGAGAATGGCTGCTGTTAGAAGTGGGGTTATCTGTGAGATACTGAATGCCTCGTTCTTTGGGTTAGCTGGGATACACAGTACAGCAGCTAAGTATAATCACTTAGTATAGGAGTAAATATAGTATATCACTAAGTACAGTAGAGGAGCACACAACAGATGGTACTGCTCTCTACAAATACTTCCTACCATCGCAGCTGTGTGTTTTCCTGCTGTTGCATACTTGTCTGGTGTATAATCACAGCCCAAAATACACTGGTCTACACACACCTCCAGCACCCATGAGCTCATGTAAGAAATGTGGGGCCAGCCCCCATTTGCAACCTGCCCACTAATACGGGAGGCACTGCAGACCCAGATGCATGCTCGACACCTACGACACAAATATCCATCCCAATTTTCTCCTTCCCTTCTAGTTAGGCATCCTTAATTCCTTGCAACATCAGCTTTGCTCTGTCTTGATGGTGCTTGAAGTATAAATTTCTTGTAGCAGGAGGCTGTTTGAATTAAACAATTACAATTGCTGCAAGGGAATGAGGGAACTTAAAGAAAAGTAAAAGGTATGTTTTCAAGGAAAAAAAAAAGCAATGAAAATGTATTAGAAATTTTAGTGGTCAAGGAGTTGTGTCATTAAATGGATGTGATAAGAATGCTAAAAGTGATATAGGAAAAAACAAAAACCAACCCAGAAGTGATGAATATTTCAGCTCCAGAAAGGGGTAGAACAAGAGACCACATTAGAGGGCAAATTCCTCTCTAGTCCATAAATAATCAAAGATTATATTCAATAACATCTATTTTAAATAAGGGCAACAGGCCCAAGTCAGAGCAGCTGTCTCTGGTGTTAATTTTCAGTAAATCCTGACATGCTTGGCTGGTTCTCAATGGCTGACATGATAGTAATTAAGGTTAGTCTGCAATTACGCACTAAGAGGTCTAGTTGGTGCTATAGGTGGAAAATTTCCATTAATTTGACTTTAAATTTCAAAAGAATTTTTACTGAAAATGTGCTGTTTCATAAAAATTCTGGCAGATTCCAGGCAATTCCTGAGAGGAAATCTGCCTGGTTTGCCATCACCCTGCCTGGAATGGTGTTACGGGCTCCAGGGGGTTACAGTTCCCAGCCTCCACCTGGCAATGAGGAACGGCCAGCCCACTGACACACAGCCCAGACAGCTCTGGCACTTTGGCTGGGGGTCCAGGGTGAGCTCGGGGTCACCAAGTTTCGATATGTGGTTCTTGGCCTCTGTGCTGCAATGGCAAGCCTGTCAATATTTCCATGCTATATTGTGCTGTCTAGTACAATCCTTGAAAAAAAAAAGGGGGGGGGGGGGGGGGGGTTTTGTTAATTAAATAA
>JAWWEU010000040.1:30137259-30155779 GCA_035583155.1 Acropternis orthonyx | reverse complement strand
AGTGAATGAAATCATCAGTTACTGCAAACACTTAAAAGCCTGTGTTGAACCTGGGTGATAAAGACAGTTTTCTATGAAGCTGGAAAGGATCTCAAGTAACTTCCTATTGCACACCTGGGTTAGATAGCAGTCTTAGGCTACTGTTTGAAGACAACAACATCAGCTTGAACTGCTTATTTCAGACACCTAGTAAAGTCAAATTAAAAATAATTATGAGCTAACTGGTCTCACAACCATTAAAGTGTGAAAGAGATGCTGTTTCCAGCTATGCAGAATACATTGCTGATACCTCAGTAGCCTCTGCACAATAAGGTTCTAGGGCCATTCTTCGTGCTGCAGAGCTGATGCCTTCATCAGCAAAGCATCAACACTGACTTATGTCATATGGAGTCTAATCCCCTAGTCCACCAACTGAGCTGAGTTCTAAACCCAGTGCGTCACATACTGATAAGTAGCTTTGGAAATCAATACACTGTCCTAATTTTCCTACATGAAATTAGAAGGAGACCTTGTGCGGTTACTAACAGTGAAATAGAAGGTATTTATCACCCAGCAGAAGCAAAGCTAAACTTAAAATGATGCTTGCTTGTCTCCAACACTTTGAAGTGGATGTCAAGTTCCCCACACTCAAATGGAAAGTATTCAGAGCATTCATTCAGCTTTACGTGTAGAATGCACCTCTCCTGGCTCATTTATGTTAAGGCTTGGGAAAGTTATCCCGTCCTCAGTGCCAGATTGTCTGCACATAAATTACTACCTAGCTGTTTATTCCCAAAAGGAGGGTCTGTACCTCCTCTCAGGGGGAAGCCTGCTGATGGCACAAAGTGACGGCTGCATGCCGTCAGCATCAGCCTCCTTTTCACTCCCTGACTGAAGTGAAACTTTTTTCACCACAGACCATCCAACACTTTCCAAGATGACTGGGTTTAGTTTCTTCACTAGCAGCTCAAGCATTTGACCCAGTTTACAGATTGCCACAGTCAGACTAATGCAACAAACTACTCCACTTGCATGAGTTAATGCAAGTGCTCACACAGACTGACATTTCTTCTTTCAATCCCCACCTTTAAACTAGGTCCATCCTCATCAAAGTTGGACAGCTTGGCACAAAACATTCCTGAACTTCTTCAGGAAGAAGCAGCTGCTGAGGCAGACACCTTTTCATATACCCCACCTCATTTACTGTTTCCCACAGGTGACTTGGTGGTATCTCCTTGACTTGTAACACTTCACCATTCAGAGGCACTTCAGCCTAATAGATCATTAGTGTACAAAAATAGGTGCCTTATTTATGTCCTCAAAGCCCCATTGCAGGGGTTAGGAGCCACCTGTTTACCTCCTTCAGCTACAGAGTGAAATAACTTACAACTATCTGGAACCTGCAACAAACAGATATAAATGTTCTGATGGTGCCTGAGCTGTCTTAATGCACCTCTTTGCTCTTAATAAGGCTTTTGCACTCTACAGTTCTTCTTATAAACCTTCTGCAAAATGCCATTTAGCCCTTTATTTGATCCACCCTCAAAGAAAATAAATATTTTAATTACTCCTGCTTTTACACCTGTTAGTAACTGGGCAGATACAAGCTCAATAGAAACTTACCCATTATTTTCTCCAGAAAATATGACGTCAAACCATAGGCTGTTGCAGGAATGTGTTTGTGCCCGGTATTACTCGTTAAGAGTCTTCAAGACACTGAATACTGCTACTAACCTTACCCATAGCGAGTTGGGCAACCATCTGCATAATGAGTGCCTAAAACAGTTGGCAATTAAAGCAGCTATGCTCCTAGAAGCTATTGGGAAATCAAACACAAGATTACTCAGAAAGCAAGTTTCCCTGAAATTGCCTCCAGTGCCCAAGGCTTCATAGTACTATGTGAAATACATTGAATTGCATTCAGACTACCAACATTCATGGTGAGGTGACTCAGGCAACCTAGTGAGGGATAACTTAGTTTCTTACATACAGTGATAAACTGCCAGAGCCATGAACAGGCATTTTAGTTAAATGGGAATATTTTACCTGGGTTCAGGTACAAAAGAAAGACAAGTTCAGCATTTCTGTAAAATTAAAAAAAAAAAAGATATCACCAGTATTCTCTGGATGGGACCAAAGCCATTTCCTGCACACAGACACTGTGCCACCAACAGCAAAAGGATTACATCCTTAACCTCAGAAACTGGGAGCCTGTAGTTAACACCACTTCAGTCTGTACTCCAGCTACTCTGAAGAGCAATCACCACAAGGGGCAATTTATTTGTGCTGTAGAGGGGATGTTTTTATTAAAACGCTAGAGTCAACTAAGTGCCAAATTCTTTAGCCAACATCTTCCAGATTCAATGCCAAATCAGAGAAAGACCTCACAGCTGTGTGCGCGTGTGAACAAGCTTTTTACAATACCTAGTACAGCCTGATAGAATATTTTGATTGACTATCACTGTAAACACCAGGAAGCAAACCACTAGAATGAGAATAAGAAAAGTCTCCTACAGTGAAACTGGATTGCTTCCATACCAAAGGAGATTTCTTTTTTATCTCACTTTTTTTTTTTTTTATTAAACATATGCCCCACAATCATTGCATAATATGAACTAAGCAGTGTATGGGCACTAGCAATAAAATGTGACTCCTAGGAGCAGAGGGCCTGCAGAGATTTCTGAGCATTGTCTTCTTGCACAGAATTTTCTGTTCCCTAATCAGCAATCAGTGAGACAGGCTACTTTTTTGCTCTGTTGGACACAAGAAAACTGAGTTGCACAGAAGCAAGTATTTGAAAGAAGTAACAGGTGTATCATGTTTGTGTGGCCAGGTTTTGGTAGTGCGGTGCTAGAGGGGTGGCTTCTGTGAGAAGCTGCCAGAAGCCTTCCCTGTGTCCAGTAAAGCCAATGCCAGCCAGAGCCAGGATGGACCCATTGCTGGCCAAGGCCAAGCCAATAAGGAATGACAGTGACACCTCTGTGATAACATATTTAAGGAGGGAAAAAAACAGTTATTGTGCAGATGAAAATTGCAGCCAGAGAAGAGCAGAGTGAGAACACATGAACAACAATGCAGACACCAAGGTCAGTGCAGAAGGAGGGGCAGGAGGTGCTCCAGGTACCAGAGCTGAGGTTCCCCTGCAACCTGTGGTGCAGCCCATGGTGAGGCACCTGTGCCCCTGCAGGTCGTGGAGGACAACGGGGGTGCAGAGATCCACCTGCAGCCCAGGGAGAGGACCCACACTGGAGCAGGTGGATGCCCGAAGGAGGCTGTGACCCCATGGGAGGCCCATGCTGGAGCAGGGTCCTGGCAGAAACCTGCTGAACCTTGGAGAGAAGAGCCCATGCTGGAGCAGCTTTTCCTGGTAGGACTTGTGGCCCTGTGCGGTCAGACGCTGGAGCAGCCTGTACCTGAAGGACTGCACCCCATGGAAAAGAGACACACATTATAGCAGTTTGTGAAGAACTGTTGCCCATGGGATGGACTCATTCTGGAGAAGTTCATGCAGGAGTGTCTCCTGTGGAAGAGGTCCCACAGGGTGCAGGGGGAGGACTCCTCTCTCTGAGCAGCAGCAGGAACAACAATAAACTGTAACCTCCAATCCCTATCTCCCTGCATTGCTGGTGGAGAGGAGGTAGAACTTGAAGGAGAGAGAAGCAGGGGGAAAGTGTTTTTAAGCTTTATTTTATTTCTCATTCTCCTGCTCTGATTCTGTTAGTAATAAATTTAATTAATATCCCCATTTTGAGTCTGTTTTGCCCATGCTAGTGATTGGTAAGGGGTCTCTCCTGGTCCTTATCTCAACTCATGAATGCTTCATTTTCTCTACTCTATCTGGTTGTAGAGGTGAGTGAGAGAGCAGCTTTAGTGGGTACCTAGTGTTCAGTCAGGGTCAACCCACCACAGCAGGTCACTTCAAACGTCCAAACCCACCCTGCCTGTCACAGAAGGCTGTGCCACACCCTTCAACCTCAGCAGCAGCTCCCAGGAACAGTTTTATCTCTCTGGGAGCTCTAATTAAAGCTTGTTCTTTTTAGTCCAGATTCCCTTCCCAAAAGCTAAAAAGTTTTCCTGCAAATCTACCTGGGGAGAAAAACTGCAAGGGACAGTGAAATGGAGAGTTCTTAAACATTATTATTTAGGGTGGAATGGGGAGACAGGTACTTTTAGCCTCTAAGATACAGTGTTCAGCACATGTGAAGAAGACCTGTGGTGTTTGTGCTCTGAGATTCTATGTACTGCAATTTCATCTGAGCACTAGAAATTACTTCAACATCTTCTTTGATTTTTATATTCTGTCTTCATCCCTCAGTATTTATTACTGTCCACAATGGAGGTCTATGACAGTTATCACAGCTGTTGAAACCCATATCAATATGTATTGTAAAAATCACCCAGGATTAAAAAAACACTAGTTATATCTGTCCCTTTAAGGAACAATGAAGAAAAACTTTCTTTATTTGCTCTGGTATATTTACCAGAACATTTGTGTTGTTGTATAGCCATATTGAAGGTGGTGAAGAGAAGACAAGGGATAAACACTCACCAGAATTATGGATTCCACTATCTGACCCTCACTTCAGACTGGAGATAGGAAAACCTCTCTCCTTCAGTTGGAGTACAGAAGGTGAGGAAGTAGGAAAATGCCAACTTTACTACAACATTGCTTAAGTATCACCCATGCGTTTTGGTCTCCTCATTCCTGAACACAGAAATACTTTGCTCATGACAGTTCTTGTGCAAGGAGACAACCTGGAAAGCACCGATGTGTAAATGAACTCATCAGAATGGCTGCTGCCGCTTTGGGGAGACATGCAATCTGTGATGGATAATACACAAACACAGATTGCTATAGCAATGCTTAC
This sequence comes from Acropternis orthonyx, assembly GCA_035583155.1. Lineage (NCBI taxonomy): Eukaryota > Metazoa > Chordata > Aves > Passeriformes > Rhinocryptidae > Acropternis > Acropternis orthonyx. Next base: position 30,150,932 of record JAWWEU010000040.1, on the reverse strand, counting down.
ATATGTTTGCAGAAAGGTCTGATCCCCAAGGGACTCATTCAAGACTTTATGGAAAATTTCAGCTTGCCAGCAAGAGAGCAGACACAATCCCTTGAGATGGAGGCAGCCAACACACCATCTATTGTATGAATTACTGGTCACTTGGGGCTGAAATAAGTGATGGGAAATAGTTTGTGAGAAACCCAACATCTGACTAAAACCCTCCAGAACTAAGTAAATAACAAAAGTATTTGTACAAATATTTTGTCTTCCTATGACAATGCACAGCAATCAGTAAATATGGACTTAACTGTTTGCCCAGAAGAGTTAGATCATCCCTGCTGAGGTATGCAGACTTGATACAACATATATCTAGTACCTGCTGGCATGAAGTTACTTCAGTAAAAGCAAGTAGAAAGATGCACATACACCCAAAGACAAGGGGTAACCAAAACACAAGAAGGAGCATATTCAACATGTTTCTGAAATAATTGCCCTTCTTCTGTTTTAAGGATCCCCATATATTAACTTATAATGGAAGAAAAATATCCAAGCACTAATACAGGTTAACTTTAAGCATGTGGTTTATTCCATCATGTCTGTCACCTCTGTATAGAATATCAATTACAGCATAATCTGCTGGACTTTTTCTCTGGGGTGTCACTGTTCTCTGATTTTCATTGAAACCAGGAACACAAAATGTGATGTGCCAAGCACCTGACATACTGAACAAAATGTGCAATATTTCTAAAATCTGGGTTAAACTCAACTTACATTTACATTTATTCTGCACACAGAGAGTTGAGTGGAATGTGAAATGATGCACTGATAATATTAACCTGTTCTTTGAAAGCATTCTTCTCAGTTGCATCCAAAGTTCAAAGACACTTTAGCCTCAATGAGGTAAATCCCAGTCAGAAACCAAATATGTGTAGTAGTAGTAGTAGTAGTAGTAGTAGTAGTAGTAGTAGTAGTAGTAGCTGAAATTTTGTCTCTTCTTTAGAAAGCATGCTTGGCAGTTGCCCTCTGTCATATCTGTCCCTAGTTACATTATGTAGGATAGGCAGAAGGAAGGCAGGGGTGCAACCTGACAGCAAAAAAATGAAGAATCCAGTCCTGAGATTTATGCAATATAAGGAATTGTATTTTGCATTTCCATTTCCAGTGTGTCTCATCACACTGATGAAACTCAGCCTAGAACAATGTCATTTTTGACACAACCAGATTATGTTGGTGGCTATTTTAAACATTGTTGGACAAAGTTGTATATCATATTGGTCACAGGGCTGGAGGAAGTTGTAGCCACGTGCCCCGTGTATTGTTGACACAAGGCAAGATGTCTTTGTTTATCAGACACTGATTAGATCTTTTTGTGTGTTAAATACCCTAATTAGCACTGCTCAACGGCATGCTTCCACATGAACTGTTAGTCCCAGCAACAGCCTTTAGTCAAAGGAATCAGAAACAGCCAGACACTTGCCCTGACCGGTGCCTGTGAATAATCCTGCTGACACTTCTGCATCGAAAAAACATCCAGCCACATACCTCTGACAAGAGTTTTCAGCATTAACAAAAACTTATAAACTGCTAATAGTCAGACATTAAATCTTCCCTTAAGAGGGAAGAGAAGTGAACCTAAAGACAGCAGGCACAGCTGCTTGCTGGCTGTCAGCATCACCTGCCCCAGTGCTGCACGCAGCAGTGCCCAGGCATCCTTTCCAGAGCTCGCCCAAGCAACTTGAACCTAGTAGGCAGACTGTGCTCTGAAACTCTGGATGAACACTCACGTGTCCCTTCCAGTGGCTCTGCCATGGAGACTGCACTTCCAATCAAGGACAGTAATATTGCAGAAGTCACATGATTTTTCAAATGCTGGAGTCCTTTCTCCAGTGAACACATGCCCATCCATCATCATATGAACGGTCACTTGAAGGTAGCCGTCTGATACCCTTTAACTTTCAGGTTATGAGTAAAGCTGATGCTAAAACAAATCAACTAACACCTGTACTCTGGGTTAATCTGTTATTGTAAACAACAAAACTGCTTCTACTGGCATTTGATATTTGTATGAGGAAGGAAAATTTCTCTGTGACATTTCTGGCAATATCAAAAAATTCTGCATTCAGTAACCTACAATGTGCACAAGAAAAATCTGCATTTTGGAATAATCTCCACATTGCTGTTTCCTCATTGCTCATGCCTGTCTAAAGAGTGTAACAAGTTCTTGAGTTCCTGCAGAGCATGACATTACAACTACCACTGACAAGCTCAGGAGGAATTTCTGCCATACCCACTCCTGTCTCTTAAAACATCACCCTCAAGTTGGTTGAATAAGAGCCAAGTATGGTGACAGATTACACATAGTCACTGCTGCTCTATGCCACCTTACAGAGGGTAGTTGAGTACTCTCTATCCAAGCCTTTGACTATTGTTTTGAGGAAGTTGCCATGATCTACTGCATGCAGAATAATTTCACATAATTCTTGAGGCATCAGGCAGTCAGGAGAAGTGGGGTGGCAGAATCAAAGGTGACTCTAAGACAAAAAATTCCCCATGATAGATTCTAGATGAGGAGGGGGAAGTGTTTGCAACTGAGGAAATGCCAGGCCAGTCCCTTCGCTAATATAACTTCGAACTGTGAGGGAGCAGATGTATCCCTCTAGACTCTACAGGGAGAAGACAGCTTTTGTCTGATTGTTTTAAAGAAAAAAAGGAAGAACAGATTTAGATGGTACCGACAGGTAGGAAAAAATGTAGTTGTGGTGGTACATAAGTACAAAATTTCAGTCACTATTGTTTTAATTACTGCTGCCATGAGCAGTAAGAAAGATAACAGAGCTTGGAGCGATCATATTCAAGTGCATTAAAATCCTGCCTTTGCCTTCACTGGAAAAACGGCAGTACTAAATTGACTGGAAAAAAAAGCATTGCAAGTGGCATTGAATTGCCAAGGAGCCGAGGCTAAGTTCATCACAGTAGCCAGAATGCTGGGAGAAATTATTCAGAACCAAAGCAAGATCATCTCATTTGTTCCACAGGAGAGACAAGACAGTCTCAGAAGCACCTCTGAGACTTTCCATGCGTTGCATCCCAGGGTAAGTTTGGAGGGGATACTAAGAGGCATGTAAACAGGGCAGCAGAATAAGGGATCTCTAAGGAGTTCCATCCCTGAATGCTTTCCCAGGGCACCAGGCAAGTGCTGCAGCCTGTGCTGCTGGGGTTCATGCTGATACCAGTGCCTGAAAAGGTGAAGCCACATAAGATGCCGTCATGCAGAGTGGCTCCGCAAACAGCCTTACCCTCAGCAACACAATCCTTTCAGTCTGTTCTCCCTTACCAGCCAGCAGATTACTCCCTCCGCAATAATACCTCACACAATAGAAATACCAAAATGTCTCTACTTGGGCAGTGTGTCTATGGCAATATCACAAAGACCATGTACATATGGACAAATTTGTTTTCAATCCCAACAGAGACGACCATGTCCATGCTGCCTCCAGCTTGTGCTCTCCAAATTGTCCCTGTCTTCCTTGCAGGAGAGTTAATTGGCATAGGGGAAAACCACATCAAAGAGTGTGTGAACAGTTAAATTAAAGACCACTGTCTGAGACTATACTCCATTCCTAATATTTTTGTATGGCTGAGGTACCCAAATTGGTTTTATTTGGATCAGGCACAGCTCTGCTCCCACTGAGCCAGCTGGAAGCATCACATTTGCAGCCCCACAGCACAGCACCAGGAGCTGGTACATCTGAGCAGGCTCAGTACCTCCATACCAAACTCCCTCCTGGTTCCTGCTCCAGGAGCTCAGGACCAGGGACTCTGATCCCACCTGAGCTAGTTTCCAGTACCCACAGGACAGCACACAGTAACTGGGAAGCCCTCCATGAATGAGTTCACCTGGCAGCACCATGCAGAAATTCAAGCTGGCTTTATGTGGAGCTGCCTTGGGAAGCCATAGTACCTGTATTACCCAGGACTTCCAACCCCACTTTCCCCTGGATGATTAAAGCTGACAGAACATAAAAGCAGTAAGGAAACAAGCAAAAGCTTAGGATACGGACTATCATCCAGAAAAGCAATTATAACAGCACAAACAAAACTTTAATATGTACTTTTAGGTACCATTGCAGGACTTTTGTTTGGTAGGGTTTCTGTGTCCTTCACAGGCAGATCAAGTGATGTAGGGCCTGAACCTGCAGCTTTTCTGTATTCACTTATTTTGAGTGCCTGCTCCTGCAGGAAGCTGTGTACCTACAGGACTAAGGTCTAAGTGATCATTTCCGTCTCCTCCTTTGTATATTACTGATCTCTCTGTGCCTGTCCTACTTCCCCTGGCAAAGCCTTTCAAAGCCAAAGGAAATGAAACAATACTTCCCTCTACTGGAAGACGCGGGAATTCTGGAAATTAGTGCAAAGAGTTACGTTTTTCTGAGGTACTTTTGCTAGGTTGAGAACCAGGCCACAGCAGCAGGGTGCAAAGAGGACAACGGGGAGCTAGAATTTTCTTCTTAACCCTGGACCACAGCTTTAGAGAGTTCCTATATAACTCCCTCCTTTTCCTCCAAATTTTAGTCAATATGCTGGAGAGGGTATTTTTTCGATTTCATTTATTATTTTTATTATATTTTTATTTTATTAGTCTATCATTTTAATTATTAATACACCTCTGAAAACCCTCATGCCACTCAGGCATTTTTATTTATTTCTCACTGTGTGTGTAACTTTCTGGATCTGCTGCATGGTTATTGGGTAGATTTTCTGAAGCTGCAATCACATGACCTATTCCAGGACTCCAGTGGCAGTTTTGGGGAAAAAAAATCAATCACCACCAATAAAAATCTTTGAAACTCCCACTGGGGGTATGATTCAATGACTAGCCAGGGCAAGGCTCCAGGGCACATGGAAAATTTCACTTGTGGCTTATAGATCTTGTTGAGAAGGTTGTTCCACAGGGCTGGAAAGGGTGATTCCCAATGGAGTCATGGAAGCCCTGAGATTTCCATCTTTTTTTATAAATCAGGATCATGTAAAACAAGGTCAAGCACCAGCTGTCCCATTCCTGATTTCCAGGCATCATCTACTGGCAGCTGCCCATATGCTTTTCTATAGATAGAGAGATTTCCAGTGGTTGTGGAGGCTGCAGAGAAATTTGATAACAGGGGAGATTTATACCAACTAATTCTCAGATACTTCTATTCCCAGTTTTGTCTCTGTCAGGTTGCCTCCCAGTCTATTGCATACATTACCTTCCATACCTTCTGATTATTCATAACTTAATTCTGTAATCAAATTAGGCCCACAAAAGTAAGTTTGTTCAAAAGGCTTAACATCTACAAATCTGTCTTCATATGAAATCCAAAATGTCCTGAATTGCTCTTTAACTGACAAAGTATCATTATCACCTCTTTAACCAATGAGGTAAGAGATGAGGTATTTCAGATGCTAGTAAATGTTGTCAATTCTGGACTGAAACACAGAACTACACAACTGCAAAACTACAAGCAGGAAAACAGACCCAAAATATTTTTTTCAACTGAAAAAAGGAAAGAATTGTAAAAAAGATCTCCATGGGCAAATCCTGAGACCATCTTTGGTATGCAGCCAGCTCACACCGAAGCAAGGCTTTTACCAAGTCAGTAGTAGTTGCTTAAGGGTGCCAGCTCTAATCCAGGGTTTGCATTTTGCCAGATGTCTGGAATAAACACCTGCTGCTTTGGAAAAATCACAGTGGCATTCCTCAGGGCTACAAGAGGTCAGACTGCCCTCTCCTGCCTCCTAAGATCCACTTGAATTACAGGATTAGCAAGCTGGCTGAAAGAACACCAAAAGGTAATAATACAACTTGATTCATGGGTTTGACATGCTCTGCTGAGGACTCTACCCCCAACTTTTTGTTCAGTTAGTCAGTTCCTCTGTTTCACAAGGAACTTCAGATACTGTGTTTCTTTCCTGTGTCCCAGAACACACTCTCCTGAAGTCTGAAAAGGAAGGAAAATGTGATGTTGCTAAAAATGACCATATCGTCACTTCAGGCAGGTCATGAGCTCTTTACGCCAGCAGCTAAGCAGTATGCTCAGCTAGCTTCATTCAATGAAATCAGGTTGCATGTATGAGTAACTGCTTATTCAGCCTCATGTTGGATTCAAAATCTAGTCATCTAAAGTCAGAATCAGAAATCAGAAGACCATAGCAGATCACAAGGCCTAAGTCACATTGTAGGAAAGGACTTTCTGTTCGTAATTATTCTGAGCAGGAGCTCAAAACTTGGCATCTTGCATTGAGCTGAAAAAAAAGGACCTTTTTTTTCTTTTGTAGGAAACAGCACAGCAACCTCCTAGGAACAACACAGCTGGAAAGAATAGAGCTGGAAAGATTTCCTTTTAGGGCAAATCTCTCAACCATTCACTGATTTATTATTAACATTTGTACTGCTGCTGTGCTAAAAGGTCCTGCCTAGCTTGGGCTCCGCTAGGCTAAGTACCATGCTGATGACTTTATCTGCAACTTGAGTCTCCAGTTCAGCCTGTAGCCCAAAGACCAAGATCACTGATACTTCACACAGCTGAAAGGTGAACTGCTTGTCCTTTAAGTTGGAAAACTGGCAGAGAAAGAGAGTTTCCCACATGAGGCCTGTCCCTTCAGGCAGCATGGTCACCACTGTCTCAACATCTTTCATTCTGAAATTGGGACCAAATTTGAGAAAAATAAGTGAAAACCTCAGCCTCTGCAGACTTTCACATCAGATTCTTCAGAACTGTATGACTTGTTGCTGAACACAGAGGCCCACCATTCCTCATGATAAAGAGACATTTGCAAAATTGGGGGAAATTTCAACCAGGTCTATGAAATACACCTGAATGTGGCAGCAACTGCTTTTAAAAAGCCTGATAATAGCATCCTGTATTTGTGGCATTGAGCCCAAGCTGGCTTTGCTCACTGTGGGTAATAAAGTTGTAAATTTAACCTCTGCAATATGTTGGACTCAATGATCTTGGAGGTCTTTTCCAACCTAAATTATTCTGTGGTGCCATTTTTTGTATGGCAGTTCTTTGGGACTGTTTTGGTGACTCTATCATATGGAACTTGTTCAATCACATTCCTCAGATGCTTGGACTGACACATTCCAAGTGTGACTGGAAAAATTTGTGCTTCCTCTTCATGGTACCACATACAGCTAACCTGCCTGGTATGACCATGTTTTATCCCTCAAAAGGCACAATCTGAGGCAATGAAACCCCTCAGCCTCGCAGAAAGCCATCGAAGTGCACACTGCTCCCCGTTGCATTTGTATTTGGCTGAGCAGATGGGGAGTATTCTTTCAAGCAGGAGAGGAGTGGAAACCATGGCTTACAGCAGTTGGGAACTACTAAAATAAGCCTTTTACTGTTTGTGTAGTTGAAAACAAAGATGTAGAGTCCCAGGACTTTGAGGAGAGGCCTCAGCACCTGAGGATTAGCAGTGTGTGTCACAGGTGCCAAACTTCAGCCTTAGCGGTACTGCAGGGTAGCATGAAACAGTCATGGAGAGACTAATCCTGGATGGCTTCATTTGTAGTTCTGCCTTTGGACAACTATAGCTGATGAGTTTGCTGTAAGAGTGGGATTTTGCAGATATATACAAATTACTGTATATAATAATAAAGTCAAACATATTGGTATGTTTAAAAAAGAGCCAAAGAAAGCAAAGTTCAAGGGAATAGCACCAGGTTTACTCATAAAATCCATGAAATAATAAAGATCCATTATCCTTTAGTGACACAATTTCTTCTGGTTCCTGGCTCCCAGATCATGAAAGGTTGGCCACTCCAGAGCAGGCTCTTGCAGTCTTCAATTGCATATTATTGCCAAAACAATCCCTTGAGATTTTGCATGTCCTTCCTGTGAATCATTAGACTTCACTGCACAGAGGTACCTAACAAGAGTTTTTGAAGACAATACCCCACAAGTTACCACACTTGGCCTCTGTTTGCCAGCACTGGGAGGAACTCCTTGCAGAAGAGTCTCCATTTTCTGATGCAAAAATATGGCACAACACTATGAAATCCCCTTTTTTATTTCCTCATCATAGGTACTAGATGCCACATGTCACATGCTGCCAGGGACCACAGGATGTGCTCTGAACATCCCCACCCAACATCTGAAACCCAGAACCCCATAATGGTTCTCTGGGAACAAACGCAGGGGTCATACTATCAAGAGCAACAGAGCTGTCCTTCTTCCAAGATCTTATTTCAGGGTGGCATGCCATTCTGAAACACATGGCCTAGGCAGCCACACAACACATCAAACATAAAGCAAGTTTTGGAAGAAGAAAATCTGATGCATGTGCTACCCAAGATAAATATTCAGCATAGCTCACTAAAATAGTCACTCTCTATGGTTGTTTTTTTTTCTCAGCTGCCTTAAAGGGACCATTCAACCCAAAGAATTGCATATTCTCTTCAGCCTTTTCACAGTGGCTGTTTCATCTACCTTCAGGAGTTTCTCTTTTGCCCACCTCTGGTCCCCATCTAATTTGTCTGCATTTGCTATTCCAGATCTTGCTCATATGCTCCAAAATCACATGTGTGGCCTTTAAAGTAGCAGAATAAGCTTTATACAATAAGTCCACAGAATAGGAAAATAGGTAAGCAGTCTATCTCTATGGTCATTAGTGATGTTCAGCAAGCAGAGCACAAGGGCAATGCCTCCCCATGCTTCCTGCTCTGACTCTGCATATGGCTGACTGTGGTTTGACTTGCGGTCCATTAAAGCCCCACATCTCTATTTTTTGCTTTGTTGCGGCATAAATATTTACATCTTGTTTGCAATTCTACATCAGTTTTTGCCTCACTAGACAGAGAACTTTTTACTTGATGATCTTAGAGGTCTTCTCCAACTAAATGATTCTATGATTCTATAAACCAATCAGCTAAAGTAATGACATTTCCCCAGTGGATTTAACTTGGAATTCTCCTGCTCTCCCCAGTAATCCCCATCCATCTTAGATTGGTTAAGTCTTTCTTCACTACCTCATGATAAAATTTATCAGCCCCTGCTAAGACAAATAATTTATCAAAATATCTACTGTTCTAGTCCGTGTGTTGAGCCTCTCATGGGTAAAATTGTGTCAGAACCAGAAGTCTAGGGGGGAAAAAAAAACAAACAACACATGGAATATTTCAGCCTTTCCTTATTCTTTACAAACTAGTCAAAGGGGGGAAAAAGGTGTTGTTTTGACAGAAGGGAAGTATTTCTTCCTCAGACAAGGGAAGGTTTTAAATTTGAGGATTTAAAACCTGGGTAGTCTGGCTACATAAGTGTAGATGAACTAGGAACACAGCTATTCTTGCTGGGTCTGTTACAATACACTGGTCTGCCTCAGTAAGAAATCAATTGACATACTTCTTCCTCTACTTCAAATGGTTTTCTAGAATTTTTATGTAATGTCTAAACTTTCACTCATATTCACTTCATGTTCTCTTTCCCCTCTTATTCCATTCTAAATGATACATTTTAAGGTTTAGGACTGCTATCTACTCTCACCTTGCACCAGTACAGACCAGAAGGTTCCCCGAACACTTTGTGGAGAAAAAAAATCAAGCCCTGGGATAAAGATTTCTAGTCCTGGAGTATCTACAACTGCCATAGTTAAGCAATCCTAATTATGCCTTCTTTATGGTAAATAAGTAAATGGTGTCTTGACAAAAATGTCCCACAATCCAACAATAGTAACAGGAGGAGAATTCAGCCACCTTACTCTTCAGAACCACCACCTCTAAAAATCTAATCTTTTCAAATGTGCTTCTTTGGCTTTACCTCTACATTTGAAACTGAACACAACCTACCAAACACTATTGATTGAAACATTATGTTACCCTATTACTTTCAATAGCACTCTACTCCAACCCAAAATAGCATTTGCCTTTGATCCTGTGTAACAGATGTTTTCACTGAGCTATCCACAATTACATCTGATTTCCTGAGTGACTACAAACATTTCCAACTCAAATTACTCTTCCCACATGCATATACAATATTTAAAATTATGTTGTATTATTGTGTTGGGTAGCTTAGTTTGGTAGCTCTGACTAGTGAGTCACACAGTATTTCTATTAAACTAGATAAATCATTAACTACAAGATTTATGTTTGATCTTCACTTCCTCTTTCACCACCTTACGAACACAAATATTTTTCAAACATCAGTCCAGACAGATTCATGTGTCATGAATTCAGATCCTTCTGCTTTCTAATCCGTTACACAATCAGACCTGACTTTTATCCATTTGCTTACTGAATAGCTAATTGTGGGAACTTTTACTGAAACCCCTATTCAGAAGAAGACATATGTACCGCCACTACCTCACCTTGTGAATCTAAGAAGAAAGGTGACACCACAGGATAAAACAATAAAGGGTTATTTAAGTTGTCTTACATAATAATTATTTAGAATATAAACATAAACCTTTTAGATTGTCTGAAGCAAAAGATCAAATTAAAACCATGGTCCATCAGCACTATTCATGGGAGAGTGCCCCAACTCAATGAGAGTCTCTCCCATAGGATCCATTGGAAAGCTCCTTGACAGCTTTTGAACTGCAGTCCAACAACAAAATAATTTGGACACATAAAATTAGGATCTAGATGCTCCATTCACATAATACATTTCTTCACATCCCTGTTGAACTTCCACCTGTCCTCCCATGCGCAAAGTAAGTCGGAGTGAAAGCTGACCAGAGAACTGCTGCCCTGCAGACTGGTCCCTTGTGAACCCATGGAGACAGTGTTGCTGCTATGGGAGGAGGGTTGGGTCAGGTGGTAACAAGCAGCAGCTGGTGGGAAAGCTGGAGGGCATGAAGACATGCTGGAAGTCACAGCCTGCAGTTCCACAAATCATATTACCTGTTATCTCTTTTTTCTATTCCGAGTGGGCTGATAGGATAAAGGTCTTTCTGCTAGCCTGGGTTTCCATGGAAATGAAGTTTATGTAATTTCTCTTTCTCTGTCAGCCCTTCCTGCAGTTTTCTGGACCAATTTTTGCCCTATTTTGGTGCAATTTGACAGGATCTTGCAGTCCTGAAGAAATAAATGTTTTAAAGAGTTGCATGAAAATCAGCATCTAGAGAGAGAAAACATTCAAGTCTTCACCCAAGGAAAGGTTTCAAAACAAGCTGCCTTCCTCTGGACTGTTTGGCTATTTGGCCCTATGTCCAGGCAGAAACAAAATGTCTTCCCTCTTGCCCCGCCAGTAGTTAGGTGAAAGGGCAAGGTGCTGTAGATGGGTTTAAGGAACATGATGGGGAAAAGCAAAGACTGCCCAAAGCTACAGGGAACATTATTTCTCCAGACAGAGAGGAACAGCCCAGTTCAGTTAGCACAGAGGCAGTTGCTCCCAGCTCCCCTGAGCTTCCATGTCCAGCAGCAACCAGGACCATCTGAGGCAAAATACCTCCAGCTGAGGCCTAAATCAACAGTACTGCCTTCTTCCAGTGTGAGCCCTGCCTTTTTCATCCATTCCTTGAGCATAAGTAATGCAATGAGTACCATCTGAACCAGCTCCAGGCTTTTAGCCACAGGGGCAAAGTTGGGTTTTGCCATATTGTGTTTGAGGGGTTGGAAGTGGATATTCCTCATGTGACAGGAAGATGAAGGGATGGCATGGTGCAGAAGAGCCAGGCTGTCCACTTCTACAGTCCAGTGCGATGGGCAGGTGATGGGCTGACTGTTGCCAATGGCCAGACATGAGCTCAGCATCTACCCCAACACATCCTGATTGGCAGCAAGCAGCAAACCTGGACTTCCACAGCTGTGTCTTGATCCAAGCAGGTGATAAGACCAGAGGTGTTTTACCATCTTATGATCTGCTATCCTTAGCAGACCCTCTGCCTGCCTCACCTGGGTATAGACCCAGCTCCAGGTTTCTCCCAGTGGACAGCAGCTGCTGCTTCCCTTCTACCTGGGTCCCAAGAGCAGCCATCAGCTTTGAAGTCCTTAAGCCTGTTTTCTGAAGTAGTTCCACATTGAAAGGAAACTTCGCTGTGACCAGAGAGGGAGGATGTCCTGGGTGAATTTGGTAGCTTCTCAACCCTTAGTAAGGCTGGGGGGAGGTCTGGTCTTCTGTACAACCTCCAAGAACTGGCTCTGTATTTTACCCAAACAGTGTGGATTATTGAAAAAAAAAAAAAAAAAATGTTGGAGATGTCCAAAACCAATTTGTCTCATGCAAAACATTGTGTGAACAGAAGTAGAAATAAAGTAACTTTGTAAGCTCAACTTCTCCCAATACACTGAATAAAGCCAGCTAATCAGTGTCATCTTAAAAGCTTCAGACATTTTAAAGAATCTTCCTTGTCCTTCAAGGGCAGCCAAATAGGTCTGGGGAGGGGAAGAAAAAAAGAAAAAAATTATCTACATCTGTTTAAGGAAAACACTAGGCAGTGCTTGATCTCACATTTGAGGGAGACTGATTACAGCCAAAGGTTTGATATGCATTCTTGCAGCACAAAAAGATATTATGGGGCATTTTACAGCCATAAAAATGTTGTGCTCCAGTGTGGATAAACACTCAATTATCTGAGAAGCTGAATCATTATTCTTCAATAGTAGTGTCATGACATATTTTTGATTGGGAACTTGTGGTGATAACAACTGAAGTGCATCATCTTTTCCAGGAAGCTTGCCTAATGCAGAGATCCATTTGATCTTCTAATTTCTCTAGCGACTTGTGCTGCATGCCAAAATAACAAGTCATGCCTTCATGTCATCACTAGAAATGAGCTTAGCCAGAGTCCATCTCCTGACAGAAAACATACATGGAGTCTGAAGGGATTTCAAATCACTAAATCATAGGTCGGGAAATAGCATCCAACAACAGAGTTCAAAAGAATTTGGTAGTATGGGAATAAAGGTTGGGGAAAAACAAAGAGCAAGAAACATCAAGCATACAAAGTTCAACAAGGAAAAGTGCTGGATTCTGCATCTCAGGTGGGGCAACCCTGGGTGTTCATACAGACAGGGCTAAGAGTTGGAGTCCACGATCCTTGGTGGGTCCCTTCCAACTCCGCATATTCTGTGATTTTGTGAAATTGTAACAGAATTTAGGAGACCAATGAGAGCACTTTAAATGCAGCTTTGTTATGATATTTTAAGAATTTAAAGGCTAGAGAATGTTACAAGAAGAATTTATTCTAACATGATGAAAACATGAAGAATGAGTGTGCTATTCCCAATGATAGAGGAGAGATTTTGGGGCCAGTCTGTTAGCCCCCCCGGGAGCAGTGCTGCTGTTGCATCATGAACCTGGCTCTCAGCCAGAGATAGGGATGATGAGGGCTCCATCTCACTCTTGCAGCTTAGCCACTTTTTCTTTCATCCAAGTGAAGCTGTAAATGCTACCCTGAAGAAAGTGTCTCAGTCATTCACAGTGAAGAACCCTGAAAATTTTTGGACAGTTTGCTCACCAGTAAGAATATCTCCAGAAGCCTATTTGCCATGTCTAACACCAAAGACTGGAGTAGATAGCAGTGACACCATGACTTACTTGGCTACCACACTGTCACACATTATACCCGTGGCTTGAACGACATGTGCAATAGACCTCCTTGCCCCAAGATGCTTACTTCAGAGCTGCGTTCTCCTCGTGAAGACAGACAGAAGGTTCCCATGTCCCACTGCTCTCATGCCTGTGTCGCAGGTTTGCCACTAGAGGACA
>JAWWEU010000040.1:30074127-30137196 GCA_035583155.1 Acropternis orthonyx | reverse complement strand
GGGCGGGCAGAGGGGAGGGGAGCAGAGCACCCTGTGGACACACACCACTGCCTTCTCCCACTTATGAAAATTGGGAAAGCTGGAAACTGAATGGGGCGTGGGGGAGGGGGTGGGTCTCAGCTGCACCAGTGGTGTTTTCCACTCGAGGGTATGAGTTTTTGGATGCTTTCCATCCCTCTGGGATTCTTTCATTTTATATTTGGGGTGCATTTTTTATGCCGCTGGGGAGGAAAACTAGGAAATCAATGTTATTTTGCATTGTGCAAAGCTCGATGTGTTTGTTTATGATGGTCTCTTTACTAGGGAACCCATTCAAAAGGAATTGTGAAAGAAACCAAACAGGAAAGGGTGGAACAATGATCTCGATAAGAAGCATCACAGGCAATGCTCAGACACAATAGTTAGATTTACAGCCTGGAAGATGTGAGGGCTCTGCCCCAAACCCAGTGAAACTGTTGTTTTTCTAAGGCTGTAGATCCGGAGATCAAAGGGTAAAGATCAAGCCTGCAGTTGGAGCAGGGGAGAGGGGGCTGCAAAAGTTCTTTTAGGTTCCTGAGTCTGACAAAGGCATGAAATTCTGACTTGGTCTCCAAGAGAACGAAGGCTCATCAACTTGCACAGTCTCATCTACTCAGGGACATGAAGGGAGTGCTGAGTAAAAGGATGTAAATGTAAACGTGTATCTGCTCTTTGACGCCAGTATCTCAGAAGTACTTTGGACACATAAGTTGTCCTTCACTAGGAAGAAGCTTTTTGTGGTATGCAGCAACCCATAACTGTCCATGACTCCTTCTGGGAGGGAGTACCTACCTCACCACAGCTGTTGTACTGTGATGGGTATTGTTCCTCATGAGTGAGAAGCTGGATCAAGGGAACTTCTTGGTGGTGGCTGTCAGGAAGGGGCTGCACCAAATGCCAGCACAGCACCAGATTGTATCCAAAGCAGGGCTGGCACCTGGTATAGGCAGAACAGGCAGCAGACCACTTGAGGAGGGCAAAATGGACCAGGGTGCCTTGTTACTTGGCCTCTCTCAGGATAGTGAAGTCACTGATGCCAAGTAAAGGTAAGGCGGGTAGGTGAGTCAATAACTTTCTCAACGAGCCAACTCTGCCACAGGAGACACCCATGCTTTCCCCTGCTGCACTTCTCACAGATACCCATGCAAGGGGGATTTATGCCTTTCCAAAACCCTTTTCTTGAAGTTACCAACCTGCTACACCTTTCCTGGTAGCTCTCCCTTCCCAATGCAGACAGCCTAATTCTGCAAGGAATGGGTGCCCTCCAGGGTGCCTAGAACCAGCTCCAAGCAAAGCCTTGGCAAGGCACCTGAGGAGGAGCCTGTCAAGACTCAGTAACAAAATTTAATCACCGTATAAATGACATCAAGGCACCACCACCACCTCTGGAAGAGAAGAATAAATAGTTTCTCCATCAAAAGCATGACAGGCCCTGCACCAGTGGAAAGGGACATGAATGTTTGTGTGTAAGAGGGGACAGCCACTGCACCATGGTGCAGCTACTCTGGCAGTGTTTCCAGTGGGAGAAAGAATTGTCCCCTTGGCACCTTCCATGCCTGAACATGGAAACCCATGCTGAGTTTATGGGAGTATTCATGGCACCATGGGTACAGAGTGTCTCAGAGCTGATTTTGGAAATTCAAGGTCCTTTATGACAATTCTCTTCCTTTTCCTTCTTTGAACAAATACGTTAGGACAGAGTAAATTCCTGTTCTTCAACATTAAGCACAGTACAGCAGTCTTTGCTCCAAGTATTGCTAGTGGCAAACATCTTCAGCTACTGAAACCTGCGGTACAGAAGGGAAGGGCAGTAGAAGCATGTGAACAGGACTTTTCTTCCCAGAAGTTGCCCAAAGCATCAACCCAAAGAGTTGAGGTACAATGAGAACAGGAAGAAGAAATTAATTTATTTTTAATTGCTGACAAACATTAACCTTTATTCAGTTACTGTATTTTCCGTGCCACTAGACAACACACTGTTACTGCAGAAACTACAGAAGAACTTCCAGCAAATTCCCTTTTTCTTAGTAGGTAGGACAAGCTGACAGAGGAGAAATAGGTCCAATTTAGAGGCTGGTTGCAAACCACTATCTGAGGAAGCATCCCAGCCAGGTGACTACATAACATTTAATTGGAGAGGGAAGAAAAGAGGTTGACTCCTCCAGTTAGCTGCTAGGGATTTGGCTTCTTTTTTGAATTGTCCTGTGTAGCTAACTTGGTTTACTTCTGATGCATCAAAGCAAACCATCCATAGAATTATGAGACATTCTTCCCGTTTTGTTCATCCATACTGTTGCCAAGCTTGTCCTCAATCCATAGGCAGCTACTGCTATTGCATTTTTTGGCATAAGCTATTTGATTAGAGAAAATAAAAATCCAGCCTGTTTTAATATTTAAATGAATTTCAAAATGAGCAAGAGTGATTTATTTTTTTCGAACAGAGACAAAGAGGGAAAATGTAAGAAATAAATTTCGGGAAAACTTGTCCATGTCAAAATCCTCACACCCACCAAGAGGCAAGAATACAGCTCTAAATCATAGCATAAGGCAGGAGGGGCTGCACAGCCTTGTCATGCACAACCAAAATCAAGAGCCTGGAAGGAATCTAGATAAATCCCATATTGACATAACTCATACTTTCTTTCACCTCTCCAGCCTCACTGCTCAGGATTATATCAGGATAGATTCTCACTGAGTTGTCCAAACTCTGCATTACTCAATGTTATGTGAGTGCACACCCCCAACTCACCCACCTCTCACCTCTGCTCTCTGGCCCTGACCTTCATGGGAGATCAAGGTGGAGCCCCTCACAAACCTCCAGTCTCATTCCAGAGACTCTAATGACAACATTCAATGCTTGTTTAACTTTTGGGATTGCCAGAAAGAGCTATATTTAGGAAAAAATCTAAAAAGCTGCCCCTTTGACTTGTGCTCTCTGGTAGTTCCTGGCTCCTGCAAGTCTCCCTGTACCAAAGCTTACTATTTAGCTCTTGTTATTGCAGCCCATTTCAGTAACAGCAGTTGCCCAGCAAGCATTACATTCAAATTGCACAGACCTTCTGGAATTCACATTAACATATAAAGGACATTTTGCTGTATCAAAACATCTTCAGTTCTTAACTCTCTGCTGTTATTCACATACATGAAATGGGATAATTAGCAGCCAAAAATAAGTTTCACAACTTATAAAAGGTAACAGTTGTATCAAGTATATAAAATATTTTCCTAGCAGCATTTGTGGACACATTTTTAAATATTAATTTCTGTCTTATTTTTTAAAAAATTAATTGAAATTAGGACACATGTTGGTATTCACCCTCTAATTTCAATTATTGCAAGCACATAATAGAAGAGCAAATACAGGCAATTTCAAATAGCTCTACCATTTTCCATCATATTCCATCTCTTGTTTAAAAGATGTACTAGCTGGAATAGGCTACTTTGATGAAAAAGGTTAATTTTATGTTCTGATTTCACTTTTTTGCTGCAAAAGATAGAAATGTACAAGACTTCAAAGACTCACAAACTGAACAGTTTTACAACACTGCAGCACAATTCCGAATCTCCATTACATACATATTCAGAAGTAACAAGCAGCAGATTTTAGAGATATTCAGAAGTATACAGTTACTTGTAGTCAAAAACATCAGCTTGAAATTATGAAGATTATTTGTTCATTGCTTGTCCCGTTATTCATGTTATTGAAAAGGGCTGTGAAAATCCTGGTCCCAGCTGATTTATAGTCCACCTTTCAGACAGGAACATCATACATATCTTATATGTTAAAGATAATACAAGAGTCTCAAATATTTTTTTAGTAATTGTTGTGGAAATATGTGGTGAAGAATAGACTTCAACTGTGATGCTGGTTACAAAAAAGTAATCCAACCTGTTGGTTATAAACTCTTTGCAGTGGGTCACCTTTCCAACTGGGTTACATCATCTGGAAACACCGGTGGGCTGGAGCATAATATCCTCAAGCTGGTGTTGCTTGTCATATCTCCAAAAACAGAGAACCAGAGAGCAACCTGGAAGCGCTCAGGTTTAGGTGTTTAATGCTTTCTCAAACATGCCAAAACATTTAAATTCACAAAATTAACATCATGTTGTTGTTATTCATTATTATTACCATTACAAGAGGAACTCAGATGTGGAAATTAAAGCTATGTGCCATTGTACTATTGGCTGCACCATGAATTCAGCCACCAGCTATGTTTTTCTTCAGCCTTCTCAAATCATTTTGCAGTCACTTTCTAATAGGATCCAAAAGGATTACATCAACTGCCTTCATCAGATCAGCTAGGTGGGTTACCTTGTCATAGGAGGAAATCCGGTTTGATAAGCAGGACTTTACTGTCATGAAGCTGTGCTGGCTCTGATCAATGACTGCGTTGTCTTTCAGGTGTTTTTCAATACCTCCCAGAATAATTTTCTCCATAACTTTATCAGGCACTGAATTGAGACTGACAGGCCTGTAGTTTTCAGGGTCCTCCAGTTAGCTGGGACCTCTATGGATTCCCAAGACCATTCCAAAAACATTGAGAGAGGTTTTGCAATGAACGAATCTCTGCAGACATCATTTATTTGTAGGGATCCAGTTTGAGCAACAGATCCCACAGGGTTTCAGGGTCGACTGGGAGTTGATTATACTTGCAGTCATGGTCCTCTAGCTCAGGACACGGAGACCCCTTTGGTCCATCATCCATGTTGAAGACATAAAAATGTACTTTATGTCAGCTTTTGTGGTGCGAGAAAGACCTCCATTCTGACTTTGGTAGCTGACAGTGCAGCTCAGAGATGTGACTACACTGAAGCATCTCTTAAAGATTTATAGCAGTCCCAATGGGGTTTTGGGTTTGAAAGGGCTTAAGCCCACTGTAGCAACCAGAAATAAAAATCCAGAGGAAGGCAAAAACATAGCTTTCTAACTGCAGACTGTTTATATTTTCCCCAAACCAGCAAAACTAAGTGTTATAAAAAGCACTGGGAGTGGTCAGTTGCAGATGTACATTGGAAGACTCCAGGGTGTAGGTATGCAGCACCTCTCCAAATAAAACTGTGTTTCAAAGTACATCTGCAGTGAGACAGGCAGTCTATCAAAAAATGCCTGGGCCTTAAGCCTAAAAAGACAAGATGGTCAGTGAAATCCCTAAGGCCTTTTAAACTATTTTGAAAAATTACAGATTAAACAGAGGAAAGAATTTTAAGCAGGATTTTAAACCATTTATTAAAACAGTATAAGCCTTCTGGGCATAACCATCATCAAGACACAGAGACCTGCATGCAACTTAAAAGGTGGTGGGGGAGAGAATTACTGTGGAGTTTTTTACCAGAAAAAGAATAAAAACTCCTACTTAATGTCAAAAAATTAATGGCAAATACAACAAACTTCTACTGCACTGATAAAGTTCCCGTTAAGGATGGAGACAGGCTTCGAATATCTCCACTCCTGGTTCACAGGGTCTCTGCTAAACAGCAACAAGGCATGACTGCCCTCTGCATCTCACCTCTGCAGCACTTTGCTGCTGCTCTTAGCTGGAAGTTGCCAACTTGCAGCTCACAAACTGGTCACAGCTTGCTGCTTAACCATCCAGAGGAAAGGAGACAAGTGTTTTAAAATCTTCTGTGTTGCCTATTAATGTTGTCACAAGCTAACTGTCTGGGAGACCATCCAAAGATGACCTTTGTCCTCCATTTATCATCATGTTAAAGGTATCCCTCCTTTTCCCCCTCCCCAATTCCCATGCCACCTAGCTTGCACCCTTCAGTTTTGTTTCTCCAGCCCTGGAAAGGGCTCAGCATCCACACAAGCTCGCAGGTATCATCATTCTGTGCCTTGGTTAACAACTAAGAATGTGCTGCACTTAATCTCCCTATTTCAAGCCATCACAAGAGAAACCCTGATATTACTTGCTTGGGCCAAATTGATAATTTAGGAAAGCAGCATGTCTGGCCTTCTGAGAAAAATGTGACATAAATGCCATGGTTTTGGCAAACACAGGCCTCCTCTTAAAAAGTACATGGAAGTTTTCCATGCCAGCATTGCACCTCTTCTTGTTGCTACACGCAACAGAGTGGTTGTGATTTTGAATATGCATTTTTCTGCATCAGCACATACTCTCCTAATAGCAGAGGAGCTGGTAGAAATCCTTGTTCTCTGAAGGCAGCTCTCACCTTCCATATATTCAAAAGCTAATAGTACTTCCAGAAGCACTGTGATCACTTTGAGGAAGCCAGAAACACATTCAGTGGTGCTGGTTACTTGCAGTTTTGGCATGAGGAGACACTTTGTTCCTCTACCTTCAGTTGCTCAGTGGGAGTCCAGGGGAGTATTTGACACTATCATTGAGTCTATTCTGTTTTGGTGAAAGTCTGGGGATCTTCATTTGTTTAGTCATTTTCATGACACCACGTTGGTCTAATTATAGAATCTCCTTCAGCAATGGCCTGAGGTTTTTCAACAGCTCTGTGCAACCTTTCATATGACAAGGCTCATGGCGAGGGAGTTCCTCATCCAAAAGCTCTGGCTTTATCACTAGCTGTATAATCATTTACAAAGTAGCATCACTCTTGAAACTCCTACCTAGGAGTCTGAAGTACCACTGGCTTTACTCACATCTGCACACTTTCAGAGCCAGTGCTATGAAAGGCAGCAATTTCTGCTCAAGGCCTCTCCTTCTCTTCTGAAGTTCACCACCTTACCTGTGATTTCTGCATCCTCTTCTTCCTTTCCAACAGCTATTAGAGAATATTTGCATCACTGCTTTGGGAGCTATGAACTAAACACAGCGATGCTGCACTCACAGTCTAAAGCCCTTTCTGAGCCTTAAATTGTCCACAGACATGCTACATTTTTTTAGCTATCCTTTATCATCAAGGCTTTTTTACAAAGAGAGTCAACTTTGTACCATAGTCAAGGAACTAATTTCTACCTTAGATCACCAGAGCTCAGCTACGTGAAAATTGCACACATCACAAAAGCATCACATACTAACACAGCCTTGGCTGAAACATGACTGTCACTGAAAATGACACCTTTTGTCAATGTTCCAGTAGTTATACACAGCAGAAAAAAGGGCACATAATTCAGTGCACAGCAGATATTCTCAGTCAGACAAATTTTTCTAAGGTACTCAACCCAAAAGATTTAATTGTCTAGAATTGTGCATGTCTCTTTATCACCACATACTTTCCTAATAGAAGACTCCAAGTCCATGTCACTGAGGCTGCCATAATGTAGCTGACCTTTCCCTGGTCAAGACACATCGTAATTTCTTTGAGACATCTTCAGACACTTTTTTACTGGGCTCTTACAAAAGCCAGTCATTGGAGCCCTGCATGCAAAAGGCATGTCTGTTTTTCATGAATGAAAATAAATAAAACACTCTCTACACAGATTTTTAATGGCTATCAGAAATCACTATTGTAAGTTAGCCCTAATTATGCTCACAACAGCTTCAGCTTTCAATATTTAACATTATGCAAAGGTCTGATTTTTAAATCACTACTGACCTACACCACAATTCTTTTCAATCTGAGGTCTTACTGCAGAGTTGCTCTCCTGTTCTTAAGCCCCTTAGAATATGGAAATTCTTTTTCCTTTGTGATATTTCCTCTGAAGAACTTTGTCTCTCTAGTACAAACAATATCTCCATGGAGTTATTGGCTGTCTGTTGCAAATGTTCCTGAAAGTCTAACCATTTTTAACAGCAGTACTGGGACCTAGGATGGGACAAACATGGATGTAGGTACAGACTGGGGAACAACAGGCTGGAGAGCAGCACTGTGGAAACGGACCTGGGAGTCCTGGTTGATGGCAAATTGAATATGACTGAGCAGTGCCCTGGCAGCCAGGAGGGCCAACCATGTCCTGGGGGCATCAGGCAAAACATGCACTGGGGAGGCCTCACTTCAAGTGCTGTGTGCAGTTTTAGGTGGCACAAAATAAGAAAGATGAAAAGAGAACATCCAAAGGAGAGCAACAAAGACGGTGAAGGGCCTTTAGGGGAAGCTGTATGCAGAGTGGCTGAGGTCACTGGTCACTTGGTTTGTTCAGGCTGGAGAAGAGTAGGCTGAAGGGACACCTCACAGCACTCTACAGTTTCCTCATGAGGGAAAGCAGAGGGACAGGCACTGATCCCTTCTCTATCATGATGGAATGGCATGAAGTTGTGTCAGGGGAGGTTTTGGTTAGATATTAGGGAAAGGTTTTTCACCCACAGAGTGGTCAGGTACTGGAACAGGCTCCCCAGAGAAGTAGTCACATCACCAAGCCTGACAGAGTTCAAGAATTTTTTGGACAAGACTCTCAGGTACATGGTGTGATTCTTGGGGTTGTCCTGTGCAGGGACAGGAGCTGGACTTTGATGGTCCTTGTGGGTCCATTCCAGCTCAAGATAGTCTATGATTCTACAATTCTATGACACTAACACACCTCATTACCCCATACCAGGCATACCAGGCACCTGTTTTTTGCTGCAAGACAGGGCTCTCCTCCAAAGGCACATTTCATCTCCTCTATCCTAAGATTTTGGAAGCACAAACCACTTCCTTCCAGGCTCCATCTTCTGGAACCAAACCATTGTGTTATACTCTGAAAAACTGGACTATATCTTTTAAGAAAGTATATGTGTTCGGGATTTCCGGGCTTGGTGGGTCCAAGGAGAAGTCATGCTTCCTCACCCCTCTGAGCTTGGCAGGAAGAGCCCAGGTTTTGGCAGTCTGGTGACAGCCTTGTGAAGCTGTACTGAAGCCTTCAGAAGGATTCCTCTCCCTAAATTAAAAATAGAGAGTGGTTCTGACTCAATTTAAAACATCACATTCTAGATTTCATGGAGAGCTGAACTCACACCAAAACATGATGAGATTTTCTTGTTGGTCTGCGTTTGTTACCAGAAAGGACCTGTGAGTAATGAAGCCTGGCAAGCCACTGATGAACAGTCAGAAAGTACGCTAGTTATTACTTACTATAATTGTAACAATTATTAATTACTGGCCATTCTGCCATGCTAGAGAATTTCCTTTTCCTGACAGTCTCTTCCCTTTGGAATTTATTAATGACTCCTGACAGTGAACTATCCTGTTTTGTCCCTGCTATGTATGAGATTCCTTTCATATCAAGTAGTCTTGGAGAAGTGTACTTTTCTTAATAAATCATATAATTGCTTTAGAGAACAGCTTCAAAACATATAAAAAGCTTTCAAAAAACATGCTTCAATTTATAAATTCATGGTGACCAGACTCACAGTTACAAAATCCCTGCTAATCCTAACCCAAGGGCATTCTCTTTTCTCTGTCCCCAGCACAGTGGGGAAACCTCTGTCTTATTTTATGTGCATTCATCTCTGCATGCCATGGGCACCAAGTTCTCCACCCAGCAGGAGAACAAGGCAAGCAGAACAAGGGGGTCTCTCAGTCCCAGTGTAATGCTCCTCCCAGGGTCCACACCCTTTATGCAGGCAGGATTAAGCCCCTCACCACAGCAACAGGTGGGTCTGTAGGACACTGCCCCTCTCCATCTCCCACACCAGGTCCTATACTCTCAGGAAGACAGATCTGAGTAGCTGGAAAGATGGAGAAATATCTACAGACAATTACAAAAATGTCTTCACACCAACAAGCTGTACCTAGAGCACTCAGACACATATATTTTACTAACATTCATGGCATTGACTTCTGAGATAAAATCAATAATTAAGGTAATAAAAACAGCTTTTTAAAATACACCAGTGTTGTCAATACAAGCAAACACATAATTTCCAAGCATGACTTTAAAAAAAAAAAAATCTTTGTCATGGGATAAAGATATGTTAGAATGTGACTTTTTTCCTATTTTCACCCACTCAAAAGTTTTGGCTTCACTAACAATAATAATAGCAGTAATGAGCATTATTTCCTAGCCACGAAACTTGCTATGCTTACCTAAACAGAACCAGACATGTCTTAAGATAAAACTGTCACTGTATTAAATAAATGCATGCTTAGAATGAAATTTTTGACAAGTACCAGTGGGAAATTGTCCCATCCTTGGTAGATGTATCACCCTCCAATAGAAAAATTAGCTATTGCTTGAAAAACATCTTGAAAACAAATAAACAAACAAACAGAAAAAAGCAGGGTATGAACATAAAAGTGGGGTCATGAAAGAAGCACATATGTATTTTGCAACCCATCAACAGTTCTACCCAAGACATTGTTTGATGTAAATGCAAAGGGCACGTTTAATGCCAGTAGCTGTCTAAGGAGGAGCCAGCCTCCATCCACCTACTATTTCAGTCAAGTCTCACCATCTGTAGTTGAACATCTGTTTTGAACATCTCTGATCTACCTGACATACTACTGAGAGGAGGAAATTATGCACTCAGCCCTCTACAAATAACTTCTCATCTATGAATTAAAGAGCCTATTTTAGATGAAATGGGCTTTTCATTTTTAATATTTTGATAGAAAAGTGCATCCAAAGGACTTCTTACAGAGTCATACAATGGGTCTCCCCATGCTCTCAGCTGACGCCCCCTTCCCTGGGAATCAGGCCTTGGACCACACAGACCCACTTCATTGTCTGAATTCCAGAGCTGAAAATATTTCTTCTGTTGCTAAAATATACTAAAGTGGAGAAATACAGTCTGTATCATCCTTTCTTCTCCTGTCAGTATAGCAATGATCGCTTCAAAAATGCCTAGACACTTAAGACAATGGAGCTTTTTTTACCCCAAGGCACACTTTTACAGATTTTTAAGATTTGATCAGCATTGATGCTCTCCAAAACTTGCCAACTCAGAGCCAGGTATTCTTTATGCAAGTTGTTGTTTCCTACTGCAGTGTAAGCAAAAGCTACTTTTGTCACCATGTGCATACTTACAGCTTTCCTGAAATCAGGAAGAGCTCTTCAGAGCAGCCTAGTTAGTGCATCCCAGGTCAGGTTCAAGGAGGCCAGAGGCACCACATTATTCCCAGCCACGTGGCAGGGAGAAGCTTTTATCCAGCTTTTGTTTAAAGTGTAAGAGACTGCTTGGCTTTAACCAGCCTACTTAGTTGAGCTGTGTAGTGTCTTTATGTAAAGTCTAAAGGCTTTGCATGGTATTAGACACTTTGGCAGACACTTCAGCTCCTTTGCTCTGTAACAACCTTCTTTTTTCCAGTACACAATAGCAGATCTCCCTCAAACTTAATTTATTTAACAGATACATAAAGGGTACCTCTCTCCTTTCAACCACCCTCTTTCTTTAGGCTCATGAAACCTTGAAACAACAGCACTGCTTGTCACAAGCAGCCACCCCTGGCTGAGGTTTTATTTGCCATTTAAGGGACAGGCTTTCTCCATGTCCCCCATGAACACCAACCCCACTGCAGCACAGCAGGGCTTTGCTGGTGAGACCAGCAGGACCACAGTACCTCCAGTCCCTCTAGCTGAATCCTGCAGGAACCATGATGCAAGTTCCCATGACCTTGCTGGGCTCTCATACCAGCACAGTGTTTACAGAAAAAATCCAAAAAAGTAAAGAGCAAACTCACCTAATGAATGTGTTTATCATGTTTCCAACTCCCTTTTCAATTCCTGTAATGAAGCAGCAGCCAATTCTGCCATGGATGGAAGCAGGGGATTTGGACACCTTTTTCGCCAGTTGAACAGCAAAGAGCTCTGCAGCACTTAAAAGAGCAGTACCCATGGCAGAAAAAAAAAATTAAGTAATTGCCTCTCTGGTGAGAATGTCATCATTCCTGGGGAATACTAATTTTAGACAGTTCCTAAACATCACAATTTGTTTCAGTTCTGTTTTTCCCAAGCACTAATGGCAGGACAAGGGGAGGAGGGAGAGTTGGAGGCTGCTCTTAATTTTCGTTTTGGGGTCTTACTCTCCATGTGAGGAAAGTGACTAAAATGAAAAAAAAAAATACTAGCAGGGCCTTGGGAAGAGGTGAAGGGCAGGTTGATGTTCTCAGCAGCTTCCTGCATGTGGGGTATGTCCCCAGTGTGTCCCACTTGCTGATAGTCCCTGCGATGCCAGGTCTGCCACAGCTGGTACGAGGAGGCAGCTCACAGGAACACAGCATCTGTTTTCAGTTAGGTCCCTGAAATGCATAGACTGCAATTTGGAATCTCACTGCAGACTTGAAAAGCATCCTGGGGTAGCAAGGGAAGAGGGGAGGGCTGCCATGAAGAAACAGAATTGTATTTATTAATATATATCACCAACACTCGGGTGTACTTTCAGTCATCAGGTTGTTGTTGCTTTGTCTCATCTCCATATTGGATTTTCATGTCAATGCACAAGCTGAAAGCACAGGCTGGTTCCTGGGAAGCAAGAGGCTGACTCCTAGAAACCACATTGGAGGTCTGGGAGGTTCCTAACTACCCAGCCCTGCTGCTAGCTGTCGGAAGTAGACTGCAGCCACCTCCAACTGGGAAGCTCCCTCCCTGGCTCTGCCACACATCTTCTGCAACTTGTTAAGGAAAAGCATGATAAGGAAAACTTAAAGGAGAATATTATCTTGGTAAAATATGACATTGCAAGTTACAACTCTGACAGAGCACTCAAATGTGCCTAGAAAGGCTGGTCGCACAGCCAAACAGGCAAGCCAAGCAGGCTCCACAACACAGCAGGGTACCCAGCCCCTCCAGAGATGTGCCTCAAGGGCACAGTGCAAGCACTGGAGTGCGGGAGGCACAGAAGGACTGGCAAGGGAAAATGTCTAAACTTTTTTTGAAAAGCCTATGTCTATTGCAAGGCAAGGAGGCATTGCTGTGAAACCTCTTCTGCACCCAAAACTTCCTCCCTCAAAAAAAAGGGAGCAGGGCCCCACACCTATCAATCCTTGGCAGATTAAAACATTCATTTGGTACTGGGCAGATAACTTCTACAGCTTCAAAAGAGGCAGAGCAGTGTTCCAGCCTCTGTGGCAGCACCACTGCTGCAAAGACAAAAGGTCCTAGGCCCTGAATATGCTGCCAGAACTTCTGGGGACATATTCAGCTGCCCATCATGAGCTGCCAGTCAAGGGACTGCCTTCATGGCCAGGGGATGTGCCAAGCAGTGGCTGCACTTGCATCCAAAATTCAGTTTTTCACATTCCTTCCAGCCTGCCCTGGCCCTCAGAAGCTCAGCTGTGCCATGCAGTGCTTTGCTATGCTGCACTTACCATGGTTTTTCTCTTCCAGATGCCTCTCCTAACACACAAAAGCACCACACAGCTCGGGTTTGGCTCAGCTACTCAGTTACTTGCCTCTCAATTAAAACATAAGCGGAGGACAGAGCCACATTCCAACCTTTCACATAATAACCCTGTAGTTAGAGCACTGCTCTCCCCAGGTGGTGGGAAACTTCTGCCTGAGGCCACATCTTTCAGCTATAAATGTTTTGCTTCAGAGAAAAGTACTGCCAGAGGAAAGGCATGCCACTTCTCCCATTGCTGCGCTTCAGGTTTACACAAGTTTTGTAAACTCAATGGTCTTCTCATACACAGAGGCTCTCAGACACGTGGAAGGATGATGTTTCCCCAGCTTGCTCCAGCCCCTACAGAATGGCTTATAGCCCAGTGATTTGGGACCAAGTGGAAGGAGTTGACTTGAGGATCCTCTCAGACAGAGAGGAGCTCCAAATCCCTCCCTTACACTCCCTCAAGTAGGTCTCTAGACACAGAGCTACTGTATAATAATGACAGCAACCAGACATTTTAATATAAGACAAACCTCTTTCTGTAAACACTTGATTCCCTTCCTGGCCTAGGAAGGTAGCCCAGGATGGCCAGCCAAGATGTTAGCCACACAACTGGGAATTTAAGACTCAGGGTTTGATGCTGAACCATTCACAGTCTTGGCTAGGAGAAACACCTTGCAGCAAGTCACTCAGCCAGCATGGCATTGCTGGCATGAGCTGTGCTGCCACCAAACTTAGAGCACCTCTAGAAAATCACTAGTAAAACCCAGAGCACCTCTAGACCCATGGATATGGTGGCAGTTTTCAATTAAATGCACTGTTCATGTAGGATTTTGGTACCTTTATGGCTGTGGTTGTCAATAGACTCCAAGTGCAGAAAAGTGAACATTGCACTAACATGACACTGTGCTTGAGATCATGAGCCTTTCTATACAGTAGAATATGTCCGCCCCAGCATGGTACCATGCCAGAGTAGCCCCAGCATGAAGCTGAGTTGCAGCCAGCCATACCTGGGAGCAGCACGTGTCCCAGCTCCCTGGATGCCTGCCCCTCCACTGATGGCACAGCAGCCACCTCTCACACACTCTCTTGTTACTCAGCAGCTTTATGCAATGCCCAGGATCTTTCCCTGCCCTCCAGTCATCTTCACACCCCACGGAAATGTGATTCCCAGTCTGCTGCAGGGGGACAGACCAGAGCATATAGGCAGACACAGTAATTAATGTTTTCTCATCTTCATTTCAGATCATTCCCCAGGATGTGTCTAAGTCCAGTGCTTGTAAAATGTCTGTGCCAAGATCAATGTGGACTAGGCACACATGAGGTGAAACAGTGCCTTAACCTAGGGAAGCAGAACTTCACTGCAACCCCAGTTACTCAAAGCAGCCACCAGCTTGCAGCAGCTGGTCCCTTCTCTGTCCAAGCATGGACAATTTCATTGCATGACAGCACAAGCCATAAACACAAAACTCTCACTACAATAGGTCACTCTTTCTCCCATACTGTGTCTGCATGGCCCTATCTATCCTGCCATTGACATAGGCAACCAGACTAGTACAGGGGGCTCTATGGCAGTGAAAACAAGCCAAAACATCAGGGAGCAGATGAATGACAATCACCTACCACTGCTCGTGCTCCTGTTTCCATTGGCTTGACATGCTCTTTAATGTCATGTAAAGCTGAGTTAACTGAGGCATGAGGCTGCCTATTATTATTCTGGCTGCTGTTGCAAGGCTACAAGCCAAGAAAGCAACCTTCCTAGGGAAGAGGAGCAGGGTTGTCGTGCTAGGAAACAAAATTATGCTTCTGAACCACAAGACTGCTTGGTTCCTATTGCAGAAGATCAATTAACTAAAGCAGTAGGCAGAGTAATCAACCACTTGACTGCCAAAATCAGCATGGCCCAACTGTAGGGACAGCAGTAGCAATTGAGCCTGCCATATAAGACATCCCAGGTATCTGGTCTGTAGCATCAAGTTTTTTTGCTTTAGCCATGAATGTTTGCTGAACAGCAAACCCAGCTGTACCACCACTCCAACTGCCAGTTCAAATGCAGATCTCACCCTCAGCCTCAGTCCCTCCACACCACTCATGCTCATTGCCCTGCCTCTCCCCAGACCCAAGCAGGGCCAGGTGTGCCTGGGAGCCAACACCTGCTCCTAGGCTCTACCATCAAGAGTAAAGGTAGCAAAGCTTTACTAGGTGGATATTAAAAAAAAAAACAAAAAAACCAGGATACACGTGCCTGTGTAAAAGCTCCATATAAGCAAGCCAGACCAGCTGCTGCAGCATCTGAATGCACTAGGAGAGCTATTCTGCTTTGATTATGCTGATACAGAGCAACAAACTCCTCCGTGTACTAAGGACTTATCTAGAAAAGGTGCTTACAGGGATTAGGACTTCATTCGTGTTTTACAGTCAGACAAGCTCTGCCCTTCTCTTCAGGGTCTTGGAAAGTTGTGCCGGGCCAAGGACAGGTTGGGAGTATTTGGACTGTGACCTTCATCACAAAATCCATGGTGCTCACATGGCTAGTGCCACTATGTATATCAGTGGCTTGCAAAACACAGGGACAGATCTAAAATGTGAAAACCTCATAAAAAGAGATATAGTTGCTGTCTTCCAGCATACCTTAAATAATTCTGAAAAATTAATGCATTTTTAAAAGCTGCAGAATTTGTAGTTTTGTAAGTATCTGTTAAAAAGGCATTAAGAATCATATATAAATGTATTAAATATTTTGATAGAAATATGATTGACTCAAATGTATCAACGGGACGCAAACACTTCCTCTCCTCTTGTTGCTACTGTTATATTTGTAGTTGGGAACTCTCTTGGCTTTAGAAGCTGCTAACCTTATAGAAGAGCTGATTCAGGAAAACAGTTTCACTACGTATTTTTGGGGGAGAATTCACGCAAGGAGCTTACTTAAAGTGCAACCAGAAAATATAGTCAGTGACAGACACAGATGAAGTACCTGGCAGTCTTTTTCACTCTGGCACGTGTAAATCCATACTGTCAGTTGCTATTAATATTCACAGGGCCATGAGGGACGCACTACAAAGATTTTATATGCTCTCACATACCTGTACTGAATAATCCCTGTATCAAATTCTGAATTGAGGCAAACTGCTGCAATTTGTGGAAACCAGCATCACATGTAGACAATTCCTACAAGTAGGAGTTGGTTGTTACACCAAAGCCAGAGATCCCAATTAATGTATTTTGTGTAAAACTAGGAAGCAGCTGCTTTGAGTTTCATAAAGATTACCACAACAAAGTTGCAATGGAAGGGGCAAGCAGACATACATAGACTGATGACCTTTTATCTGCATCACAGCACACACTGTTCCCAAGACAGTCCTGTCCAGAAACTGACTTTGACAGCTGCTGTGTCAAGTGTCAAGAAAGGGATTGTGCACACAATGTAACCTAATCAGAGGCTGAAATAAACTACACAATATAGAAAAACTCATATATGTTGCTGTTAATCTACCTGAAGTACAAAATTCAACTTGCAATATTGCCAGTTGGAGTTACATTAGTTTTTCCTCCCCTTCTGTTAGATAACGGGTCCGCATTCCGCTGGGGTCATGCAGCTCTGGCTGCAACGAGGAGATGGCCCTAAGCTGGGTGGAGGTGCAACAGCAAAGAAATTGTGCAGAACTGAGATTCCTGGACCAAATTCTACTTTTCTTCCTTGTCAGCTAGTCATCAGTGCCAGTAGAGTGGAATTCCCTTTCCAGACCAACTGGGAACTTCCTTATTGCAGCATGAGTGACCAGTCTGCAAAGATGTGCATCAATGCCTTCTGTACCACCTTCCCTTTGATCTTTGGGTGCAAGGAGCTGGACAGGAACTGAAGGGATGGAAGAAGATGCAGTGGCATCACAACAGTTTTTAATTGGTGTTGTCAATGTCCAGACACTGCAATAAGGACAGAGTGCAGAATGCTGTGTTTTACTCAGTTATAACCAGCTCTCAAGTATCTGTCACCAAACAGACCTTGTTTACAGAAAAGAACTTGACCCACTAGAACTTGACTCTGCATGCATAAAAATGCGCACAGACTTGCAGAAGATGAGTTTAGATTACAACTTTAACACAAATGTTAGTCAAGGAGTATTTAAGTGACAAAATGAAAAAAAATATATTAAAAAAAAAAAAGGCCAAGAAATTGCTCCATCTAATTATGCACATTGTCAGAAGTGGGGTACCTCCAGAACAGAATTGGGTACAAGTGTCACTTAAGATTTAGTAGTGCAAACACTACTAGTTGCTCATCTCTACAGCTTGAGTAACTGCTCTTTTTTTTTCTGCTGAACTTTAAAAAATCTTGCTGTCATTGCCTAAAATTTCAAGTGGTTTTCTGGGATTACAGATGGAGGAATTGTCCTCATGGTATTAGCTCATAGACAATCTTTTGTCTAGAGAGCTCACCAGAAGGAATTATTTACACTAATCCTGCAGTGGAACCTTTGAATTGCTCTGTGTGGAAAAGAAAATTAGTATCTGTACTCTGCAGAATGGACAATAGTCATGCAACCTTGAACAGTGGAAGTCTTGATAACTTAGAAAATTTTAAGGGAAGAGTGAACCCCTAGTTATCTGTAGACATGCCTGGGTCTCCCCAGTTTGTTTTAGAGAAGAACAAAGGAGCATAATGTTGGCTCTCCTGCCCACTCATCTTACAATAGATAAAAAAAAGTATTTCATCTGGCTAGGGCACTGCTCTCTGCTCCCAAGAGGGTTCCACACTCATTCCCAGCCATATACAGGAGCACAGCCATGGCAGGGCCCTTCCTGGAATAGTACAGCTGAGGTTCAAAGTGTCACCCAAAAAAATCCTGAATGCACTGATTGTTAGCACTCAGGACCTGACTCAAATTTACCCTCTAAGGAAAAAAAAAAAAAATTCAAACAAAAGAGATGCAATGCTGTCTAAACAGAGAAGTGTCTGAGGAGCTGGCCAGGTAAGACATCCATGTGCAGGTGAAGCACACAGCAGGAAAGGATGTCCTAGAGGTCTGTGAGGAAGATCCAGGTTTCAGAGGTCCTTAGGCCTGTGTTTCCCTGGGCTGTCAGTGGGCAGGCTCTCTCCCTGGGGTGACAGTATCAAGGATACAGAGAGCTCATACTAAAGCACTAGAGTAGTAATGGCTTTTAAAAACAGTGATTTGGCAAAATTACTTCTTTTGCCCCCCTTTTTCACAGAAAACTGGATACTGGTCTTACAGCTTTCATAGCTGCTTTCTTTTCTTCAAGAGCAGTACATCCTTAAAAAAAAAAAAATATTCCATAATGTTAATTACTTCTTTAAGTATTTTTTATGTCATTGCTTTGTTCCTCTAACTTAGAGTTAGCAACATGAGACAGCTCATGATTAATGTAAGGCTTTGGCTTGCAAATCTATCATTTACCCATGTGATGGCTCTCTCCAGGTTTTGGGATAAAGGAAGGTAGTTCAACTCTTAAATAAATGCAGATATTACACTGCAATGACACATATTATTTAAGATGCCTTCCCCTCACTCAAAACAAATCAGTCAGTGAAATTATATCTGAGACATCGATTCCATTTGGAAACTCTAATCACATGCCTCTACTTTTATCCTGGTGTGCAAACACCCCTGTGCCAGCAGTCCCTCTCTGGGAAATCCCTGTAACTGTTCCACCAATACTAGTTATTACCCCAGCATCTCCAAAAGCTCCTCAAAATGCATGTGGCTGACAGAGCACCCAAGTGCTGACAGGACTGAGGAAGAGCAAAGGACAAGGTGAAAGGTATTACTTCTTCCTGCTGCAGCGGACCTTTCACCCCAGCCACCTCACAGCTGGCCTTTTTAATCTATGGTTTCAACAAATGGAGAGTAAACAAATGATCTTTTGCTCTCAGAGCAAAAGAGTATAAGCTGTTAAGGGAGAACTGGGACAAGGCAAACCCAGCCTTGTGCAAGCTAGGGAAGAGGGAGGGCTATGAGGGACTGCAAGCACATCGCCTATCACGGCAGGATATATTGCATCAATCAACCCTTGTGGGAGAGCAAATTCCCCACTGAATCTGCACCCATTCATGATATCCTTCCACAAAGGCTCTGTCACGGCAGGGGACCCAGCCTCCAAAAGCCCTTACCCCAGGCTGGAACACAAACTGTGTGAGCGGTGAGAGGCAGGGCTGCTTATGGTTTCTCACAGACACTCTCTGCAAAGCACTTTCTCTGGTCTCCCATTACTAACTAAGTTTGTGGTAATCGTGTCTGACTTCCCTGAAACTGCAGGGTCATCTGGCCCCGCTCCTCCTTGCGCAAGACACTGGATGTCAGAGACAGCCATGGCCCCACAGACTGGTTGGAACTGGGAATGACTTTTGCAGGATGATGGCAAAATGGGAGTTGCTACGGGGAAAGCAAATTGACATAAGTATAAACACACGGCTCAGAGAAAGAGTTTCCCCAGGGTCATAGGTACATAGTGCAATTGTTTGGGACGTGTAATTTCTTTGCAACATAATAGTTAATTGTATCGCATTAACATTCGTGCTCTGTAGTAAAATGTGCTATTGTAGCAAGTTTTGGCTGAGACCCACTTTTCACTGTTAGTGCCATGGTGTGGCTGATTGCAGTAACTACATTTCATGTATTTCTTGCACTGAAAAAGGATTCGAACTTTTTCGTTTCAAAACAAAAACTTCCAAAATACAGGCTGCAGTCTGGGACCTGGGAAATCCATGTACCTGAAGGAACAAGGGAGGGAGCTGAACTTTTTCCCTCCCTACCTTTACACTGTATGAGCTTAAAGTGTTAACATGGAGCTAGCAGAGATAGTACTGGCAGAAGGAAGGAGGGGACCCAGGCAGTACCAGAACGGGGAAATATTTCTGATTAACTACACAGCTGTTGTGTTGATGGTGACTTTTCTTTTGTTATTTTTCCTGACAGGTAAATATTTCTTAAGATAGTCATTTATATAAAAACAAGAGTGCTAAGTGAAATCACCAAGGCACTGCTGCAGGTGACTCTGCCTGCACAGACTCAGCTCCACAGGGCAGATCTGAGGTTCTTGGGGAGTTCTGGATGCTTCTGTAGAAGACTACTAGCATTAGCAAGAGTGGCTCACCTCTTAAGTGCATGGTGGAAGAGTGATTCACTGGTGCAGAGAATGCAGACACATCCTCCTCTTCATTCTCCTGGGCTTTAGGGCCATTTCACTGTTCCTTCCTGGTGATTGTTTTAATTTCATTTCTTTAGCTGAAACTGTGCAATGCAGTGAGGCCACATCTGGAAGTGCTTTCCTTCAGCTTTACAAGGTTTTGCTCTCCTTCAGGTATTCCTTGGAAGGCATCACTTAGAAATACAGTAGGAACAGTGAAAGCACAACCAGACTGCTTTATCAGCATTGCAGCAGCTGTTCCTGCTGCACTACCACTTGCACCCAAATCCTGAAGCCTGGCAAACCCTGGGGAGCTCAGCCCACAGCAGATGCTGGAGGAAGGAAGCCTTGGCCCACAACAAAGAAACAGGAACTTAGACACAGGAGCAAGGTCCCCTCTGCCGGTGCCTCACCCACCCTCAGACATTTGCTGACACACCATCCACCAGAAGCGGGGGAGGAAGTAGAAGAGCTCACTCACAAAATCTGTGCAGCATCCAAGTTGAGGCAAGGACAAATGTCACTGACCTTTACACTATTCCAAGAACTAAAATCCCTCAGCTCCCTTCCTCTCACTGGAGAAATGGCTTAAAACCTGTTCTCTTTCCAATCTTCTCCCTGGTGGGAAGAAAACATCAATATCTATGCAAGCATATTTTTTCTGTGTGTTCCTTACTTTATATTTTACAAATCGATGTCAACTTTCAGTCATTGAATCCAGACACTCATGTTAACAATGGATTATTACATTTTCCATTTGAATGCTTTCCCACAAGCATAAGCATTAATTAAAAGTACTCTTTTTACAAGTAGTAGTGATGTAACATACATTAAGATTAAATATTTAACTGGTGCAGTTGAAACCGCTTTGCTGGAACCAGCAGAGCCACACCAGTTTATGCCACCAGAGGCCTTGATCCACAGCTGTTTCCCCACTACTGGGCAGCCAGGATGTTGTGTTTGGGCCAATAGGATTTATGGCCATTTTAAATAGAAGTGACTTTCTCATGCGCATCGATAAACTGCTGTGCTATTGGACTGCAGGCTGCTGAGTACTTTTCCACTCTTTTTAGCTATTGCTATCAGAAATCATGGGTTAGTCGATAACCACATTCCTTCGAGATGAGTTTGCCAGCGCACTGAAGGAGATCTGTTCACACTGGGAGGCATTGTTTCCCAGGCTATTCCAAACAATACAGAAAACACTGTGTTCTCATTTGAGTACTATGAAGAAAGAGCTCAGTGGAAGGGCTTTTAAAGCACCAGCATACACAACTCTATAAACTGTATTCTTTAAATAAAGAAAAACCCTCTATGTCATGCAGAACTAAATCATGATCTGCTCATGGATTGCATCCAACATTGGAAATATGGATGAGTTTTGTCTTTGCTTTCTAAGCAACAGAAAGAAATACTCATTCCCTGCAAAAGAGGGAAAGAAATAATACTAATTTTTAAAAAGCAGCGATTACATGATCATTTGAGGCCACTTCATTCTCATTAGCAGAACATAATGACAAATTCAAGGAAATTTGCAGGATCATGATATTTGAGGTAAGACCTTGCCCTGACTTAACTCTTTCTTCAGATACTGAGTCAATGCAGAGCAAGGAGATGTTAATCTGTCTATAGTGAACTGGATCAGTTTTGCCAACCAGGTCAGAAGCAGTATTTCAAGCACTAACTTGGTATTGATGCTTTAAATAGCAGCAGAGTGCATATGCCCCTACATAGCACTTGCTGTGAGGAGATACACAAATACATATTGGTTTTGAGGTGGCACTGCAAACCAGCAATGTCCTGGTAGAAAGTGAAGCAGGGCAGGCTCACCTGTTTGTAATTTCAAGCCAGACAGTAAGAAGTTGGGAGACTCTTCATTGCCCAAATTAGAAATGAATGAGATACATTTATGTGCTTTTTGCCCTCAGTTATACCATTGCTCCAACAAGGGACCTCAGTCTTTGGATCTCTTTCCTGTCATTCAGCATCCCTCAGAAAACACACTTGGTTTTGCATTGCTTGTTCTAACCTCCTCACTTACCTGCTGAATCTAACAGATTTCTTTTAGCCTTAAAGTCAGCTGAATCAGGCCAGAAAAAGAAAAGCAGAAATTTTCCTAATAAGGATACAGCACAGTCCAGTGAAACAAGTTTTTAATGAGCACGGCAAAAAGAACATGTGAAATAAAGATAATAATTTTCCATGATGAATGCTTGAACTATTTCACCTACATGACTCAAATCCTTCAGAAACAAAAGAATTTGAAGCCCCAGCTGCATTTCCATCCTCTTGTCCTTTTTCCTTCCCCTCCCTGTTACTGCAAGCAGCCCCAGAGAAGTCCATAGGAGGTGAATGGACAGATTGTCTCCACTGGAGTGCAGTGGGCTTTACTGCCTAGCATAACTTAGCTTATCATGTTCCTGTTATTCTTGTGGGAATCTGTGTCTGAAAGAGCAATTCCAAACTGAGACGTCTGCCTCACAGTCTCTGCCAAGGAAAGTCTCCAGCCTGGATCATGGCCAAATTTAATGCTGCAGCTTTAAAGAGGCAATTTCGTTTCAGGGGGGTTTGTTCTGTTTTGCTTTTAAATCTAGTATATTTTGCAATTAACTATTACATGGAATCACATTCATGTCACACTAAGAGGATGAAGGAGCAGAAAACAGTGGAGCAGAAAAAGAAATCTAACAGTAAAATAGCAGGTCTGTTTTAACAATGCTAAAAATCCCTTGCATATATCTCACTATATGTGTTTTGCAACAGAACTGGGTCTGAGAACAGACCGGAGCATTAATATCGACCAGCAAAATGGCTGCTGAAGTCTCAATCACAAGTGGGCACAGGCAGTAGCAAATACAGACCAGTAGCTACAGCACCATCACTTTTCTTTCCAGACTCACAGTGCTGATCCAGTCGGTAGGCAAAATGGCCCCACACTGTCATTTTTGAGCAACAAGCAGTGAGGGAGAGTGTATATCTTAAGAGGAGAAAAATTAAGATTCAGCACTTATCCAGAAAAAGAACATTGTAAGTTTTCAAACAGAGGTTGTTTCTCTAAACCCACCAGAAACTTCAGAGGGGATTTTGTTGGGCCCCTTCCCAGGATTAAGCAGAAATACTCAATAAATTCCTATAATGTATCAGTCTAGTTTTAATGTAAGATGTTATAAGTATTCTTTAAAAAAAAATCACAGAAGAGCAGAACAAGAAGAAAGAATCTGTCAAAATAAAAGTATTTACATTTTTCTGTGAGGCTCATTCAAGGTGGAAAGACTAGAAACATGCTGGAAAATGTTCAGAGAGAGATTAGCTCGATCAAAGCACTTGGCTAGGATGAGGAACTAAAGGATCTGAGTTATTACTGCTTGGAGAAGAAATGGCTGCTGGATAGGAGATAGGAAGATAGAAGAGACAACCAAAAAAAACCCAAAACTATTCTTGCATTGTGAGCCTGAAAGTGACCCAGTACACTCCTTACAATCCATTAACATTGCACTGCTGGGCAAAAGCATTTTTCCTGATGAAATACAGAAGTTAACCACCCCTCTTCAAAGCCAATGCAGAGTCTTTCCAGTGCTGTTGTAGCTGCCACGAGGCAGCTGCCAACAAGTCTAGTGCTTACAGCCCAGGCCACTCACCCCTAATAGGGGCCCCACTTGGCACCACACCAAGTTCTTGACCCCTGTTACACAGGTTGAGTCTTGGGAGATGAGCTCTTGCAAATTCTGGCTGTGACACCTGGAGATGTTTCCCCTCCAGTCCTGCAGTCCTCTCCACTGCCACAGGCTGTTGTCCCGGAGCAGAGCATATTGTGCACTGCAGCGTGCCAGCCGAAAACATGGCGTCCTGACCCCAGCTGCAAAAGAGCTGATGTGTGCCTGAGGGAGAAGCATACTATAACCCATTTTAGCTGCTTGTCAAGCAAACATGAGTCAGATCCCTAACATACCAACAGATATTAAATGGCATCCAGAGCCTGCTAGCAAATGGGACTTCTGTTTCTCATCGGCGTTGAGCCAAGTAGAACTGAGCAGCTGCCAAAAGTAAAAGTCCCTCTCCTACCTCTTACACTGGCTCAATTACTCATATAGATTGCAAATATGGGACAGCTAGACCACAAGAAAACTGAAATCTCTTAGGTTTTGTTGTTGTGATTCTGCTGGTTTTCTGAGCATTCAGCTGCCTGAAGATGTCCAGTGCAAGCACGTAGCCAGGAGAAAAGTTGCCCTTTCAGTGCGGTCTCATGATCAGTTTTCTGTTGGTTATCTAGTTCAGCAAAAAAAAGGGTTACCAATACAGATGGCCACATAAGTACTAATGCAAACACAGGAGAGACTGGGAAAATTGCAGGTGGGAGTAGGGAACAGAACCACAGCCTTTGGGGAAAAATATCACTACACCACACTGTGAAGCTATGGCCACATAGGGATCCCTAAGGTGACCTCAGTCAGTAGCTCAGGAGATGAGAATACCCAGGCATCTCCAGAAGAGGAGAAAACAAAACAAAAAAAAACATGTTTACTCCTGCTTACACTGGGGAACTATTCTCTACAATGCTTCCCCTATGAACCCAGGGACATCCAGCACTGCCAACAGTGCAGCACTTCACGTGTCAGTGGCCACTGAAATGGCAGGGGTGAACCAAGGTGAGGAAGCACAGGCTGAGCTGGAGTCCTGCTGCTGAGTTCAAGAGGGGGCCAGGGGAGCACAAACCCTTGCAGCACACAAGAACAGAGTAAAATCGCTGCAGATCATTTTCACACAGTCTCATGATAGCCTTGGTAGAGCAATACTGCACTAGATAAAAAGCTTAGAAATTTTCATATTGAAAGTCACAGCAAATGATAATCTGAATCAACATCTTTAGGTGATAAGGGATTCAAAGTCTCTTCATTTCCTCTTTGCAACACTGACAGATTCAGCTGGTACTCTGCAGTAACACAGGTGGCTTGACAATGATGAAGTGTTCATCCAAAGCTCACATAGATCTGGAATAAGAAAAATATACTGGTAATCAATGCACAGTCTAGACTTATTTATAATGCAAACCAGGATCCTGTTTTCCTCCTTAATCTATATTATACTAAAACACTAGCTTCGACTAAGGAAGTCTAGTGACTAACAGATCTAAACCACAGGAGAGGGAAAAAGACTTTAAACAGAATTTTTATTTTGAAGTCTGAATGGAATGGTATCTCTAAAACACAAACATCTTTTTATGATTTTCTTTTTGTTATTATTATTATTATTTAACTCTACTTTGATTTATGTTCCGGCAAACATATTAGGCCAAACTTTGGGCCTGGAGAGCTTACAGGAGTCTGAACCAAGAAGCTGGAGCACCTCACCAACAGAGGAGTGGCCGAATAGTCCAGGCAGGTCTTGACAGCACCAGTTAAAGAGAGGGAGGGGGCAGGACATCCTTTATTAACAACATTGGAGAATGCTTGCCTCATTAACCACCAACATTGCACTGACTGAACCCAAATGTGCATTCCCTGCACACCCACGCGGACTCTCAGATCTAACCCACGACTGGGAGCTGGATTGCCATGGGTGGAGAAGGACATGTATGGCATCAAGAGAGAAACATTTCACCATACCACTGCTGGCCTCCAAGAGACAAGGTTCCCTCTCCAACTTAAAGCAGGCTTTAAGTTCTCATAGCTTCTCAGAGAAAAAGACCCCTTAAGGGCAATGTAGATGTTAATTTAGGTAGAAAGCTTCCTCTTAATATTGCCTCATGCACACAGGTTCACAGTGATGACTGGCACTTGCAGGGAATTTCTGCCTGAGAAGAAGGGAAAAGGTTGTTTTCATTGAGTAAATCCCACATCCCAGACCAATCTTGTCAGTAACTCGTTAAATGATTCTGGGGAGTCAGCTAGATTTTGGAACCAATTTTTTGAAAGTGTAAATGTTTGTCTGTTATTAAAAGAGAGGAGTTAAATATTTTCAACCACCTGTAATGGTTTGGTAACTCTCCAAGAACTTCCTCCTCATTTCCAGATTGAAAATAAAACACAGACCCAAAAGATGGCTTTTGTTGCAGTAATGCTGAGCGTTTACTTTCGTAGCCCACATTAACCCCAGCCCAGGAGGGTGTTTTCTGATGCTCCCTTGTATAAAGAGTCAAAGCAGTCTCACACACAGAGAAGAAGAAAGGCATGCTGGGTTCCTAAAAATATTGTGCTATTAGCTGTTTGAATGGCAGAAAGTACCTCCAGGGAGATTGACACAGGGAAAAAATACTGGGTTTATTGAGCTTAATGCAATATCTTTGTATTACATTAAAGCCCTCTCACTCATCAACTTGACTGAAAGCACACTTTGGTTTTCAGTTTCTCCCTGCATCTGGTTACTTATACTGAATCTGCTCTTGCATGCTGGTAGATTTGGGGTGATTTTCCTTTTTTTAATGATAGCTTGTTATGCTGCATCACATGGGGCTAGAACTACCAAGCCAGCCCTGATAGCCGTAGAGAACATACAGATTGAAAGGACTGAGCAAGCCCCTTCTTTTGGCCCTTTCTGTTTTGCAACTAACCACAGCACATGAATGCAGACTGGACCTTGGCAATTGTCCATTCATTATTAACAAATTAACAGCTCCATAATTCCCCCTTTCCTTTTGTTCTGTGTGCACAGACACGCACATATGCGCCTGGGGACTTGGTTTTTTTTCATCTTGACAAATCCTTCCTCCTGCTCACCCCAGTTTTCAACAGCACAGCGGGGGGCCAATCAGGAAAGCTTCCCAAGGTCTATCAAATAGATCTATTTAGCTTGTTTCCAGTTCAGTCCAGATTTTCATGAGGAAATACAAAACAGCCATGGAAAACAACATCTTTCTTCCACCAGACCTCTAGGCCATAATTGTCAAGTGAAAATGTGCCCCAAATGTGGGCACTCACAGGCATCTATGCAACAGTCTGGATGCCCCAGAGGGAATGGCTGCATTCCAGAAAGGTGTCCCATGTCAGGGGCAGGCTCAGTCCCCAACCCACCAGAGTCACAGTCACTTTTCCCCTCCCAGAAGCGACACTGAGTGGCCATACATGGGGCCCAGACCCGGACACCCAGTGCACACCATACCGTGCAGGTCGCTGGCCTGGCTCTTCCTGCCACATCCCGGGCTGGCACTGCTTCAGAGGTTTTTTGTGCAGCACAGATGGGGCCAGTGAGGCTCCCCCTGCGAGGCCATCTGAGGGAAGGGATTGTTTGATTTGTGAGATGGGAGGAAAAAATAAATCTCCCATGTTATTTTTCATTTGGGATGAAGAGGAGGAAGAGAATTCTCTTATTTTTGGTAGCTGAAGTGTGTTCGCCACACATGGCTTTCAAAGGGAGGAAAGGAAGTGTGGAGTCTGGGTGTCCAATGATCCGGTGCTCCAGGCAGGGCCCTCTCCCGGATATGGGTGACCGTCAGCCAGAGTAGTCCAGCAGAATATGGTAGCTGGTGCAGGGGATCCACATCCCACCGTAACCCCGGGGCCACCAGGGGAAGGCAGAGCGGGGGCTGGGGGGGCCCCGCATCCTCCATGTTATGAATCAGCTCTTCCTCTCTGTGGCATCTCAGTGTGCAAATCAATGAGGTACTTTGTCCGAGGGGAAAAACAAAATGTTTGCTTGACCCAAAATGAACTTCAAGGCTTTAAATTCACCAATAAGCCATGACAAAAATGAGGGGTTGAGTTAATGGCTCCAATTTATTTTCACGTTTATGTGTTGACAGACAATCAAAAAAATAAGCATACACACAATGAATTTGTGTCTTCCCCTTGTTTTTC
The DNA here is from genome assembly GCA_035583155.1 of Acropternis orthonyx. Lineage (NCBI taxonomy): Eukaryota > Metazoa > Chordata > Aves > Passeriformes > Rhinocryptidae > Acropternis > Acropternis orthonyx. The sequence continues at coordinate 30,109,082 of JAWWEU010000040.1, read as the reverse complement.
TCATGAATGAGTTTATATATTTCTAGTTACTAGTCCTGGGAAGTTTATCTGGATTTTATTTTAAAATTAAATAGAAAGGCCTGGGAGTAGATTTAAGATTATACTGAGCATGGCTAAGTTTTACTTAGCTACTCTGGCCCTTGGAGAAGGCTTAATACTATTTACTTATTTATCTGCTACATTTATCTGGACAGATTTCATATTCATTTACAGTTCAGAAGTGATATATTTCATCCTCTAATAATACTTCCCAGTTAATTATTGCAATCCAATGTTTTTCTTTAAAGCCAAACATAGAATCGTGATTTAGAGCTCATTTCTTTAAGAATCAATGTCATTTTATTCCAAATTTTCATTAAAAAAAAAACTGTTTTAAAAAGCAAACTTGTAGATACAATGGAAAATTAATTCCATTCAGATGATGCAATTAACCCCCAGTATAAATAATCTGTGGTGTATATTGTAATATGATAATGTGAAAGTCCAAAAGAACTCATTCCCAGACCACATCAGAAAATCTACTGAGTCAACAACTGCAGCAGACAATAACAGGATGAGTTAAAGGAGCAGAGCTTTAAAGAAGGTTAGTTCAAACTGTACAGCATTTAAAATGTCACTGACAAGATTTAATATGACCAGTCACACTCAGGCACTACGTGAATTCACTCAGAAAAGATTTGGTACATAAGATCTGAGTATGAAGCAACAACTAGTTCAACTTGCTATGTCAAATTACAACACATGGAAGGTTATCTGTGTCTCCATTTTGCATTATCATCATCAATTTTTAAATAATTTAAAAGGAAAATTATTTGCTTTAAAATTTGTTTAACTTATATTATGAAATAATATCTGAAGATCACATTCTTGACTAAAAAATTTTGTGCATATTGAATGTGGCTAAACAATAGGAACTGAAATAAAAAAAGGGCATTATTGCAGCAATAAACATGCTGTTTCAACTGTTCTCTCAGATTAAAAAAAAAAAAGCCTTTCAGTGGAGTATAAGTGACTTCACTATATATGTAGAAACAGTGCAAGAACCATATGGTAATAATTACTAGAAGCGCATAGTTAACTTTTTCTTGACAAGAGCCACATGGCTTTTTTTTAATCCATTGTATCACATATATGATGTAACAGTATATCAATGCAAATCAAGCAAACACAAAGCAGCTTTCCAGCTGAGTTTGCAGACACACTGAAGTCAGGCAGCTCCAACTTCTGGGTCCCATTCCCAGCTCAGCCCTCAACGCTCATATTTTCTCTTTCTAGCTATGATGTTAAAAATGCATGGTTTAAATCACCAGAGAAAGTAGAGAAACCACCACCACATTTATTATGAATTCCAACACCACAGCAAAAGTGAGCATAGGAAAACTTGATCCCCCTCCAAAAGCCTCCCAGAGTGATCACCTCAGGAAGAAGCTACTTATCAGTCCTTGGCAAATGCAGGGGTTCTGCTCTTCCACAGCAACACCTTCAACATGCAAGTTTGGTTTAATATCAACCTGTCACTTGAGCCACAGCTTAAGTCTACAGCATGGAAACAAGACTAAATTCAGCAGAAGACCCAACTCCTAAGCAAGGGTATGGGGCACTACATGAAAAAAGCAGCCAAGATAAAATGGCTGTAGGTCAGTCTTGCTAATGATTTCCCAGGTGCTGTGCACTTGAAATTCAGTGTCATAGTGCTTTAGAAACTTCTCACTTCAATATTCTTGATTTTTTAGGTTTGGTGGCTTTTTGGTTTTTGGGGTTTTTTTGAGACATGCAACGTCTAAAATCTGTAAGAAAAGTGTTATAGCCTCATGATCCAACACATTCATCTGGTGTGAGTTTATGATGTTGGATCAAAACCACTCCAGAGAGGATCTTGATGGGTTATCTATCCACAAGGCAGGCTGGAGAAGGGTGCTCAGGAGATGATCCAAAACATTCTACCACAGCATCCCAAGGGAAACACGGTGTCTGGGATTCCCTGGTGAAGATTACCGTTTGTCCAAGACCAGGTGCAGTGCTCCACTTCTACTTGCTAACACAATGATCTAGCATCAGTTAATCAAAGAAAATGCCTGCTTTGCAGACAATTTGCTACTTCTGGCATACTCTGGTTTTGTTTTACCTTTTTTTGGATCTTATTTTCTGAGCACGCAGTTGAACACCAAGGTGTTGCCCAGCCCAACCACTCCTTGGTCTGCTGTCACTCTGCTGTCACTCTGCAGAGCAAAACACCAGGTTTGTCCCATCTTGACTACTAGTCTTGTCCCAGCTTTTGACTATCAGGAGGCTTCACAATACTCTTCACAGCTGAACCTGCTGCTCCAGGCACCACCTCTGAGCCTATCACCTCTGCCCCCATCAATTCCCTCTCCATCCACTGCACGCTGCTGTACATCATCCACTGCAAAGAGCAAAGCCTGCCTGCTGAGTCAAGTACCTGGCTGTAACTACACAGCCACCAACAAGAGCGTGATGAGGTGCAGATTCAGGCCCTCATTGCACTGCTCAGAATGAAAGTGAAAAGGAGCTGGGTGAGGTGTCTAGTCAGAGGCAGCTGGGAATACTTTCAAGAAGTTATTGCACTGTGCCATATCTGGCTCTATTAGGAAGGAAACTACCCAAAAGCACCTCCATACTGAAGTACTGCTCATTTCCCATGGAATATAGGGAATCAAGCAGCTTCCATGAGGCCATGCAAGCCAGGACACTTTGTGGCTCAAGCCAGCCAGTGATGGTTGTCACATTAGCTTACTGTCTTGGCAGCGACCATTCAACCACACCTGCCTGACTCAAGCCTGTACCCCCAGTTCTATTGCATTACACAGAACTAATTTTAATAATCCATATTAATCCTAATTAATAGGTGAAGCTGTGGCAGCATCATGGAAAGTAAAAAATATTCTTCACATTTGAGGTTTGAATTTTGCAGGATACACAGATCTTAATTTCATAACTGTGCATTAAGGTCAAACCAGTAAAGGGATTAAACTAGCTTCTACTTCAATGAACAGAAAAAACATTCCCATCATTGTCCCATCAAATCACTTGATTTATAAATCACATATTAGTAAGATGAACATTTATAAATCCAGAAAAAAAAATCAAGTCTTTCTCATTCTGTTAAGTCTACAATGTTAGATGTGGCAGGAAAGTGAGCTAATTTAAAATTATCATTTTGGTCAGTGTATCTATTTACAGTGTTCAATTACATGATCATATCATTTTGCACAGCCTTCTTTATATTGGCAAGCTATAAAAGAGCTTCTTCAAATGGAACCATTGTTCTGCTACATGCTCTAAGAATAGCATAGACTATATATAAGGCCTCAGCTCCAGGGCTCTGCAGAGGACCTGCCTTGATAAATTCAGAAGTTTCCTATTGCATCAAAGTTCCTTCCTCCTTTCTCTTCCCAGTCTCTCTTGCCCAAATATACCAGACTGTATTTGGGCCAATCAGCTCCCCCATCCCCACTCCTCCACAGGAGCTGTTGTGAGATATTGATTTTCTGTCTTTTCTTTCCTAGGACAGACAACTGCAGTTTATTATTTACAAATTTGAAAGACTGTTATTTTTTTATCTTTTAACCATGTTTAGCCTAGCCTGTCACATAATAACCAAACTAGGCGTTATTTGCGGGTCAGTATTTTCAACGACCTGCTAAGAGATGCACACAGAAAAGTTCCTGGGAAGCCTACCCAGCTCTGGACCTCTCTTCTGTTTGTCAGCTGGTTATGATTTATCCACACCAGAGCAGTGGCACTTCAATCCCAAGTCTATCCTTATGAAATCATTGGAACTCTACTAGAAAACTCAGTTTAGGATGCTTTGTACTTTCTCACAGTAGTAAAAATATTGTGATCAATAGCATAAAGGTTTTAAAGCAGCTACACAGTTTTGTTTTGCTTTTAGCTGGTGAGAGGATAGAAGAAACGAAGAAAAAAACAGCTTTTCACTTTTTGATTGGTTAAAGAAGCTGTAAGAACAACAGTGTTGGTGATGTTTGATAATGTATATGTTGAGGGTGGGTGAAAAAATTAAAACATGAACTGACAGAAAAAAAAAAATCCTAGACTTAAACCAAGGAGATAACAGATGAAACAAAAAGTTATGAAAAGAGCAGCAACTCCTTTTAACTCCTGTCAGAGGTTTTCAATATCCTTCCAAATCAGGGTCTCAGTGAAGGAAAAAGCATAGCTTATCCAGCTCAGACAGACTCCAGGGCGTCCCAAGGGCACATTGACCTCCAGAGACAGGAGATGCTTTAGCAAGTCTGCTTTGCTCTTTGCCTGCAAAGGCCCGTGCTTAAACCCTTAGCAAAGCAACTATGGGATAAAAACTACCTGTGCAAAGCTTTTGCTATCTGTAAGGGTTTACTAGTGCTTCTCAAAAGCCTCCTAAAGAAATGAAATCTAAGAGGGGAGGGTAGTTCAATTCCAAAATATCACTGGAGGCAACACCAGATGAGCACTTATTGCCAAGATCCAAAATGCCTGAGAGGCATCTGGAAGATCAACCCAGGGAGTCACCAAGAGATTAGATTTCATCACAGCAAGTGACCAGAAGTTCTGAGAGAACATATTTTTTTTGGATTTGTAGATGTGTTCAAAACTATGCAGACGGTTTCCATACAATTTCTACTAATCTAACTCACTCTGCATCCCAAACACGCAGACCAGGAATGCAGCAGTCTGGCACGAGTTGTTCATGAGAGGGAAGAGGACCCGGCTGCTATTTATACATGTTATACACTACTATCCACTCACTCTTAGCAAATTACTTCAGACTGTGGCATGGAAAAACACTTGAGGGACAGACTCTCATTTTATTTCAGTTTTAGAAATGCCATCAGGAGCTCACTGAAGAAATACCTCCTAGAAAAGTTGCATGTGAGCTTATAGAGATAAATTTTTAAACCTTGTTAGTTTTGGCCTGTCTCTAGTCCCTCTGGAGTTATTTTGGCCAGCACTCTCAGTTCCTGAGAATCTCACAGATAGTATTATAGCAGGGAGATTTCTTCAAGCACCCACAGTGATGGACTGTGGGGACATTTATGGCATCTTTAAAGAACCTCAATTCTCTGGAATATTAAAGGTATAGAAATAGATTCCCCATTCAAGTACCACCGAATTCTGTGAAATCTTTACATTGGATCAAAGAGGATCTTCTGAAAAAAAAAAGAAGTTAGGTAAACTTGTCTAATAGAGCAGATAATAGAGTGCTTATCACTTTATCTGAGCATTCCCCTTTCATATCCTTGAAAATTCTTCATTGATGAATAATATTAGAGCATTATTTTTAAAAATGTACTGTCTTTGTCCTCAAAAAATACTAATCTTCTGTGTAGCAGACAGTGTGAAAAAACATGATCCAAGACTGCCTAAGAACACGGAAAGAAAAGGGTAAAAGAAAATAGCACTCAAGATACTGTTCCAATTGAGGTCTCAGAAGCAAGTGATGAAATGCCTATGAAATGTGAAGTAAAACCTGGCCTTCAGAAAGGAGGTCACCCTGATTTTACAGTGCACTGAAGGGTTCATGTTACTTTTCTGAGAAGTCTATTTTGGCTTTACTATTAGCAGCACCCCTGGATCACTTAACCTTTCTATTGGCTTCTGACGGGGTTTAATTATAGTTGCTGTACTAGGCTGTATGCAAAATATAACATGCAAACATTACCTGGCAAAGCTGAAATATGAGTGAGTAACATCTGTTCGAGCAGAAGGAAGACACAATTTGCTGAGAGCTGCAAGTCAAATCTGTGGCAGAGACAAGCTTAGAAGCCAGGTAGTCATCATGTCAAGGAATAAAGCTTTGGGACAGTGGCTGCTAGCTGAATTTGGGGAAGGACGAGAGGGACAAGAGAACCTTTCCACTTCAACAAAGTGCAATGTGTAATTTGATTATCCAACTAGAAAAGCATCACCAATGCAAAATGCATCAAGCATTGGCACCCTGAAAATTAATGAGAAATAAACAGTGATGTGAGACATGACTGCGCTGTCATCTGGACTATATGATAGATCTCATAATTTATTATCATCCTCCAAGTAAACTGCAAAGCTGCTACTTCCACCTGTAGTATCATCAGTCTCTACATACTCACTGCTGGTAAAGGGAAGTTTCCACTCACTTTGAGCAAGGCAGCACATGCCATTCAGATACCTGTACACTGAAGTGTCCCCACTCTGCCCCTGCAAACACCCCATACAAACCCAGAAAGAGTCCATTTGCAATCTTAATGTTTCTGGCCAATTTATTGTAGCTTAAGTAACTCTTTGACATGGGTGCATTTTCTTCACAATAAGAACCAACTTTATACTCTCAAACAGCAAAGAATTTTTTTTATAGAGCGCTTTATGAAAATGGGTTATAATTTTATAGATATAAATATGAAATGAAATGTCATTAAGAAAAAATCACAATGCTAAGAACAAGACTGATTAAAAAATAAAAAGAAATTAGGGGAAGAGAAAAAAATCAGTTTGGTGGATAAAGCCTTTATATGAAAGGCTAAAAACCCCCAGCATATAAATCATAAAAAAAAAGGTCCAGAAGAAGCCTAAGAACTTAGGTAGTACATCCTTGTGCTTTACAGACTGACTACATATCATTTATGACAGATATTTCTCAAAACTGTTTTTAAAAGCTTCACCATCTTCAGGCAACCACTTTCCAAGGTTCACTATTCTTTCCTGAGAAAGCATTTCCTAATACCTTTTTCCACTGAAGCTTTCTGCCTAAACATTTTTTTTTAATGTAAACCCATTAATTTTTGTCCTAGTAACAGTGAATGTATAACAATACCACATTGCCTTTCGTTCTGCAGTAACTCTTTACTTGTTTGAAGATTATCACTACTTTTTCTTCACTTCTCAGAGAAAAGTGAACAGATTGCTTTTTCTGTCCTTCCTCATATTTTAAATATACCTCTGATCATTCCCATGGTCCAGGAAACAATGATCTCTAACTGATCTCTGTATTTCTTCATTTCAAGTGTTTAACATTGAGCACTGCTCCAGGAGAGGGTTCAAAGGAAGGATCATCTATCTCAACTCTGATGTACACCCCTGCTTGACCCTGGTCTCATTACAGCACTGCTTTTCCCCAAGCAGCTGGGCACAGATTCTTATTGGGCATCTTATCTTTTAACTCACCCAAGAAGAGAGCCTTCACCACTGAAAAACACTTCCCCCAGTGCTGATCACTGCTTCCAAGAAGGAATTAACATTTGTGGCCATACTGTGCTACAGGAGTAGCAGAGAGATTTGAAGGCTTTACCAGTGCAGTAACTTATTCATGACACTACTTACTCCTCACATGCTATTGGTGTAGGGGGCAGATTTTAGGCTTTAATCAAGAAATCTTCATGTGCTGAAATTACTGGGCTGATAAACACATTTCCTTCTTCTCCAGATTTTGTCCTTGCAGTTCTCCTTTTTCTGCACTCATTTTGGCTGCCCAGTTAACCAAGCAGAAGTATCACTAATATGCATTCACAGAGTAAGATGCAACTATGTCACTGAAGGTAAGTGACCACCACCACACACACACACACTCAAAACTAATAAAAAAGAGAAAAAGGCCTTTCATATACAAGGCAAACTGAGAAACCCTGTGGAAGAACAGCTTATCAGTGCTGAGTGTATCACCTGGGTGCAGAGAGATGACTCTTTTTATGTACACTGGAAGTTTCACATTAAAAACGGTTTTAATGGCTCTTTACTACATCTCTCTACAAATTGAATTGCATTTCTGCTTTCGTTACAAGCAAAGGGAACCATTCAAAAATACTTTCCATGCTGGATCTCTAGTGAAACCAGAAGAATTGCTCCTACTATTGTGCAAATCAGTAATCTCTGTCAGTCTCCAGAAAGGCAAAGCCTCCAAGAAAGCCATCTCATTGACACAGTAAGGTCTGGGTCTCTGCTGCATCCATTCTCTCAGCTGTTACAAAAAGGTAACCTCACCCCATAACATATGAGAACCAAAAGCAAATACATGTCACTGACAGCATTTATCCATCCTTTCCTCTAACAATTATCACTGCTAAAATGCTTAGCCACTGTCACAGGGGTTTTAGGTCGAGCCCTTTGCTGATATTAGCAGTGGTGGAGACCACGGTAACACAAAGAGACCTGCAGAAGTGAGGAGAGCTCCCTCTCAGAAGCCTTTCATTATCATATGATGCTTTCTGGTTAAGTGATCACCTCTGATTTGTTGAATCAGTGTCTTAATCATGTACTTGGCAGCAAGCAAAGGAACTACCGGCAATATTAACAGAGTTATCCAGGATTGCGGGTGGAAGTCCCTGTTGTTTAAAGCACAAGTTAGACAGTATTACCACATGATCCCCTCACTCAGACTCTTTGAAGTGTTATGAAAACATTTTTAAAGCAATATTTGCCACAGGGTACTCACTCATGTTATGTCTGTCTTAGCCCTCCTCTTTCCATCTGTGAGCACCTCATTATCAGTGGATAATACTGATGCTGCAATACCACTTTCCCTTGGGAACAAAATAATAATCATCTGTGTCATTGGAGAAGGATCCTGCTTGAGTCTTTATGTGCAGGAGTGCACAACTATGAAACATGCCTGACAAAAACATTTGATTTTGTTCTGTTCTCAGTTCAAGAAATACAGGTAGTGTGTGATCATTTGTTTCTAGTTAGGGGGTTTGAATGCTCTTTTGTTTGCAAAAAGAGCAAATGCATCTGCCCCTTAAGGCTGAAAATAAACTAAAGATTTCAGTAAATCCAAAAGCAGTACTGTTGCTGCTAATATATTTCTGTTTGTCTGTAGACTATGATACGCATTACTGTCATTAGTTTCATTTTCCTCCTTATAAAGTTACAAGGACTCATGCTGTAATAGGTTTTATCAGAAAATGACCTGTTCAAACCAGCTCACGACATCAAGGATAGGGAGAAAAAGCACAGAAGGAAAGACTGCAAGTGCCAGCAAATGGACTGAAATCTTCGTACACAGTGTACTTGTCTGTATTTTAAGAGAATTTCTCAAAAAACGGTTTCAGATTTGGTCTTGGCAGATGATATTATTAGTGAAAAAGAGGAGATAAAACATGACAAAGCTGCAGAGGCAAATGATGAGCCCTAATCCTGTTTAGAGAACTTCGGTTCTCTTTTCTTTGCCTGGAACACAACTGTGCCTCAAATCCCCTCGAAGCAGAACCTTGTGTATCACATTTTTTTATTGTGGAAGATTTAAGTTAAATTCTCTCCACTCTCCCAAGTTATTATCAAAACCTCCATCAAGACTATTAAGACAAAAGGATAATACCTTTGCAGAAGCCCAGCTGCAGGACATCGTGTGAGCTGCAGTCTTCACAGCCACACTGTGAGCTACCCATGAGCAGGACAAAACCTTACCCAGTTTCGATCACATCACCATTGCTCCACATCTGCTTTTTCAGGAACACAATTCCTACTCCAAAATCTGACAATTGCTCTGTTTTTGTTTTGGTTTGCTTTTAAGAACAACAAAGTTCAGAGAAATGTAATGGTAACCTCCAAATACTAACACAGCCTAAGCTTATATTCAAGAGTGGTGGTCTTCCACAAGAAAATGGAACATTTCATGCTGTCCCCTGTCTCAGCTCCACTTCCCAAAATGTATGCAAAACAGCCTCCAAAGGGCAGTATCCAGCATGTCCAAGTCCTGCCTCCAGACAAGAGAGTGAAGGTCACCCCTCTGAGCCAAGTGAAGGAGGATAATGGCAGAGTGGAACAATCTGAACCAAGGCTATTTTTAAACTTTGTCATCAAAGGATTTAAATCACTGTATTTCATGCTAGCTGTTGTCAAGATTAACTATAGTATCGTGGGAAAAAGAGGACTAAAGTCACATAATAATTACATCCACTTTGATGTTTATTAAGAACAGCTACTCTTGTAAAATTATAATACTGTATTCACAGATTAGAGGTTAAGTTCCACCAGCACTGTTGTAAAATTTAGTGGGATTACTCATTTTGGTAAGGAAGCATACAACTGGATTATACTTATTTAAAACACTTTTAACTTACAAGTATATGACTGCATTGATGTTATATATTAGTGTTAAATCTATGCACAACAAAATCCCTCACTCTTGTGTACAGGTGTGCATGTACACACACATTTTAGTTTTTGACAGATAAGTGTACTTCTACTTATATGTAAGGTTCTGTTTACAGGTGATGAAAATTCCACTTCACTTGGAAATGACAGCAAGTATCAAAAAATAAATTCATCCACCATGGCTGGACTGGGCAAATTTTCAGGGTGTGCATATGAGACAGAAATCAAAAAGCAGAGGTGCATGAAGAAAAAATATCCTTCCATTTAAATTCTCATCAATATAAAGATACATCTGGAGAAGGTGGCAAAAATAACTATTCCTTCAGTTTGCTTCTACAGGACCAGAACCTGCAGTGACTTGGTAACTTCATTGTGCTCATTACATACTAACCCCTACTGTCATCATAGACGGGTGTCTTCCAAACCTTTGAACATCCATTATACAACATCCTGGAGAGACAGAAATTGCTGTTATTATTCCTTTCTGGATGAAGACTGAAGAAGAGCAAAAGAAAGGGCCTAATCTGAATGAATAAATAAAAAAATAAATAAACACTTACAGCAATTTAGGAGAAATTTGTGCATGCAAGTTCAAGCAAGTCATCTGTAAGATCTCCACCCAGCTGCTTAAACTGTGGGTTGTCCAAGTTCTCATCAGTCAAATCAGGCTCAGGCTCTCATGCATTTTCTGAGTGCCTTCAAACTCTGCCTCTAGTGGGTTAAGCCTAGCCCAAACCACAGTGGCTGTGAGTACAGAATGGGACACCAACCACTTTCCCCATTCTTGCCAAGTACAGACCCAGCACCCTCACCTATCACCTCCTGCCTTAAAAATTGGACTACTGGAAAGAGTAAGTCAGAGATTAATTCCTACTTTGGAGTTGGGCTGGTATATAGTAATAAGAAATACAATATTCAGAGTATAAATGTAAGGCCAAAGAAGCAGGCAATAGTCCAGTACTGAGTCCTGAGTTCATGCTCGTATGCCCTGTTCTGGTTAATACAAGTTGTATAAATAATGAATTTTAACAGTTGCATTTGACATGAGCAGTTAGCTACACTGCTCTGGACTGATCTCCAGAAATAGCTTTTTTAAGCTGAACTCAGATATCTCCACTAACAGAGCAGAGTCATAGCATTTAGAAAAGGAATTATTAGGAATCCATGGCTAAGGGTACCTCTGGTGAAGTAAAAGGAAGAAACAGAAGGGTGACTAACATCTCTGCAATTCCCAGTCCAAAGCTCACAGCTGTTGAGAAAATTGTATTCTGCAAGGTAGCCAGAGATGCAGGGTAATACAGGATTGGAATATTTCTGCTTTGTAGACAATGCTGACAAGGAAAAGCAAAAGTTTTTCATTACAGGCAAAACTTTTCTAATAAATAGTACTAGAAAGAGACAAAAAAGGGGATTTTACTTTTGGCTTTCATACTTGCTCACTTCTAATTACTGGCATCTTAATTGGTCACTTTAGTGGAGCAGGAAGTCAGGCATCAAATCTGATTACATATTCAGCCTGGGATTATTTCCTCAGCAAGTCACAATAGACAGAGCAATGGGGCAGCACAAAGCAAATTGTCTGTCATACCTCACCCATAACAGTGGAAATTTTATTGTTTAGAGCTGCCAGTTTGTAAGCACCACTTTCAGGATACATCTTCATTTTTTTAAAAATCCCAGTCCTAAAAGTCATCCAGCTGCAACAGCTATACTGACAGATGAGCACTGTTTACATTCCTCCAGAAGAATGAGATAATACAAGAATGTAAAAAATTCAGCCAAATCTTCTGAATGGAATTCCCTCCTTTACAAAACATCTGAATTCTGAGCAATGGGATTTTCCGCAACTGGAGAGTGCCATTTTCCAATTTCCACACTTTCAAGTGAGCTATTGGCTGGTCTTGCACAACTATAAACACAGCAGTACGTTTTTTAAAATTACAACCTTTTAGCCAGATACTTTGTTAATCTCCTATTCAGTTTCCTGGGCAGCAGCTCTGAGGAATAATACATGAGTTGGAAAACCACTTCATTTTGACATGAAAGACTTGTGATTCTTTTCCAACTGAACTGAGAGAGAGTGCAGTAGTTTTCTCACAATATAGTATCCTGATTTAAAAACACACACTATTTTCCCCTTTACCCTCATCTCTTCAGCTTGTATTTCAAATGAATTTTCATATTATTATGAAACGTGTTGACATTCTGATTGAAATTATAAATGTTTGGGAACAGAGAACCAGCAAGAATGATATGCCAAAAGGCAGCAATTACTTTCAGTTTGTAATATGTCTTCAATACAAGCATTTCTATATGAGACATTTCTTTGTTTTTCTTCTTTGTCTTTTTTTCTTTTTTTTAAATGTGATAATAGTAAAAGCAATTAAAACAGAACAATAAAATGAACAGTTATTTCTTTAGATTAATACAATCTTAGACAAGAGGCAAATCCTGCCCTAGTTGCTTTGACTTCAGTGGAAGCCAGATCTAGCATTTGTTGTACATCCTATGCTCTGGGCACAAGAGTGCAAAAATTGAAATACATAATCCAAAATAATTGAGGACTGCCTATCCCACATCACAGATGAATATCTATCAGCCTACACAAGAACAATTAAATCAAAATTCCTAAATGGAGATCAGATAGCAGAGAAGATTACAAACATAATGTGGGTAATTTCATCTGTAGTTTACTGTTTTACATACAGTCCAAACAAGTATAGAACAAAAAAATCATTAGCAGCAGATATCTGCTGGTAGACAAACAAGCTGATCTCAATCCAGCTTTTTCTGGACACACAGACAGGTTGGGACAGAAGAGAGGTGAGGAAGGGAACTGTCAGGGAAACACGGGAAGATGCATACAACTAGAAAACTCCCTGCCTCTTGGAGAGAAGTTAGAACTGTGCAGTCCCTTGATCCCTAGTGGTCCTGGCAGAAGCTGACTGGCAAAACACCACAGGAACAACAGCAGCACTTTACTGATAATTTCAGTCTCCAATGCTTTAAGCAATTTTTTACAAGCAAGTCTAGCTTTAAAAAGTGGTTTGAAAGTTACATAATAAATTTCTTCTATATTAGAAGAAAGACAGAAATTATTCTCTTTAAGTGCACATGTTGTTTTACAAGAAAACAGACTTTCAGTCACTTCATCAAGACTGTCATCATGTATCATGGCACTGCTTTAAATTTAAAGGGGGAAAGGAAGGTTTCGCTCTTCAAATCTAGGCTCTACCACAAATTAGCATGATTTGGGTGGGAGTCAGATTTCAACTGTCATTACTAGGCCAGTGAGCCACAGGCAGGAACAAAAGACGTGACATGCTGGCTAAGACAGATACTCCTTGAGTAAGTTAGAACTAATAAGTGGTTCTTAAGAGAGCCTCTTTCCTGGGAATGTTTCACTGACAATGAATTAATGTATATGCATACATGAGGTTATGGCAATACACAACTAAAAGCAACTGCTGTCACTGAGAGCTAAAACCATGAATCCTAAAAATGTGAGAATGAGAGAAGTTTACAGAGGAATGAGGTGCTTTATAAGCTCCTTTTCCTTTCTTCCTTTAGATTTTATTTAAGGCTCATTCAGATTACTAGGTTGCTAAACTGTCTTTAAATCTCAGAGATCAGGCAAAGAGCACAACCTACAGCTAATATACCAAGTATTAATTTTGCTTTTTCCCAAATGATAGCATCCAGGTAATCAAAGCTAGGCAGCATGGCTGTAAAGTTCAGGCAGAATCAAACTTAGGAACAGCAAGAATAGTAAAGAGTTAACATCAGCCAGTAGTAAATTTAGGCAATTTCTGTGAAAACATCTGTTCAAGAACCTAGTATAAATTCAGTCATCTCAATATACATAAAGAATTAATAAAATTATCCCACAAATAAAGCAAATACTCTGTATTTGTTACAAATATTTAGTCAGTTCTGTTCCAGTTCTTAAACAAGGAGTACAAATCCAGAGCTTGGAGGAGAAGTTACAAATATGTTCGTTAAGGTATTGCTGTTAAAGAGCAAATACAGGAACATTATGACTGAAAGGTTAGAGTCTATTGTTCAGCTTTAATTACAATTTAGGTTGATGAAATGCATACAAATAAGCCACATGTAAACTGAGATAATCATAAGTCACAGATAACAGATTTTTATGGTTATATTCTTCATTCCTCCAGTTTAATAAACTACCGGCCATATTCCTACCAGCCATATTCCACAGATTTGCAGAGGTTCTTCAAGGACACAACACAGGCCAGTGATTTGTTATTAAAATAAAATTTTATTAATAATAAAATAGTAGAAAACACCATTATTTTTGTATCTGGAACAAGTTAGAAGAATGAACCATTCCTTCATTCCAGCCCAAAGGAAAGCATTAGACATAAGACATGTTGTAGTGGGCACTGTTACAATCTGTTACAAGCTAAATCAAGTTTAAAACCACTGTTTAGACAATAGCTCTGCTGTCTTAATATTAATCAGGCTTTTTCCTTTTAAAACAGTTCTCATTCTATTTTCTGTTTGTTTGTTCCTTTGTTATCGTAAACACTCCAGCTGCAGTTCAGAGCACTCCATTTAGTGATGTTATGAACTATAAACAAAGTTAATGTTATACAAAATTTGTCAGATAGGAAGACTTGGTTCTTTCAATAGGCATTGCCTACCACACACTTTGCTCGTTTGCATAAAAAGGAATCAATTCTTTTTGGTTCTTAGTTTCCTTTTGCTGAGCAGCAGTATTCCTTAACACTTAGCATTGCAAGATTTTTTACGGGTGAAATAGGACAACATAGGGATTGATAGGAAGACTGACTGCCCAATTCAAGTTTCATTTTCATTTATTTCTCTGTATAGACGCAGCTGAAATGCCCCAGTCACTCTTTTCAGCTGTTTTGGGCTGTTCTGTCAGCAGCTGTAGAGAAAGAGGAGGATTGAGGAGCATGAGCAGACCAAACCCACTTCTGGCTCCACAGGAAAGCACTTGCAAAGCTATTTCTGGACTTAAACCTTTTTCATGCCTTCTTTCTGATCAATAGCTTTTTCTGCACAAATTGTTCGTATGTTCTCTTTCTTGAAGACATCTGCAGAGTACAGCCACAAGGTGGGTTAGAGAGGCTGGGACACCACCACCTCTGAAGGAGCAATTTGGGGAGCAGCAGGGGCAGGTTTGGGAACATGCTTTGCTAGAAAGGGGCAATGCTATTCTGGCCCTCTCCCCTCTGCCTGCACAGACCTGTAAGCTCCCTTTATGCCAGAACCAGTATTTGTGGTGGACCAGACCTGATCTGGCAGAAGGAAAACCCAAGAGACTTAACTAGGATCAGTATATAAAGGCTGAAAACGAGAGTCAAAACAAAGCACAAAAGTGAGGAATGCAGAATCATGAAGGCACAGCCTTGATTCAGCCTTAAACCTTCTTGGGTAGAATAGGCCAAGAATGTGTCTGGGATGTAACCACGAGTAGCAGAGAGCACAGCCTTGGCTGGGATGCAGAAGTCATTCTGCCATGTGTCTCCATAAAAAGGTCACAGAAACTATGCAGTCTTGGTTGCCAGATTCTTTCAGCCTGGCCCGACCTAGGGTGGGCAAGGTGGTCAGGCAACAACCTGCGAGCCACAGGTGCTGTCCATGTTCCCCGGTATAAGTGGGCAGTTGATCTGACCAGAGTTTAAGTGATTTAAACCAACAAAGAGTTTTTCCCTCTGCTATGTCTTTTATAACCAGCTATGCCTCTTCTGTTGGCCAATAACATCTCGAGTAGCACTGGACGGGCACTGCTTCCAAATAGCTCAACTCCAATTTCACATTCCTCACCTCCACATTCGCACTGCCCAGCGGTTTATTTTACAGATTCCCTGGCCTTAAGAGGCTGCTATCATGTTCCTTCACCCTGCCCCCAACCCTGCCTCCCTCTTCCTTCTCAATAGCTCCTTTGTTGGCTGCCATACAGGGCTCAGCAGTGGCACCTGGGAGCACCTCTTGCCTGCAGACCTGGTGCCTGCCTCCCCAGGCCCTCCTCTGGCAGACACTAGCCACACTGTGGGACTGCTCCAGTCACACACTGGACTGGACTGGTGTGTATTTCTGCTCCACACAGGGCCCTCAGCAATAGGAGAAACAAAATGCAAAAGATTGCAAACACCCAGCAAAGCAGAACCCTAACTCCTTTCTTTACCTGCAGTGTGTTTTCATGGCAGTCTTGCACATTCCCAGGAGGAAATTATTCCTCCAGAACAATGTATTTTATTCCTTCAGGCTGATTTGGCTGGAACAGAATTCCTGTTCTTTACTTTAATCCTAGTTCATCTGCCCACTTCTGTTGCAAAAATATACCATTTCTGTTAATCCCACAAAACTGCAAATCCAAGATTACACTGACTTAATCCTGTAAAACAGTTTACCACTATCAAACTACATGGCAGGCACAATGCAGAAGTGACAGTTATTAAGACCTTTCCAAGTTGTATTTTGATTACAGGGCAGGTAAATGAGAAAGGCAACTCTGTCAACAGGTGTTTCCAAAAGATGACACTTACTATCCGTCAAGTTCTGTACAAGGCCCTAATCCTTCATTAGCATTACCACAGCCTGCCAGGATGTAAATCAGTAACAGTAGTACTGGGCTGATCTGGGCCCAAATTCTGAGCTGCCCCCAGTGCTGGAGACAGTACACCGGACTTTGCCTTTGCAGAACACACAACTTGCCATTGCCCCTCCTTCAAAACACCCAGTGATGGTGCATGGCCACCTGGTTCTCTAATTACTGCTTCAGAATGCAGGTCATGCATCAGGACACAGTTCTGTGGAGGACTGAAAGCAACAGCCAAGTACAATAGGGTTGAGCCCATCATGAATAGAGACCTAATAGGTAAATATTTGTGTACCTGCACCTTTCTTAAAGACTGTATTCAGTTCACTCTTCAAAGAGTATGTTGAAAGACCACTGCCTACCCTCTATTTATTCCCGCTGGAGACTCCTGTTACCCCTTTGTACCAGAGTCCTTAGCTAGTGTTCAGATTGTTTTTGTTGAGGAAACTGAAGATTGAATTGTGTATAAACAGGGCAGCAACCCTGTTTATTTACTGAAAATGGGCATTAAATTGTATTTCTCTTAATACAATCATCAAACAGCAAGGAATTTCTTTGCTCTTTATTCCAAGCCTTTTATTCCCCAGCCAGCACTTCACCCAAAAAGCATGACCTTTTTCCTTGTTATTTTTTTTTCCTCCTCTTAGGGCCCCATTACTGAAGCTCATTTGACCATTCTTGGCTCTCTCCAGCGGTCTCTGCTTGCTTTTGTGGTATCCCAGCTGCACTGCCTACACACAGTTTTATCCAGCTCACACCCAGACATACTCTATTCCTTGCTTTTACACCCTCCTGAAACCCTTGTAGTGATACACCACGTGTCCCAGATGGCCTTGAATGAATTATGTCATGGCCATCAGCTTCTATCTTTTCAGGGGTTTTTTCCATTTGTTACAAGTTAAAGGTAGATTTTAGAATCATCAGCTTCCAGGAGACTTAGACAGCTTCCATCTCAACTCTACACTCATATCCACAAGCACTCTGGGGTACATCACAGAGAAGCTCCTACCTGTGCCTGACATGCTGTGTGACAGTCACACAATACCAATAGTGGCTTTGGCCAGTGGAAGCCAAGGACAGACTGTAAGACTTCTAGTTTCTGCACACTGTTTCATCTTCCCTCCTGCTACAAGGGAGAAAGAGCAGTCAGCAGCACTTGCAGAGCATGTTCCTGCCACTGCAACACAATAGTAGAAGAGAACTTGGGTACTTCAGTCCCTTGACTTCCCAAGGACCCTATAACTGGAATAGCTTCACTAGCATTGATATAAGACAACATTGATTTCTTACTTTAAAACTGCTCTAATAGTGTAAGTATTATATTATCAAACAAATAAGGGATAAGAAACCAAATTCTTTTTAGAACAGCTAGGCTATATTTCAAACCCAAATTTTATTCAGTTTAGTCATAAATCTTTGCTGTCAGTAAAAAAGTCTGAGATATGAGAGTTAAAGCTCGTCCTCTTGAATCCTGAAGTGAGAGCTTCATTCAATTTCAGCCCTCAGAACCTTACAAGTAAATTATGCTTCTTGTGAAGCCTACACAAACCCCTCCTCTCAGCAGAATCAAAATGACACATTTTTATTGATAGAAGGGAAAGGAAAATTAAAGGAAAACACTGGATTGTCAATACACAGCTAGATCTCTACTTCAGCTAGTTCATTATCCCCAAGTAGTATCACCAACAAATATGTTAATGGGAAAAAATACACAAACCTGGTGCAAAGGTCCTGCTTTCCACTGAAGCTATCATAAGCATTGAGAACTGTAGATTGCGTCCCAGCCCGAGGTTTTTTTAGGATTCATTGCTATTGTCTCTCAAAATACTGCTACGTGGCACTTACCTACCTGAAATTTCACACGAATTCCTGAATCTTTCTATCCATTATTTTCTGAAATGCAGAGTGGCAATGAACTGCACACTCTAATCACATGTAAGAAAAAGTTGCTGCATGGCTATCTGTCCTGAACTCAGGTACCTGGAAACCATGTAACTTATAATAACTTCTGATTAAAGGAATTACAAGTATTTCTGTTCACCTTCGCTCAACATACTGCTCCTTTTAGGGCAACATACAGGCAGAGTTCCATTAATTAAAGCTGTTCCCTACAGATTATTTCACTTCTCTCTTTGTTTCATTTCACACTTTGTTTTGTGCTTTCTGAGACTGTAGCACATCTGTTCAGACCCCAAACCATGCAGTGGGGGAAGAACCATACCTAACAAAGGCAGAATTACAGGGGTATTCTGAGAAACTGTGAAACAAACCACAGTACCTTGATAGTTTCTGTTATTGTTTAGACTTGATTTGAAAATGAAGTTGGTAACCTTTTGACCATATATACTGTAAAACACTATTGCACAGTCTTAAATACTATTTCCTGCCTAAAGAAAAATTATGAGCCATTTTCCAGATGCATTGTAGCACAATGGGCATGGCATCACAAAACAAGATCAATGAGTATAGAAAAAAAACCCATGTATTTCTTTTCTCTTTTTTTTTTAATAAGTTAAATAACCTGACAAGTTTGAATGGGAATCCTAACACATGTAACATAAGATTTTAATATGGAAGCAGCGGCTAACACGCTGTACAGGAATTTGTCCCTTCAACAGATGCATTATCAAATATGTGAAATATCCCAATTTTGACAGAAAAGAATGTACTAAATCCTCATGTCAGTTACTGACTGGCTTCAGTTCCCATGGGATGGAATTCGGTGTGGTGAATTTAACAGGAAACAATAGACCAAGCTGTCTCATCGCCTGTAAAAATTAAACACTGTATTTTCATAATTTGGGAGTTATGTAAGGAATATCTCAGAGGCACGCAGTTGTAAGAGCTCCACACTCAGCAAGCACACTTTGAAGGATAAGGTCAAATGATAATTGACTCCAGAACTTGGGAAGTATAGAGATTTCAAATAATTACAATCCCCAGAGCATGATAATCCCCAACTGCATGAGTAGCTTGGAAGCAGTTTAATGCACTTTTGGAGAGAAGACATGGGGAGAGAAGGAGCAGGGAAGGGAGGAGGCCTTCTCAGAGTCAGGTTTAATCATTCTTGCTCTATGTGCACATGCTTGTCCTTAAGTAGCTAAGCATCTTATTCCCCTGCAAGTCCCAAAGTGTATATGTGGGCAACATATACCCATCGCTCTCCCACACACAAGGTTAAATATACCCCAGTGTTTTCAGGAGAAGAAATCAAGTTGCAGCTACCTTCAACATCACCCAATTAGCTGCTTTTCCATCAGTAAAAGTATGTACACTTTGGTCATGCAGGACAGTGGGAATTGCATACACACCTTTCTGGGTGTACACTAGCTAATGGAGACCTCAGCCCAGAGTGCTATATCCTAGTTTTAAAGTAGCTCCTTTTAAATTAAATAAAATATACATATCTGAAAAAACTTATGAAAACATTCACCCAGCTGAGAGAACAGCTCTCATGGCTGGTGAAGATGGGAAAACTGAAAAATTCTTAAGAGCTCAGTCTTTGTGTTTGTCTTACTTGTTAATTCTTCCCAGACAACGGAGACACCTTTTTGACTACCCTGTGTTCTATTTCATCTTTCCCCTATGTTCAGAGATAGCTTGCTCATGACTGGAAAGCAATAGTGGAAGAAAACTGTGAAGTCAGATTTTTAAGAAGGACTTAAAGAATGCAAGCAGAAATCTGGAATTACTGGAAACAAGCTGCGGGAAGAGGGAAGAGACAGTGGGAACAAAATCTCTGCCTGCAAGCTCTCTGTCCCAAGAGTGGAAGATCTGTAGAACAAGAGAATTCAGCACTTGAGGTTCCACCAACCACACCTCACGTGCTTCTCAAGGTTTCCTTTGGAAAAGTTCTATCCTGACTCTGTGTCCCAATAGGTGTGCTCCTGGAGAGCTTTGACAGGATTAGCTTCATGCAAAAGAAATTCAGTCAAGCTGTATACTCCAAGACCTGCAGCTCACTTTGAAGGACAGCAACTTTTGTTCCTGCAAAAATCATTCCTCATCCAAGCTGGTTGGACATGGCCTGGGAGATGTGACATTGCAAAGGCAGTGTAAGCAGGCAGAAAGAACTCTGCTGGAATTTTGAACAGCAAAGAGGTCTTTGAACTCTATATGGGTATAAGTTAGAAACTCATGTGACCATGCAATCAATTCAGAAGAAAAGTGGTTTATTATAATCAGCCATACTAGACAACTGAGACCAGAAAAAGGGCAGGTTTCTCTACCAACCAGGAGCAAAAGATCAACCTTCCCAGGCCATGTCCCACAATTAGGTATGCAGCCCATCCTTCCAGTATTCTTATAAGCCCATACTCTCTTGATGTGAAGGAACTTCTGATGTTGGTTTTGCTTCTGTCTCACAGCTCTTTAGATGCACTTGCAACCCAAATAAAGGTGCAAGTCTTCAGTGTAGGCACTACATACCTCTCTAGGATTGAGTCTTAGCGCTGAACAGCTTATGAGATACACTGGATACAGGCTCTGATCCAACTTAGGAGATATAGAGGTGACACATTTCCCCAGAAACACCCATTCAGGCTGGAGAAAAATCACTGAGCTGATTCTGTGTCTTGTCAGTTACGGTAATCCAAGAAGTCACTTAAAATATTTCCCATAGAAGAAGTCCATCTTCTTATGCTGCTCTCTGCAGGACTGGCACCACAGTAAAATCAAGTTTTGCTGAAATGTTTCACCCATCTTTTTAAACACAGACATTCTTAGCTCTAATCTTGCTATTTCCAAGGCTTGCTCTGCTTTGGCCCTTCAGCACAGGCTGGGGAGATCAGGGCTCGTCGCAGCAAGAGAGCACCACTGCTGGATTTCTGTAAGACCAAGGGAAACTGGGACTATCAGACAGTAAAGAGGGAAAAGCAAAGTGAAAGATAAGCCTTCTGCTTCCTCTTACATTCATCCTGTGACTAACATGGGAAGTATGACAGGTGAATGCAGGACATCATCAATGGCCTGTGGAAGAGTAAAAGCCCCAGCTCAGGAGCAGTCCGAGTGCCTGCTGGGGCATGGAGGATTCCATGTGTCTGCCAAGCTCAAACAAAAATGGCAGCAACTTTTGTCCTCCAGGCCACTTTTGAGGAGCAAGGTAGATATCTATGTAATACCTAATTAAAATAATTAAGCTTTAAGAGTAAATGACTATATAATAATTCATTTCCTGAAGGAGATGTAGACTCTGTTCCTCTTTCCCACTTAATTCCTTTGTCTATCTGCTTTTCTGTTTGTGCTTAGCAACAAGAGGTCAATCCTTGACTCCACTATATCAGTGGGCATTTCCCACTGGCTCCCAGAGAACTTGTGGTCTCCTGTTTATCAATGGCAAGAAAGCATAAAGACTTAAGTAACAGGTAAAGATTTTAATTAGTCATAAAGCCAGACTACTTACTAATGTAAATACGCTGTTGTTCTGGAGATCTGAATCCATCCAGAATCATTCAGAGCTGGTTTCTGAGAAAACCCACTCTATCCATACCAATGGGCAGAGGTGCAAAAATTTAATTCCTATTTGTGATCACCAGCTTGAAATGTAACACAAGCTGCAACGTGCAAACAGGCAAGTGCAACTCAGAGTATTATATCAGAGCGCTGGTCCCCAATACAAAATGATAGTCAGTTATCATCCTGCAGTGTCAAGCCATGAAGTGTCTAAGGTGTGGTTCTTCCTGAATCTCAGAACATGAACAAAATAGTGACCATATATAGTGCAGAATCCTTTCTGGCTACCAAACACCATCCTGTTCCAAAGCACATGATTTTGTTTCCCCCAACCTGCAGGCTCATTCATCACCATACCATTCTAGTTTCATGCTGTTATAACTCTGTTAGCACCAGGTCCATAGAAACTCTGACTGCCTGCTGATACTGAAAGAAAGGACACATCTTTCCAGTAGCATAAAACCAAGTTTTGTTCTGTAGGTTTTTTTCCAAACAAGCTGTTCCACTGCATTCAGGGGCATGACAGCTCTGTAAATTAAGGGCCACTTGGCAGCACAGTTCTAGAAAAGTTAAATAAAATACAGTATTAAAAGTCAAAACTGACCTACATAAAGCAGCTTTTTGGTTTTGCACCCTTTCCTTCTACATTATTTAACTCTTGAGTTTTTGACAGACCTGTATTTGTTATACATTTCTTTTGCAACCACCATAACAGGAAAAAGGAGGGATGGGGGGGCAAGGAAGAAAAGTAAATAGGAAAAAAAAGCCAATTTCTTTATTAGACTATTTGTTTAACTTTCTAATCCAAGATATTCTCCTAGAACACTCAAGAGGAATATACAGTAATACCCATCAATTTTTAAATCAATAAAAGAAGAGTTGCCTTGAGGGCTTGCATTTAGCTATTTCAGCTGAGAGTAACAAAAGAACAGCTAAAAACAGCTGAATCCAGTAGAGTGTAAATAAGAGATCCTTGCCAAATCTTTCCTGGTTGCAAAATGATCTACCAATGTTAAAGATCCCTTTGTGATACCTTTGTACTTTATTTATAAGGCTTTCAGTAAGCCACTCCCTTTCCATATTTGTTTGAGTTTATGCCCATATTCCCATGATTAGTGCAGAACAAATCTAGGTGAAAGGTTGTTCTTCTTTCACAGCAACATTCATCTGAATTTTTCTCCCTTTCCTGATGATATATTTTTAAATCAGCAACTAAAATCTTAGAAGAATTCAAGCAAAATATTTAAAGTTCTGCTTAAGTCTTTGTTTCTTCAGAAACAAGGCACCTTTCACAAAGCACTTTTAACAGCACATTGGATCTCAAATACCTTGTTCTAAGGAGCTTTTGTGAAGTTTCCAAAGGAGGAAAAACTTTTCCTGCTTTTCTCATTTCTCCAGTGGACTGAGAACTCTTTGAATCAGAGTGAAGAGACCAATTATTTGGCTATCTTTTTGCTCCATCAGTGATATCTCTGTAGTACTGGATGCACTCCCAAAGTCCTGCCTGAACATATTCCAGGCAGAGCTGTGCAGGACTTAGGAGGGGTTCTTTGAATGCCGTCTCTCCTCTGCACCTTCGCTGGGAAAGCATAAATGCTTTCCCAGGGTGTTACACAACTTTGCCGCAGGTAAAGCATGAGATACTGAGTGGGAATGGTAATTAGAAAAAAATCGAAACTGAGTGACCTTCCCTCAGCACTAACATGCCACATAGTACTAGTTTTGTCCTGACATGTGAGGCACTTCTCTTCTGTGTCTAACCCGGGAATCGCTTTACAGTTCATGAATCTACATGCAATGTGAGTCAGATATAAACAGAATTGCCCAACCCTTTAAAAAATTCCATTACACTTACTCTTCCTGCCAAATCAAGTAAAAGTTCTAGGCAGAGCAGGTGGTCCACAACTCACTAACCCTTTTCCTCTTGCATGAGAGGCTGGGATGAGACAGTGGCGATCACTGTCTGCATGCAGACATCACTAGCAACATGTTCTCAGCTCAGTCCTGCTATGGGCTCTTTTCAGGTCTCCAGCACACCCCAGTCTCTAGTTGGTGTGATCCTTTTCAGGTGTCACACTCACCAAGGATGCCTTTCAGGTGTCTCCTCATGCCTTGCTCTCATGACACAGTGCTGACCACCTGTAGAGCTCAGGAACTACCCTTGCTGAATTACACTGTTTCAACACATACCCACACAGAGTTTTGTGGCTTAAAAATAATAGGAAATCCCTATAATCATCAAGTCTACTTTCCTCTGTCTTTCTCTTTTTTTCTTTTTTATCTTTTTTCCAAATTTCATGATATTTCCTGCCCACCCCAGACACCTCCACTAAAGTGAAATGAAGTTATTTGATAGGCAACTCCTCTTTTAGTACAAAAAAAGGAGTTGTGGGGGCATCCACAGATACAGTCTTGCAGGTACCTCATAGACTTACAGACAAAAAGCTGAGACAAAACAAGAATGTTTTGTTTGTGAAAACACAGGAGGAAATGCATTGGGTTTGAGTCCCTGGTGCTGAACAGTAAAAGTGGCGCGTATTCACTTGCCCTGTACTGCACAAGTTGCTGACACAAAGGGTAGCCATGGGTTTCTTGCCAGAAGTTGAGAGAAAACTGGCTATATATACACCAGAGACCTGAACTTAAAATGAAGAAAGTTCAGAAAAATTAAACTAAAAAGTATGAATTAAAAATTAGATTTGTTTAGAAAAAATAGGCTCATAGGGTTAGAAAAACATATCTTTGCCCTCCACCTAGTTCCTTCCTGCAACACTGCTTTGCTGGCTGGTTACTGTCCTCCTCCCCCACAATAAAACAAAACAAAAAAGTCTTTATCTCCAGCCTCACTTCAGTGACTCACACCAAAAACATACCCTTTTACTTCCCTGAACTTCTGAGGAATTTAGAAGTGCAATCCTCAGAGCCCAAAGGGGAGTTTGGCGTTTCATAATAGCCCAGGAGCCCCACCTGAGGTATGAAGAATGCTTTGAAACATGCCTGTGATTAATTAACATATTGGCACCTAACTAGCTTTATAACACTCTGCCTAATGTTTCAGCTTAGAGTTGCCTGTGCCTGTCACAGACACTGTGTGGACAGATGCCATTACCGTGTAAAGAGTAATGCCTTTTACGTCTAAGTAAACATAACAATGTAACATAGATACAGCAACTTGAATTAAGGATTAATTACAGTGTTTCGCAGTGCTTAAAGAGTAGGCCGTTTACAAACCAAGGAAGCAATTACTTTTAAAGACAGGGGTTTTTTGCTTCAGCATTTCTGAGTGGTTGCATCATTCTTAGTCCTGACAACAAAAGAAAAATCAGCACATTAGGAAACAGCCTTACTTATGAGAGTCACAGCTCAGCCCTTAACATCTACCTGCTCTCCAAGTGCAATGAAGGCTTGCTCTCCCCACCCAGGGCTGGAGCCCTCCACTCTCACAGCTCCACTGGTTGGTGGCATAACCTGTACCCAGAGTGAGTGCTCAGCATGCACCAACACACAATGGAGAGGCGATGGATGATTATCCCAGCAGCCTTATGCACCATGCGACTTTGTGGATTGCATGATTCAGGGAGTCCTGAGATTTAGGCCCTGTGTACTCTTTCCTAACAGTTGAGGAGCTCAACTGCATAATTTCATTTGTAGAATAATATGTTTTCTCTAAAAGGGGAGTTATATTAAACCTTCCTTTAAGTATTAATAAATTACTCAGTTAACCAGGGTATTTTTGAATATTTCTGGTTGTTTACGTAAGCATAAACCCCACAGAACCAAAATAAGAAAATACAACCAAAATACTTAAACATAAATATACTTAAACTTAATCCTTTTCCCCCTTTCAGCTACTAGAATAAATACCTTGTGTGTTGCATTTGAGAGAGTCTTAGGCAAGTATGAAATCCAAGGGAAGATTTTCGCATTTAGCCCTGAGAGTAAGGAGGTTCATGCCATCCATACATCTTGTGGGAACAGATTTCACTATTGAGCTCTAACTCCAGGCTAAACTGTCTCCTGTACTTCTGGCTTCCTTGTGTTGGCGAAAAGCTTTATTATTTTAAGGAGACTGATAGAAGAGGAGCACTTCATCAAAGGCGGTGCTGGCACAAGTGCTACTAGCTACCCAGGTGGGACTTTTGGGTTACTCTCTGACAGCTTGGAAGGGCAGAGTCAGTCTGCCAGAGGTGGCTATGACTGCTACCAGGTCCGTCACCTCCAGCGTCTTGAAGAGTTCATGCAGAGTTGAGAGCAGCTGTCCCATCTCTTTGTTTTCTAGTTTGTGCACTGGCCTTTACTTTTGGCTTGACTACAGACAGCAAATCTGAAAGACTAGGAAGTACTTAAAATTTGGAAGTGGTTTGTGAATGTCCCATGGATCAGTGGAAAGCTCATTTCTATGTAGTTTTCTAGGTTAAAGCATGGGGGAAGGTAGTAAGCAGCACAGGATTCCTTTTTGGGAATGGTGTGAAATGTAGATTTTGCAATCATGGTCATCAAAAGAGGTTGTTCTAGTGATGAGTGAGATGCAAGATGAACATCGTAACTAGATTAGTGATCACAAATAAAACCATAAGATAAAAAATTCTGATGGAAACCAAGCAAGTGGGATTCAGTTTAGGAAAAAATACTTACAGGAAATAACTACTATACCCTTTGAGAAAGAGTAGTCTTACTGGAGAAGATTGAGTTGATCCTGAATGTCAAAATGTTTATAGGTCTAAACATTTATAATTCTGTATTCTTTGTACAGAAGTAGAACGTGCTGATATTTCTTGTATAACTCTGTACAGATCTGGATACCTCAATACCAGAATGACAGCCACAAATTGGAAGGAATCCAGCAAAGTGCAACAGTGGAGATAAAAAAGCTACAGAAACTAATGCAAGTTAAGAGAGTAAAGCCTGAGGGCAAAAGGGGATAAAAAATGGTAACTTTCCAAAGTATTTTAAAAGCACGACCAGCAATGAGTTAAACTGTTTAAAATGCTACACCAATACGTCAGAATGGTGGAAGTAAGAATAGTAATTTATTCTACCCATTATATTATTAAAGAAATACAAGGATCATGTACTCAGTAGCCTCATTTGGAGGTGGAAATTAGGAATCTGATTTGTTTCAAATCCATTGTTGCTGTGCTTGTTTTCCATATGTTTTATATACTATTTTTTTTCCTCTAGAATAACATTATCATAATACACTGAACTGCTTTCCCAAAAGATTTTGCTCCCTCTCGAGATATACATATAGGGTAGCCAAGGAACAAGAGTGGGATTATTTTTCTGTTGACTGTGTATCTGTCATTTCCACTTTTCCACACTTTTCCAAACTGCATATTCTAGGAGTTACTATGTTTCCTCTCAGCAACAAAAGTATTACAACCACAGCCAACGCCATGGGTGCTGAAGACTCCGGCACATCCTAAACAGGTAAGTCTTAACCAAAAATTTCATTGTGGACCATGTGACCAATCCCACACCACTGCAGTTGGCCAAGTTTTGCTCATGATTACATGAGGGTTGCTAGACTTGAAGGTGCATTTGTAACCAGTGCCCCATTGCCTAGACAGAATCATAATTCACAGGCTAATCAAGAATAGCTGATGGCAGCTTTTGTTGTTCAAGAGAAGGAAATAGCCTTTGAGGGCCATTTCCACCCATCAGATTTTGTTACGTAACACTGAAATACATTTTTCTGAGTATCTGGAGATTTCACATCCTGCACCTTTGTAATGCACAAACTTCACTCTTTCACAAAGGGATGATGGGTGAGAAAAAACTGTCAGTTATAATTTGAGAATCTGCTTTTCTCCTCCTCCCTTAAAATTTTCACAGTCGATGGTATAGCTAGAGTCAACAAGACTCAACTGACTCAAAATATCTAGGAAGACCATATATTTATTAGACACTCTTCACAACATTTATTCTCACTGCATGGTACAAAACACTGTGATTTCAATAAGAATCACCAGTGTAAAATGTTACATTTACCATTTAGGATTCTCAGTTTGTTCTGAAAATGTTCAAGGAAAAATTTGAAGAAAAATAACAAACATGGTTATGGAGATCTGTAATACTTAGACCACACTAATCACAAGCTTTATATGCTGATTATATATTTGTGCAGGAATCTACTCATAAAGGGCAATTGAAACACAAATTGAGCAGCACTGAATGCTACCAATTTCCTTTTTGGGAAAAATTACTTACTTATCTAAAGATCAACTTTTATTTTATAAGGCAGTGAGAAATTCCAGGGTCAATTACTCTACTTCCATGCAGCTTCCCTTGACAAATGTTAATCTAATACTATTAGACTACCTGTTAATTATAGTTTGAATCCTGCATAGGCTTGGCTTTATGGAACTTTGTGGTTCCTAGTTGAGAAAAATTACTTCTAAAACTAAGAGGAAGAATGTTGATGTATCAGAACTGAAAACTGCTGTCCTACACAGTTATAAGCCGTGTAGATGACTGTTTGGATATTAAAACAGCAGTACAAAACAGTCCAAAATCTAAATTAAGAGCCTCAATTTATAAAGAAAATGTGTCTTAAAAGAGTCAAAAACTCAAGGACTTGCTTATTATTTTTAACCTCTCAGATTCTTGTATAAGTTCAGCTCTGGGTGACAACACAGAAAACCTGCTACATTTTGTCAGCCGTTTGGTGGCTGTGAGGGATGTGGGTTGATGGTTTCTGCTGGACAGCTGGCCACAGCCAGAAACTGCCCCTGCAGCTGGCCACAAATTGTGCACTTGTTCAGGAGCAGGGAGGCCAACTACAAAGTCACTCACGTCTCTTCTGGGGCCTGGGCATGTGTTAGTGACCCTTCCACTGGCTCTGCCCACGTTTGGCTTCTCCCACTGCAAAATTCACTGAAGGCTATGGCAAGGCTTGCACTGATTTCACACTCTATGACTATGTCATGCCCCATCTTTAGACACTAAAATTGTCAACCTGATGTTTTCTATCACATCATCATCAATTAAAAAGGAAAGCAGGATACTGAGAAATTAAGGGCCATATGGAACACACAGGGTGGGGTATGATCCTCTGTGCAGGCTTTCTCCTTGACATCCCATCCTTGTGGTGGACACCCAGCACTTTGAGGCTGAGAATACTCTGGCAGTATAAAAAGCCAGAGTTATACACAGCCAGAGTTGACTTGTTGAGTTGTCCATGTCTTACCAGTGGAAGTATTAATTGCTTGCTTGGGGTGTTAACTCTACAGCAAGGAAACCCAGCCATGCCACTACTCTACACACACCAAGGCAGGTAATACATTGTCTGAGACTGGTTTCTGTTGTTTCCAATAATCTGATCTTTCTAAAAGAGAAAGAGCCCATTAGGAATTAATGTACTGCACATAGAAATGTCTGCTTGCATTCCTCTTTCACAGACATGTGTTTGGCGCCTGGGGTATTAACTTTCAGACTTTGTTTCTTTTTACTGCGTATTCATCTGCAGTACTGTTGCCTACAAATGGGGTGCAGTAGAAAAACAAGCTGTGTTGCCTTTGCCCTTTCCCACTTCTCTTGGATGCAAGGGTCATTCTTTCATAAGATCATAAGTGACCTTAATAATTTTGTATATGAGGCGCCATAATCCAATGAGAGTTTATTTTCACTTTTGGTCAGAACTATAACCCATATTAAGTTTCTATTTATAAGTAAGATGGGATTTTTTAAATACTGCAGTAGCAATAAAACAAACAGCAAGGTAATGAAGTGTCTCTGGAAAACGAGATGAAAATAATAAATGCTTAGACACAATAGTAAAGGCAAATCACTATTGTTTAATAAATAAACAATTGCTTCCTAAAATATTGCATCCTTATCTGGTTCAGAGCAACAGTCTATGCTATTTTGATTAGGCTTCTTGCATAAATTAAAAACAGCTCTCATTTTGCAGACACAAGAATGTAAAATATTTTCAGCAAGAAAACCATCCAAAACATAGTTTTGACCATAATGCAAGGAAATCAATCTGACCAAGGAACTGTACAATTTATGTTCTGAAAACTATTTGCTCCTTAAAACAGAAAATGCAAAATTTCTTCAGAACTAATGCATTTCTCACTTCGGATATGAACAAACCCTTAAGTTCAATCCAGTCATTTTTTCTTAATATAGCTGAGAATATGTTTTGATTCTATATCTTTCCCTGTGTACCAGTGCATTTTTGGTAATTCTACTCTTTTATGACTATGGGGCAAGAACAACCTTGCAGGTTGCTGTTTTGACACTAGCAGGGTAGAATTCTCTAGGCAGACATCAACAATTACATAAGTTGAGATAGATAGACATATATATGTAAATATATGTGTGTGTATATAAGTAACTTGTTTGAAAAACAGTAACTAACAACTACTAGTACCTATGTATATAATGCATATTATATTCATGTGTATAATGCATATTCATTCAATATTAAGAAAAAATAATTTCCATAGCAGAATGTAACTGTTTATACATGATTAAATAAAGGAAGTTGGAAAGACCACCTATGTAAATACACTGTAGAAAAGAGTAAATGACAGGAGAATACTTGGACCAAAAATCATTTCATCATCTTTTGATATGACAGCACCTGTGTGTCCACATGTGCACAGTCACTCAGTGCAGGAAAGCTGTGATTAAAAGCTCTCGTGCATGAATACATGCGGACAATGATGTTAACACTAGTCATTCAAAAGGGGATAAAGAGGCAATGGGTCAAAAAAAAGGAAGTCATTTTTGTTAGCACCATTATCTTCATGCATTCACTAGCACCAGACCTTGCAAGGCTTTGAGAGCAGAATTCCTTATTATGTATGCATGGACAAAAAAAGCTCACACAGACCATAATAAACCAATACTTTCACACAGTGAATGGGTTACAGTATTCACCTTCCTGAGGTGGATAATACTGGAAATGTTGCATACTAGGGGGAAAAAAACCAAAACAAAACAAAAACAAACTTATTTTCCCCTACATGAAATACAAACAGGGTTTTTTTATTATTACTATCATTTTTTGCTCATTGTTTAAGGCTACTTCTAGGTATCTATGGATTTCTAGCTTATGATACCCTATTGGGAATCCATTCTAGATGGAATTTCATTATGAGATTTTTAAAAAATAATACCTTTCCTTGGCATTTTCACAGGTCTATCTGGTGCTATAATGTATCAGTAACCATTGATAACTGATTACCATGAATCAGAGGAATCAGAGTAGCACCTGTTATTCTGCTCATAGAAAGGCATATCAATTTAAATGTTATGCAGCTACTTTAATGATGTATTTATTTAATTATTCAACAACAGTTCTACCCATTTCAAACAGCTGTATGAGACAGGGTGTTGTTATCATACATGTAATAGTGCATCTGTAAAGAAAACCTCATCTTAACGCTCTTATTTACATTATGCTTGCAAACTGAAATAGGCAAATTCAGATACAAACTCTCACGTTTCTCCCTTCTTAGTTTACTCCAGTGAGAAACGAGTCCCTTATTTTCTGTCTTGACATGAACTTTAGCCCCTATTCCTTTGCATACACAGAAGAGGGAGCTCCCATGTGGGGTTATACTCCTCAAACCATCTCCCTGCCATTACCATTGCCACCCTCACTCTGCTCCCAGGTGGGCAGAGAAGCAACACACCAGTGAAGGAACACAGTATCCTTCCACATGTACTGAAGCCTTCTCAGAGAAATTAACACCATTACATTAATGTAATGAATTTGATTATACAGATCTAGAGATTAGTCCCATCTGAAAAGTTTCCTTTGACAACCACCACATGGAACCTCCATGGGAAAATGCACCAGCATTCATGCAGCTCCAACTTTTCTCTTGACACCTCTGAGGACTCTCCTGATCAAAAGTCAAGAAGTGACTTGCTCTCTCTGGGACAGCTGTGGATAGTGAAGCCAACAAAATATTAATTTCATTAAATCATAACATCTCCTATGTTCTGGAAAAGATGAAGGTGAATTCCCCTCCCTCCATCCCTTCTTTGCTTTCACCCACAACAAGAGGTGAGCAAAGCCCCAAACCAAGAAAACCTGACACAGCCTTTCACTAATATCACTTCAGCACACTATTTTACCCTAATTAGTTCACAATTACATTACAGATATTTGTCCAGAAAGTTGCCTTGCCTCATTAACAATGAGCAGAAATGTCACAACAAACACACAGGTGAATCTTCTGTTAGCTATGGGTATAAATCCCAACTTTAATGTTCTATTAATACATTTCTAAACTAAAAATCTCTATTTCAGCTAATTCTCAACTTTAATCATCTAGATTTTAAACCAGCTGTTGTCAAGAAAGGTTGTGAAAACTCACTTACTTCCTCTTCAAATGAAAACCAGACAGGTGTGTTCACAGACATGTGACTAACCCAGTATTTTGTAAAACTACTCTATGGAAAGCAATAAGATTTGGAGATGCTTAGGAGGAAAGAAAAGTCGCCAAAAGAAAGATTATTCTCACCAACTCCAAGAAAACTTTTCCTCTGTGTTCCTTATAAGGGGGGGCTTTTTGTTGGTTTGTGTTTTTTTTTTTTTTTTCCGGGAGGACAGTAAAAAGCATAAGAATAGGGATAACAACTTTTCCAAATATTTTAATAAGAATTAATGAGAAGAAAGGGAGGGAGGGAGGGGAAGAAAAGATTTATCACAAATTGGTTTGGGTGGCTAGTTGTGATGCTGGCATTCTAAACAACTGGTGTCACTTCTGGGCTCTGACAGAGATTTTCTGAGTGATCTTCACTTAGACAAGTCTAAATTCCTGTGGGCCCCAAGTCCATGTGTTATGCAGGGATAACAGCAATACAATCTTTGTGAACCCATAGACATAGTTCCTTAGTGTAATAGCTGTCTCCCAGTAAGTCATGTCAGGTACCTAGGATATTATTGACCGCTTACACAGGTTGACACTGTCGTATGATGTAGACAACAATGATAATGCAATAGTTGCTCAACAACTTTCTATGCAATACCAAACAGCCAATGCAGGTCCAATTAACCTTATGCACTTATTCAGTCCCAAATAAAATCCTGTGATTCTTTCTTGTTGCCTAATCCTGCATGTACCTATGGTTTTTTCAGTGGAGTTCTTCAGTACACTGTCCATTGCCTGCACGTGATTGAAAGTCACCAGCAACTGCTCTGTGACCCATGTCCTCTGATATCTGCAGTGCCACTGTGCACGCTTCCTAGTGCTGCACGACACGTGAACACACTCCCTACTACACCTATAGGAGCAAGTACTGGAGGAAGTATTGCAGCAGCAGCTGTTTCACTTGCAGAAGGAGAAGTCCGGTTACACAATAGCTTAGCAAATATAGGAGATAAGAAAAACCTGCTCCCAGATCCTAAGCAAGTGCAAATCCACTTCTGCCATCTCTCAGAGAAGACCTGAAGCAGCAGGCAAAGCCATGCTGCAGGAAGGTGTTCCTGCAGGAAGGGTGTCCCTGAAGCAGTCACGCTGCACATGGCATAAGTGGTGATCGTGTAACTTGAGTGTGAGAAAGAGCCTGTGTGACTCTCCAATCACAGAAACACATTCTGGCTGGGACACCAAAATTCCCAAACATGGTGCAGGATACAATGTGTAAACAGCGTTGTATCATCCATGATAGAAGAGCAGGGGAAGCAAATCTCGGGTACTCACACATATGCATGTATATAAATGTGTCCTAAGAAAAATGAGTCACTACACGTAATTTTTTTAGAATAATAGTGAAGGTACCTCACTCTAAGGAAGACTCCTGCCTGGAAGAAGGCTCAACCTACAATCTAGAGACAGTTCAAAAGCTGAATAAAGAAATGTGACTCAAAACACACGTCACAATAAAGAAAAATTGGGAAAGAGCAAGGACAGATGGCTAGAAGTCTGCAACAATGTAAGGGAACAGTCAAATGACTCAGGACCCTACAGTCAGGGAAAGAGATGACTGAGGGATGTGGCAGAAGTGTGTAAAATCAAGTGTCATACAGAGGGTAGCCTGGCACCAATTTTGTACTGCATCTACCAGTTCAAAAGTGAGCACTATCAAAGGAAGCTCCAAATAAAAATTCATACAGATCTAATAGGTGTAGTTCTCATTAAATGGGTGGAATTCCTTATAAGCAACATCAAAGAAGCTAAAAGTTGATATGGGCTTAAGTAGCAACCAGATCACTTTTTCCTACTTTTTTTCCCTGGGCATCTGCTTAAGATTACTGGTAGTTTGGAGATAGGAATATGTTTGAATTCAGGAAAAAGAAGAAAAGCAGTTTCTTACTTCACAAATTTTACAGTCAAGTTCCCTGGAACTGGGAAAGTTGCAGGAGTCAGTCTACCTGAAGAGTTAGTGATGAGGCTCACTCTCAAAAAACACGTTCACAATCAGAAAGTCTCCCTGTCAGATAAGTATCACAGACAGCCTGCTGGGCTGGGTGCATTCTTGTTTTAACCTAGCACAGCCATTCTTATGTTCACCCAGCCCCATGGTATCTCTGCTGATTATCAGAGTCTACTGATACTGATTATTGGTATTAACTTGTTTCACTAACTGCGCACACACACACACACACACACACACACACACACACACACACACACACACACACATCCCGCCCCTCCCTGCTTTGGCACCTGCTTGGTAGGCATTACTTATCTGGAAGATACATGGGCTTTGCCCATTGTCCTGTATTAAAAATAGCAAAAATAGCATGGCCAGCAGGACCAGGGAAGTGATCCTTCCCCTGTACTCTGCATTGGTGAGGCCACACCTGGAGTATTGTGTTCAGTTCTGGGCCCCTCAGTTCAGGAAAGATATTGAGGTGCTGGAG
>JAWWEU010000040.1:30060637-30074027 GCA_035583155.1 Acropternis orthonyx | reverse complement strand
GTTTAGTCTGGAGAAGAGGAGGCTTAGAGGTGACCTCATCACTCTCTATAACTACCTGAAGGGAAGTTATAGCCAGACGGGGCTTGGTTTCTTCTCCCAGGCAGTCAGCAATAGGATGAGGGGGCACGGGCTTAAGCTCAGCCAGGGGAAATTCAAGTTGGAGATTAGAAAATAATTCTTTACAGTGAGAGTAATCAGGCATTGGAATGGCCTGCCCAGAGAGGTGGTGGATTCACCATCTCTGGAGGTTTGAAAACTGAGATTGGACATGGCACTGAGTGCCATGATCTAGTAAACAGACAGGAGTTGGACAAAGGGTTGGACTCGATGATCTTGGAGGTCTTTTCCAAACCAATCGATTCTATGATTCTATGATTGCAAGTTTGAGTGTTCCAAACCTTTGTTTCCATTTGGAGCTAACACATAGAGCCAGCTCCACATCGCTCAGTAGGTAGTCCAGTGCCTGAATAATGGACACTGTTAGTCTGTTAAAACACTATGACATCATATAGGATGGGGAATGGCATTCCTTAGGAACACAGTAAAACCCCCTGTTGAGTGGGGAATTACTTACAGGCAGCCAAGGGGAGATAATTTTTTTAAGGAATACAGCAAGGACTGTCTCTGGAGTTTAGACACAAGAAATACTTCCAATGGATGAAGATGCAGACTCTAAAATGTAAATAAGCCTACCTGAAGACAGACATAGGTGCTGAAATGAAATAATCATACTCAACTGACTATGGTCTTGTAGCTTTGGAAGTTACTCAGGTTTTATAATCTCTCTCCTTGGCTAACTTCTATCTAGACTGCACAGGAAATGTTAGTGGGATATTTTGGATCTTGCCCTTGATATAAACATGTCTTAAGAGGAGAATCAGTTAGCTAAATAGAAAGAATCTGATTAAAACTTAATTAAAGTCAATGGAAGTAACTCCTTTGTGCATCCTACTCAGAATATATGAACCTCATGAAGTTTGAGGTTTTGTGAACCTAAGGGATTTTTAAAGTCTCTTAGGGCTTGCAAAATAATTTTTGTCTCTTTTTACTCTATCATTTAAACTCACAGTTTGTTTTATTTCATATAAGGATAATTCAATTTTTTTAAAACCACAAAAAATGTTTTTCTAGCTCAGACAATCATGTGCAGTGTATTAAGGACAGAACAGCCTCCAAGTCCAAGGGTTGGCACAGTCTCAGTCCTAAAGAGACATACTTAAAAAAAAAAACTGGGATTTTTTCTTTCCCTTTTCTCTGCTGCTTCCCTTCTCTTTTTCACACAATCAGCTCTCTGCTTCTTTTCTCAACCTGTTTTTTACCATATATACTTGTCTTCTCTTTTTCATAGTCACCCTTAAAGATACCAGTAAGATGTGCTCCCAGTAACACTGAAATCAACATCAACATTTTAATGAATAATATTCCAGTAGGTTTGAAATGTGTCAGAATGATTTAGCCCATGTCTAATAAGAACAAGATGTCCAGGGATTATTTCCAGCACTCTTTCTTGTGAGTTTATCACTTCTGATTCAGAAGCACTGCATTTTGAAGGACACCAGGCCAAACCTTCAAACAGTATTCACTGAAATTAAAATTTAAATTTGTTTGGGTGTCTTCATGCTCCCATTTGCATTCAGTTATCATGAACATGCCAGTACATGAAATGACAGAACTGATCAGACTAAGAACCTAATTTTAACTAAATACATACACAATTCAATAGCTGGAAGAACCCAGAGAACAGAAAGTTTCTTAACAAATTTGAGATAGCTGTAAACAGCTACAGGTGAATTTCTTTAAGAACAGACAAATTTAATAATCTACACAGGTACATATCGGCAAAATATGTGGTACAAATATTGAACATTCTCTTTATCAGAGACAGAGTTGAAATAATGGCTCCTTCAGCTACTCTGAAGCACAAGCCCAACCTCCAGGACCACCAGCCACCATCATTAGAAAAAACTTTAAACCCAGCTTCTATTACATGGCATGTCATCATGAACATCATCAGGTATGGCACACACCTCAAATCTTATCACACAAAATCATCCTAAAATATAGGAGGTTTATTTGATATTACTCATGAGAGGACATTGGAGTAACATCATAATGTTTGTGTGAAAGATGAAGCAAGAATCACTGGTTTTTAACTGTCTTCCTTCCTTAGAGACAGGTAATTCAAAGTCCAACAGCATCTTCCAATCTGAAGAAAAAAAAAAGTTTTTGAAACATTTATAAAGCAAAATAACTTCCAAAGAATAGTTAATAATGTGCTCTCAGAGGCAGAAGTTTCACAAGTCACATTTTTTACACAAAGAGTAAACAGAAGGTGCATTCTCATACCAGCAAGTGCTGTTTTACCTGAGCCTGGTATGTACAGAGGATGCAGTTTATTGATTCTTTCCTGCGTCACAAAATGTAGAGTAGTTCACAGGCTGCAGTGATTCAAATTTCCATATTTTGAAAGACTGTAGCTGCTTCTCCAGATTGTTAAATAAAAGCCTTTTCTTTTGCCCCAATGCAGAGGCTCATGCCTACCTCACCAGCAGAAGATCAGAAGGGTTGCAGTGCTGGCCACTCTGCACTAGCTTAAATATCCAGGTTAAAAAAGTAGAAAAGGGAGGCTTGCACTGATTTGGGACATACTTTATTTTACATATTTAGAAACATTTGTTGCAACAAAACTATGCCCAGAAACCAAGTAAGTAGATTTTGGATCTGAATTTACCTTTTTGTTGCATTTTTAAGGAAAAGTCTGACAATATAGGTCAATCTATTTTCCACTTACAGTCTTTAAATTATAGTAAAAATCTCCCTGTTACTGACAGCAGTGTTAGCAGTTCCCTATTACTGTGTTGCCTGGAAGTTCTTGGCAGAAATCAGGATTCTGCCTGTCTAGATGCTGCAAACAGGACGTCATGAAGAAAATTCACATTAACGGTGATTATTAAAGTCAACTGTAACCAGAACCACTGCTTATAGGAAAATTTTGGAAAATCTTGTACCCATGTCCAGACTAGCTGTTCTGACCACTTCTGTGGTAATTGCTTAGTCTGTATTCTTGAAACCCTTAGTTGCTAACTCTGGCTTTAAACTGGAGCCTCTCTTCCTGTCAACATCCCAAGACACAGAATCAACAGAAACAATGGAGGAGAAGAGGATGTTGTTCTGCTTCACAAAGTATTAACTGAACACAGAATAAGGGTAGAGGCTGCACTAAAATGTAACAAAACCACAGTTTTATATTTTGCCAGCAGTAAACTGCCTGCATATAAAAAGTACTTTCCTTTTCTCTAGAAGCAAGTACAAGGTTGTAAGTGCAAACAAATGGTAAAACTACTATGAACAAAACAGGAAGAACTAGGGCAGGGAAAAAGACATTATGGAATAGTCTGTCTCTTAAACAGTTAAACACCATCTTGCATTGATGTACTTGCATAACCTCAAACCCCTTTATTATTAAGAAATGAATGCAGATTATTTCCTTTACAAATATGACAGCCAGAATGCTTCTGTATTACTACACAAGAGGTTCCTTTCCTTTGCAAAATGCCATGACTCCAGTTAGAAAACAATACAGTTTTGTTAATTCATTACCCAACCTCACATGCAAAGTAATAAAACTTGTGATAAATTCCTCTTGCTCCATTAACTCTCTCACAAATAAAGGGTTTTTTATGATTATGAAACAGTATCTCCCGTCCCCCTCCACTGAATCTGTGTTAGTTTTGCAGCATTTCTGTGTTACAATTAATATACAGCAGAGACTTGAGGTGAGAGCACAAATTTCACAAAATACAAAACAAAATGATTACATTGTAAATTCCTCTGTACCCACAGTTACAAGAGACAT
The DNA here is from genome assembly GCA_035583155.1 of Acropternis orthonyx. Taxonomy (NCBI): domain Eukaryota; kingdom Metazoa; phylum Chordata; class Aves; order Passeriformes; family Rhinocryptidae; genus Acropternis; species Acropternis orthonyx. The sequence continues at coordinate 30,070,171 of JAWWEU010000040.1, read as the reverse complement.
GTAGCAGCTTTCTGCTTTGCTGTAGTAGAACCTGCAGCATATATGCAACATAATGAAAGAAAACAAACATTAAGCATTTCAAGAACTTCATCTTTCAAGTTGTTGAGGCACCAACGATGATTTCCACATTTGTGCTTAAAGATAAGAATGTGCTTGAGAGCTCTCCTGAGGCAAAGCCAGAAAACTCAACTTGTCCCAGCATTTTAATTTCTCTTCATTTGAAAGTGCAAAGATGATCATGATACTTTCCTCAGCTTTTTTAATTAGTTGATATGTTCTACATGTAAACAAGTTAAAAGAACATGCTTTCCTTTTCACTTAAAACTCTGCAATTTTTTTCCTGTGTGCCTAAAAAGTATTTACTTTGAAGAAAATCCCTTCTCTGTCTAACCTGAAAAGAATTCATTGACACATAATTATATTTCTTAACTAATTAAGGAGAGTACTTTGAGTATGCGATTTACCATGTGCTTTATCTGATTGCATTTGATCTCCCTGACCTTTTAATCAAAAGGGGAAATAGATTTATCCGTGGTGAAAACATGACACGATTACTAACACTGCCATATTTTCTAGAATCTATATGAACTTTTTGTACCTAGGTTTACAACCTAGTATTGTGAATCGTCTTCCTAGTACAGAGATGTTATCATGTTTATGAGCCCCTGTTTTCTTTTTCTTGCCTCAGTTTCCGTTCTGGCTTTAGCTGAACAGTTTAACCTTAGACTTTCCCCATTGTGTTGAACCTGTGTTGCTGAGAACTCTTTGCTGATCTCTTAACCTCCAGCATTCAAGTTTCCTATGTATTGCATAGTCATTATTAAAATCAGTCACATTTTCTTGGAAACATTTTTAAGGTTGCTGAAGTATTTTGGACTCCTACCTGTTACTAATCTTCCTACACAGAATACTGTAAATCAGTGCTTGGCCAGTAGAACTATGATTGTTGCTCATGTTTTAGGTGTTCTCAAATGTTCTCAATCTCAAATGACTAGGATTCTTTGCAGCAGGAGCTTCACGAATACAGGAAGAAACAGTACAAAAAACCCACTGTCACCCAGATTACACAAGTTTTAAAACTTTAACCAAAATGACACATGACTTTCAGCAATGAACAAAGTTGTAATGGCTTTCACACTCTTGGCCAGGGTCAAAACAGCTGGTTTATAAAAGCAATTTTTTACAGATGCTAAAATATTAATTCAATGCTTTACTTCTTATGCTTCTAAGTAGCAAATTTCAAAATGCAATTGGCTACAATAATTAGATTTAATACATCATACTGCAATGGATCTTAAAGTCAAAGACAAAATTTGGATACTCTTGTTTTTTCATGGTGAAAAGCATAATAAATGTGCATATTTTCACACCACTCTTCTTCAAAATGTTGTGGGAAAAGTGTCCAATCATCTTCAGTCTTCCAGATAATTTCTAGAACATTTTAGCATATTTATTCTAGAATAATTTTAGACATTATTGCTTCAGTTGTTGTCACTTGCCATTGGCTTCAGCAGCAAAACCTGTTTTAAAACATAGGTTTCTCCTCTTTCACCACACCAGTTTGCTGCCCTCCCCCAGGCAATACTCATGGATTTGTTGGTGGGGGGGCTCTGTGAGAAGGTGAATTGTTGAAAGAATCATGAGAAACCCTGGAAAGGCTGACACATTGTGGTGTAGGGGCAGGAAGGAGAGACAAGCAGAAGAGGCATATGCCAGGAGGCAGGACTCCTTGAAGTGACATTATCATCTTCACACAGACTGACATCACGAGAAATACCCTCCTGTGGGTGGGGAGCAGCTGTGCGGAGGTGTGAAAAACTGCTGCAAATTACAAATGCCTTCAGTGAAGGGGAGAAGGCACCAAGTTACAGCACCAGTTGCAACTTCCAAAGGCAAATTAATCACATGCATTAAATAGATTACAAACTCATCTCCTTCCCCCCCTAATCTACAAACTACAGCTAAAAAATTCTCCGTTTCCAGAGAATGTTTGTTCCTTCTGATGTTCTGATGTTGTTATTTCACTGATGCTGCTGTCACCTCACACATTTTTCTTAACTGAGAAGTATACTGAAGGTGAGGCTAGACTTAAAGTAAGCCCAGTCAGAGGAACTTCTCTGGCTGTGACACATCAGTGTCAGTGGTTACCCATACAGACTTCCTCAGCCTGCTTTTTCCGATCTCACCACCCACCCCAGGTGAGATGGCTGCACCTTCCCATCTCCTGGCGCCACTGCATCCATAGTCTCCTCTAACCCAGTCCTGTCAAATTTGATCCAGGTTTTTTGGTTTTGTTTTTGTTGTTGGTTTTGTTTGTTGTGGTTTTTTTTTTAATCTCCCACTATGAAGTACTTAAAGTCACTCAAGTCACTTTGACAGAATAATACTAATAACCAGACATTCAATTTTACTGGAGGCTGGAAGTAGATAGGGGGACAAATATTTCCAGTTGGAAGAAAGTGACAGGCAGGTGACAAAAGCCTGGGTAAGTCGGTCCCTCCAGCCCATTAGCCAATGCCAAGGCTAGTCTCCTACTGGCTAGCAAAGCTAGACCTAATCCTTCAGTCACTATAAATAATGCTTTTCAGTCACTCAACAGCACCTGCTACTCAAGAACAACTCAACTCAAGAGTGTCCTAGTCCAAACAGTATCTGGATTTTGGGGTAAAAGTTGAAACAGTAATAATAATTTTTAAAAAGGAAGTCTGAGCTTTCCTTTACACATCACAAAGTGTAAAAAAAAAAAAAAAAAAAAGAGGAAAAATATCCATTTAAGTTTCAACTTTTCATTTCAAGTAACAATACTGCTTGAAAAATACCAGCTCTGAATGAGAGTTGCAAAATTATGGGGTAAGTAAGTCTCTTAGGTTACACATTTCCAAAGTTTAATAAACCATGGAGAGACCACTGCCTTATCTTACTGTCTTGGGTTTCTCAATTTCCTTTTTCCATCAAATATGTTTCAGTTGGGGTCGTATGTCATTGATTTGGTAACTACATTTGCTTTCTTTCAGACTAGTCATGTATTGAGAAAACCTTGAGTTAAATCCAGGCCAACTCGTTCAAAGTGTGGCTCTGCCAGAACTGGATATTTTTTATGCCAAAAATCACTTATTAGTTATTCTACTGTTTGAGATACTATAGATTGATTCTGGTTTTATTATCCTAACCCAATGCAGTGTCACTCAGCAAAAGAAATATCAATATAAAGCAAAACATTGCTGTATTGTTCACTGAGTAACACAGCAGCAAGAATCAGCCTCTTTGAATCATTTATATCTTAAGGGAAAATTACTTGGCTGACACATCATTTTTTAATGAAATTTTTCCATGCCTTGCTCCTTTCAAAGGAAATGCAGACCTATACTTTAGAAACCATGTAATATGTAGAAGGTGTGGTATTTGGTAACTTTACCTGCATTAAATAAGCGAGGACTCATGAAGAGCCCTTGCAAAAATCTGAGTTTTCTCTCAGGAATCCTGCCTTACCATGCCTAAAACAAAGGAGCTATGTATAAGTGTGCTTTTGGGGGTTTTTTTGCAGCTAATTACAAGGTTGATGAGCAGGCAAAACATTTTAAAATGTTTCTTTGTGGATCTCTACTTTCTCATATGCTGAGCTAAACGACAGAAAGGGTAAGTGCACGTGCTCCAACTATTTATTTTCTTGTAAATGGCCTTGGAAAAGAGTGTAATCCTTGCTAGCAAGAACAGCAAATTCATCTTCATCATGAGTTTAGATAAGGAAAGATTTTACAGGAAGCTCTAAGAAAGAAAAGCAGTTTCCACAACAGAATATATTGTTAAAAGACCATTCTTGTAAAATACCAGCTTATTGGAAGCTATTGAAAAAAATAACTGTAATAGAAATTTAGTTTCAAACACATGACATTTTGAAAAACTTATGTGAAACCCAAATATGACTTATGTGAAACCAAATGGTGGCTTATTTTCATGGAGAAGCAGTGATGAAAGTAAAAAAAGTCCTTGGCAGCAATTTTCGAGAAAAATATGATTTCCTAGTGAAACATGCTATTTATAGCACTTAAGCCAGGAAAAAAAAAAATGCTTTCAAATGTGAAAATTAACAAGATTTTCCATTAACAGGAAAATTTAAACACCATGGTTTACTCTGAGCACTACAATATCTCTAGTTCCTGAATATTTGTCCCTTCCAACAATACTACTTCCTGCTCATATTTCTAACTCTTTCTTTCTTCCCCCACATAAAAACACCCTTTCTTTTTTTTTTTTTTTTTAAGAGAAGCTAGGCTAAATTCAATTTAATTTTTCACAAAACAGTTTAAATGATTAAAATATTAAAACAAGGTTCCAGTACAATTATACAGAGCTGATCTGTACATCTACAAACACAAAGAGGGAGCAACCACAGCAAATACAGTCCTCTGGTACTGTAGAAGAGTCATTGATGCTTCAGGTTACTCTTTTCAGCTTTGGACCTTAGGAGGACCCTCATCAGCACTGTTGCTGAAGACACTCAAGGCTCCCCAGACCTGGATGGTTTGAACCAATTTCCCTTCAACTCTCTCAAGCCATGGTGTATCAGTAGAATAACTCTCTGTTCACACCATGTTGGTCCTGTGAGCTGCAGTAATGAAGAGTTACTGACCAGGACATTCCATACCCATTACATTGTACTCATCCCAGATATGGCACTTTTCAGTATTTTCATTAATGGTTTGCACAATGGAATTAATAGCACTTATCAGCTTTGCAAAGAATGCAGTGCTTGGAAAAGCTGTAAGACCTATCCTGCCACAGGGTTTGAATTCAGAAGGATGAACTGAAGAAATAGAGAGAATGCATTACTGGAGTAAGATTCATGTGGTCATTAAACAAATGGAATGTGTTTCACTAAGGACAAATCCAAAGCACAGCACTTGGGCATAATCGACTGAACAAATACAAAATGGGGATGACTGGGCAGCAGTTCTACAAGCAGGATCAGAGGTCGCAATGGGTCACAGACTGAACATGCGTCAGCAATGCCATGAGGTTGCAAGAAATGCAAATATCATCCTCAAAAAGGGTCAATAGAAAGACCATTTAGATGGAGCACTATTTTCAGTTTAAAGCATGATTTCCAGGTATGTGATAAATCAAATGGTGAGAGAACAGAGGAAAGCAGGTAGAGCTCCCTGAACCTTGGAAACATCAAAAGGACCAGGTTCTTCATCACCTACAAATGAGAAGACTGTGGGTAGGCACAATAATGGTCTTCAGATGTGTAAAAGGTGACTGCAGAGAGACCAGACAGCAGCAGTGGACTCAGATTGCAACAAAGAGAGAACTCGACTAATCTCTACCAAGAATGATTTAGGCATCCTTAGATATATATCCCTTGAGAACAGAGCATGGACTAGTTGACTTTAAGAGCTACTTTTTCTTCTATGACTATGCAATTTCAGATTTTGCATATACAGCAACTGAAAAGTAATATATAACTAATTGGTTGAACAAACCTCTGTGTAACTTGAATAAATTTAAAATTTCACTGTAAGTATTTACTACATCTGGAATATAAAATACATTTTTCAATAATCTAATATCATAAAGATCAGAAGTAGTACAGGAAGATGAAAAGTTACTTATTTAATGTTTAATTTCCATTGGAAATAGGAGATTCATAAAATGAGAGAAGCAAGAATATCACTTACTACCCCCATATTTTTTTTATTTTTAGACCTGGGGAATGGTGAAATACTACACTTAGGAATGCATATGTCATTACGAAACTCTATGTCAGCTCATCTCAGGAAAGTTTGAGACTATTTGCCTGTATTTTTAGGCATGGTATTAACAATGTCTGATTATAGAAATTATTGAAAATTACTAGAAACAAAGAATTTTGATAGTTCTCACCTGATGTCTTTTAAACACACCTGGCATAAGCAGTATTTATCAGAAGAAAACTGAGTTTTATTAGCCTTCACTCTCTTGCAGTTTCACTAGTTTTAAAGACGGTAATATTTGTACTAGAGTATTTAAACAGAAAGAAAATTTTAAAATGTTCTACCCAACACTGGGCATGAGAAAATACAAACTTGAGTCCTGATCCTAATGTCTGTGCATTTGTGAGGAACCTGCTGACTCCACTGATCTCCAGAACATACATGCTCCACTGAATGAAGTCAAACCATAAACAAAAGTAAAATTGATCCCATCATCCTGTGTGTCTTCTCCTCTTCCTGTCATTTGCACCCCAGAACACACTGTCTATCCCAATTCAGCCAATGTACAAGAACAGTTAGCAGTCACCAGAAGCTTGTGATCACAACTTTAGTGAAAGATACTATGTCCAGAGCGGACCTGATGAAAAACATGCAAGCGTTCTTTATGCATTTCATGCAAAATATCTTGGGTTGTTTAAAATCATCCTGGAAAGCTACTGACTTTGCACTGAAACGAATGAGAAAACTTCACAGCCAAACTGGCTGTGGGAGCAGTAGCATCCTGATGCAGCACAACGTTTCTGCAGCAAGTTTCTTATCATAGCACTCATGTGTGTTTGAAACCTGAGACCATGCTTGGCTCAGAAGGATTACAGCTTCAAAGACAGTGGCTAGGAAGAACTGACTGAAGAAAATCCAACTACCTACCCACTCAGATTTAAGCTACCAATTATATTATCTGTTCGGCATTCCTGTGTGCCTAGCTTCTACATGATTATCCACAGAGAGATAAAAGGATGAATTAATCATACGAGTTCTGATAAAGTTTAAAAGAATCATAGATTGGTTACTGCAGCTGCATGCACTTTACAGGCACATAAAACCAGGAATATTTGTAACTTCTACCACTGGAATACTTTTTTGAATAATTATGCAGTGTCATACAGCCATGATCATCTACATATGGTAGTGTTTATGTATGTATTTGTGTGTACAGAAGCATGAAACCTGACAAGATAATATTGTAAAGTTCTATAACCCTATGTGCTTTAAAAATACAAGTATTTGCACAATCCTGTTAATTCTTTGGGATAGAATTCTCCCTGTTTAATTCATTCAATAACAAGGAATCAAAAACTTTGAAAGAAGATGTTACAATAAACATACCTGCATGTTTTGCACTCTATAAACTAATGTAAGACCTTACTGTTCTTCAAGACTTTTAGCTTGTAGATTTATATTGGTTAGGAATGAACTTATACTTTAAAATGCTATACTTTAAAATGTAAAGGCTGTTCCCTGAATGCCAGGTTTAGATGCCCACACAGAAACTTATTAACTAAGGTATGCATTCAAAAATAGATCATCATAATCTAATACCATACCTTCTTCATCACAAGCAGCTGGAGCTTCAGACTTGAACTAATTTTTTTAAGTGTAACACTGAGTAAGAAAGTATTTTGTTTACCCACAAAAGCTTGTAGTGACTCTACACAGGCAGACTCCCACACCTTACTGTTAATAACTGCAGGGTTTGGGGCCAAATCCTTAGTGAAGATCTTTGACTACAAGCAACATAATATTATGTAAATATCCCTACAGTAATAAAAGGTATCTTGAAGAGCTGTAACATTTTGGAAAAATATTTATTTCTGCTGCATGTAGTGAAGTCATCATGAGAGATACAGCTAAATAGCATGAAGCTGTACCATCTTTCCGGGAGTGAAAAATGTTAGTGTACTACAAAGGTGTATATCGAAGCTGAGTCTGAGGCTGTGGTCTTGTCAAGCTGGTTGACAGTGCCAAGAAACAAGTGCCTTTTGCCACAAGGGACGACGAGCTAGAAGTGTGTGTGAAGACAGGCAAGCAGAGACAATCAGCACCCCCTGCAACAGGGTACTCCCACAGGCCAATAGGGCCAGGGTGGTGGTAGGGGCACAGTTCACCAAGAGACCCGGCTACTGAACTAAGTTCATGGCACAGCCAGGGGGTGCAGCCAGGTGTTCCTGCAGGAGAGACCAGGGTCAGGGCCGACTATCATATGAGTTCAAGGTCCAGCCAGTAAATAGGACTGGATACAAGGCTGTCTGCAGTGTAGGTTCAAGGGCCAGCCAGGAACGCTGCTGGCAAACCCAGATGCAAGAGACAGAGCTGTACACAGCTCACCCACCCCACCACACAAGCAAGAATGGGATGTCCAGACCTGAGCTTAAATGGGCAGGTTGTGGGTGGAAGTCCATGGAGGCTGAACAGGGCAGTTACAGCTTGTATAAAAAACAGATTTCACAATTCATTTACATACAGAGGGAAGTTTCTTAGAGGAATTCTCAAGCAAAGGCCCAATATCCTGACTGTGGCACTAGGTCATAGCTGGTCAGTGCGCTGGGTCAACCCTGGGCTTTCTCCCATGGCTTGGAGTGATTTTGTTGCAACAGCAAAGGACTGCCAGAACAAGGGGTATGCAGACTCATGGCCTATTCTGGGTTGTCCAAGACCTTTAGGAGACCTGGGAAATACATGAAAAATGAGCCCAAAGGGGATTTTTGATAGTCATAGATAGCCTTACACTCAATGGTCCTTCAATTTTTGGGAAGATGGTGTACAACCATTTTTCATTCATGACTGGCAACAAAATTATACACATGTGGAAAAGAACTCTGTCTAGGGAGTACTGCAGTAAGGGGTCCATGACAAGATCTCAATGGAAATTTAGGGAACAAAGGGATGATCTGGTCTCTTGATTACTTTTGGGCCTCTCTGTGACTCCTAATGAACCTTCCTCTCCTTTCTCTCTCCTTATTTTTTATGAAGCCTTCCTATAGGTTCATTTCAAAACTTAGCATAAAAATAAAAAGCTACAGAACAGTTTTTCTTAGTCATTAAGGTTTTACAATGTGCCAATCTGATCTGAGGAGTAAGGGTTCTGGACCTGAGGTAGATGGAAAGAAGTGAAGCAAAGAACAACAGAACAAAAGATGACTTGTCTGCACTTAGGGGAATTAGAAGGAGAGGGGTGAAAAAGCAACAACATTAGTTCTGTTTAATTTCCTAGATGTTTGCATGATTTTGTCTAGGTCAGTTATTCTCTCTACTGTGAGACTGTCCCTATATATCTTTTTATGCTTTCAAAGATCATTTTGGCCGCAGTCAAGGTCACCAAGTTTCTATCTGAGAACAAGTGGTATTTGTTACATACAATTCCAACAATATTAAAATAAAGAATGTAAAGTTTTGGAAAAAAGTATAAATGATGGGTATGTCTGGTAGACTGATATAATAATTAACCTATATTTCCTTCATCCCCTAGCAAAATTTTTATTATTTATATAATTATCTCAACAATTTTGTTTCTCTGTGAGACTTTTCCACTTCAGCCTGTTTACTAGAAAATCATATCAAATTAAATCATGACTATGAGAAGTTCGCAAACTAACATGACATTAACAATAACTTGGCAATCAGAACAGAAAGGAACATCATCATCATGGCTAGGCTTCGCGAATGAAGATTTGGGATGGGCTCTACCCACGCTTGCTGCAAGCGCACTGATGGCTAAAAAGGCCAATGCGAGATAGGCAAGTCCGGTTGCAAATGGCACAGTGGAAAGTCTCCACAGGCAGGA
>JAWWEU010000040.1:30022383-30060537 GCA_035583155.1 Acropternis orthonyx | reverse complement strand
GCTGATCCTCATGCAGCAGGATGATCATTTTGAGGAACTTGGGAGGACATCCTAATCATTCCAAAATCTGCCACAGGCCTTTTCTGCTCATGGTGTCAAAAGCTTTGGTGAGGTCAACAAAGGTCACATAGAAAGGAACAAATTGTGTATAAAAAGAGCATTCACTAGTCATGATTGACTCTAAAGTTCAATTAAAACCACATTTCTCTTTTTAAATATGTTACCTATTTTGACATTGATTACTGAATCTACTTAAAACTTTTTAACCAGGTTGTATTTTAATTTGGCTACATTTGTGGTGAAGGGCTTCTACTCCTTCCTGGAGCTTCCTTGTTCATTAACAGTAGGCAGTATCACCTCCTTAAGCTTGGCTGTGTGAGCTTACCTGTTCATGTCAGTGTACTGTATGTGGAACAAAATGGAGAGTTTATGATCTAGAATTTCTGTGTTTCTTAATCTGTGGTAGTTGTGAGTTATATATATTGCTCCACATGTGTGGCAATCATGAGCTAAACTAAAAAAAAAAAACATTGTTATGTATTCTATACATGTTAGGCATTTATAGAACAGTCTGTATTTTAAAATTCTTCAGCTGATTTGTACAATGTATAGTTACTTTTTCATGTTATACCATAAAAAAGGCATAAAGGGTTTTAGTATGGCATGACAAAATCCCATCAAATTCCAGTGCCATTATTTCAGCATACTCCACCACAAATACATAGATACAAAATCCATCACATTCAGTTATGCAAAAGCTTTAGTACCTGAATAAAAGCATGCACATGCAGACTGTATGACTCTATTCAGATAAATAACTTTCCCACACAGTGAATTCTCAGTATTATGGTAACTGAGGTACCCATGGGCTACAAGGAGATCCAAATGATCTGAAGTTCATATCGTAACCTTTTTCAATCTGAAAAAGGCCATCAGAAGAATGGTGCAATAAGCACTTCCAAGGCAACAACCAAATAAATGCACTCATTCTTTCTCTGCTGAATGCACTGACAAACCTTTTTACGAAATACCACAGGAGTACAACAAATCTCAAAAAGATGTGTATTTACTTGACAAATTACAGTAAAATCTTTACTGGTCAAAGGTAAATCTCTACCTCTGTTCAAAGATTATAACTATAGATTTAACAAAAAAAAAAAAAAAAAGGCAAATGAATGGCTAAATGAAACATGAAGAGCCATGCTGTTCATAGAATAATTACCATTTAACAGCAACTTAAACTAACTACTTAGAGGACTTTAAAGTAAGTAATAGCTGCAGATATTTCTGTAAATGTAAACTGGATTCTGCTTGTCACAATCCAAATGTGTGCTTACATGTTCAAGGAAAAAATAATTTAAAACATCATATACAAAGGGGAAATAAATGCATTAAGCATATTTATGGTTCCATAATAAAACCTTCCTACATTTATGAAGGGGAAGGCAATGTTTATAGCTTCTCATAATTTATTTTGGCCTCACTAACTATTCAATACAGATTATACATTGGTATCATAAATTGTAGATTATCTAGGTTTAGACTTAATCACTCTATTTACGTATATCTCTCTCTTTGTTCAGGAAACATTGCCAACAGAGAACTTGATGTCTCTCTCAGATCTATTACTACTTGTATTTTCAGGTAAAATTTCCTTTGAATAACTGCACTGCAAAACTGATAGTTCAGCACATGGAAATGAACACTGCTATATTATTTTCTTTAATAACAAATCATTACTGCCAATAAATAATTTAATGTGGATAGATTTTCGTTTGCTTTACATGGCTGCCTAAACACATTTCCATTCCCTTGCTTATAGCATTTTCAATGAAGTCAGCTGTAATGCTGTGTCATGCTTCCATTTCCTAAGTAAGGGACGTAACACTGCTCGCCTGATACGCAGGAGAGAAAGTCTACCAATTCTTAGGAGAAACAGGGGTTGTCAATCATTCAGTGAAAGTGTGACTCAGCAGCTACTTATTCTGTAAAAGTACTCTGCACATAGGAGATAAAGAGGAGGGGAGATGTCTTTACAAGAACACAAATTCTCTGGTATGTATACAATAAAAATGTCCTTACCACCATACTGAATTTATGTAATAATTTTTTCACTATTTTATTTCAAATCTTCTCTTTGTGTGCAAGGAAAACTGTATAACCATTCTTAATTTTTCCAGGAATTGATCCATGCAGATTTCTCTGACTAAATGAAAGATGTCCATTTTGCTCACTTAAAAACCATGCACACTAAGGTAGGAGAGTGATTTTTCTTCCCACAAGCAATGAGTTTACTAATGTGACTCATAATTATTTACAACTAAAAAACATCTTTCCAAAATAAAAAATAAATGGCTGCAAGTTTTCTACACACGGACACCAGCGAACTTAGACTACTAAGACCTATAGTAAACACTCAATCTAAAAAGCTGAGGGAAAAGTCCTTCCTCAGAACATGCAGATGAACATAGATCAGCGTGAACACACAACAACAGCAAGAATATCAAGGTAAAATCTGCTTGCTGCCACTTCATGAGAGACTCCAGGCCGAAATTTCATTGTCTAACAAAGGAGAAAGCACCTGTAACATCTTGAAAAATCTTTGTTTTCTCTAGTACAGGAATACAGGGGAACCAAAGACATGAAACAGTTTCTATCAGATTGACTAGGACTCCTTGGCTTCAAGAAAGACAACTATAAAATGTATAATAAAGGCACATAAAACCCAATTCTTACTGTGCAAAACATGGGGATCTCAAATGAAATTATTAGGAAGAAGTCTGGGGGAAAAAAATAACAAAAGGAAGAAGTCTCTGTAAATACCCCAGTAAGCTTTGTCACTGGTTATGATAAATACAAAACATGCGTTCAAAAGTGATTCAACAATTTCATGCAGATGAGTACCAGAAATTATTAAATACGTACATGTGGATACAACCTTTGGTTCAGTAAATCCTAAATCCTAAACATCAGATTGCTCTAACATAGAACTACGTGGTCCTAAGCCCTTTCCCACCCATTGTCACAGAGGAATCCTCTACTGGCCACTGTCAAAGACAAAGTATTAGAGGTTAGGGACCTGTTGTGACAGTGTAGATAGCTATTCTTGTGCTTTATATACTGGAGGTGTAAAAAGGGGAATTTTAAGTTCAGGAGAAAATGGTTGTCTACCACAAAGTGAGATCCAGTCCTCAAGTTACAGATGGAGATCCAATTACAATACATTTTTATTGATACCTGTTTTCATGGTACTTTTTGGCAAGAAATACTAAGTGAGGAGCTGATCTTGGTGCACTGAGGCTTTGTTTTCCACCAAAGTACAGTGCTTGTTGATCTCCTGCCCTAATTTGCCCCTTTTTGCCCCATCAGTGCATACACACTTATTCTAACTGGTAAAGCACAGAAACTTCCTGGTAACTATACAATTATTGCAATTTTGTTCCTTTCTGAATACAGCTCTTGCATAGAGACTTGCCTAGAAAATTTAGTCTAATTTCTTAAACTTACACGATTTTTAGGGGAGCCACAAAAATGTAAGTGACTTTTCGAAGTGAAGCATTATTCAGTTGGCAAACATTGTCCTCAGAGATCTGCTGACATAATAAGTGATACTGATGTACAGACTGCTGTAATTATGGCAATAACATCTCTGGGAATCCAAATGCATATATTAAATTGTAGTCTCTGCCACTAACAAATGGTAAAAGAACAAAAATAATAGCTCTCATTCCCATAAGGATCTAAACAAAAATATGTGGGATGGCTTATAGAAAATGACAAGAGTTTCAGTTACTTAACAAATACCATTTCCAAAGCTTTTCTAGATTTGTACTATCAGGGAGGGGAAAAAAAACAAACCCACCACCAGCCTTAAAAACTGATGTGAATTTCACACAGGAAAAAAATAATATCAGTGTTTGTTGAGTGGAAAAGATGATTCAAGATTAGTGAGAAATGCTATTTTTAAAAACCCTAAAAATGTTACAGAGTTAAAAATATAAAGTAAATGTTATTTTTATAGCAGCTGACAATGTCCTTTTAAGGCTGACAATTTCTTACAAATGACTACATATCTCATGCAGTTCCCACTGTTTTGAGTGTAACAGCATAATCAGATGGCTTTAAAACTCGGACTCAGAATTTCTCCCTATTTTTGGCTTAAATCCAAGTTATAATTATAGCAAATGTAATATTTTTTGAAAGAATGTTGCTGCTGCTTATATTCTTAACGTAGTGATTTTGTTGCTTTCACATTGCAAAACTGAAACTAGACTAGGATAAACACAGAGGGAAAAAATTAAGGCTTAAACCAAGTTTAATATGTAACTCCAACGCACCATCACAAAGCCCAAGAGGCAGGATATGCAATCCTGCATTCCTTATGTGCTTGTAATACTTCTTGGCTTCAGTGGAAGTTTTGTTTAAGAAAGCATATAATCAGAACTCATGATTTCATTAATTGCATGCCACAGGCAGTCCATGTGAGGTAAGAATCATGAACCAAACTGGTTGGAAGGATGGTGGAACCCATTAGCCCTGCCTGCATCTTTGTTGACCACTGAGTCTATGCAAAAAAACCATGAATCCTTGTTTTTCCCACTCATCCACACTTCCAGCTCTTCCTCGTGACAAACTGCATCTGTCATGTAGAAGAGATCACTGTACAGAGATTTCATTCAGGAACCAGTACGGTTCTCAGGTCTCTGTCACTGCATTACCCAAACTCATGGCATACTGAGGATTTCACCCAGTGCAGATCCTTACTCTGTTGGGATTTTTATATTATTCATATGAGGCACAGACAAAATTAATGTTATGTAGCTATTAGTACAGAGTGTTTTGACACAAGATATTGCATATTTCATTAGATAACCTTTGGGCAATTTGGGAAGTATCATCTAAAAAACATGTGGATGGACTTGACTTTTACAGTATTACTGTACACAAAACTTTGCCATGCATACCATAAACATAAATGACTCTACTGGGCATGTGCTACAGATAGTTTTATGGTATCTCACAAGGTTTGTTTATGTATGTTGGAAGAAATAGCATGAAACAAGAACCTCCCATATTATAAAGGTCTTTTATTTGCTAAACCACAAGCAAAGAAAAAGCATGGGCACTTGCCAGATACTTCTAAACATAAAAACAACTAATCAAATTTAAAAAGAAACCGTTCACAGGCTAAGAAATGGCAGGCAATGTTACAGTGAGGGGTAAATCTACAGTGCGGTCTCTGCTGCAAACCAACAGATAGCTCTTCAGCTACAAAAAAACCATTACCTTTCTGTATAGTACATTCAAAACTCTAGCTAATTTCTACCTATGTAACCGAACACAACTCAATTTTTGCAACACCTAACTAACAAATAACTTACAGTTTCTTTTACAACAGCCTCAGAACAGCATAACATTTTTGTTTGCCTGGTTTTGTTTTGGTGTGAAAGCATAAAGCATCACCCCCTAAATGATTAGAAAGTCTTTCAGCAAGGGAAGCCTGACTAGGAACAAGACACATTACCCACAGCTCTGTATTAAAGAAAACACAGAAACCTGTTTTTCAGTATTTAAAAAAAAATCTTCAGCAGTCTTTAGTCTCCAGAACTGTGCTGGGGTATCTTAGGAACACACAAAGCAGACACAGAATCTCCAGATTAAAAAATAAAAATTTCATTCTTAACTATCCTAACCACTCAAACTTTGTAAGGAAGCTCCCAATGATGAAAGACACATAAAAGAACAAAATAAAAAGCAAACAAAGGTATAAAAATGACTTAGGGATAAGGAGGATGAAAACAAAGGAAAGGGGAAAAAAGACCATAAGAACACTTTAAAAAACACGAAAAGGAAAAAGCATGACAATGAAAACAAATGAATCGTTGAAACTATGGTGGGAGGAACTGATGAATATTAACTTTTATTATTCCGATTACAAAATACATTTCAAAATTGGATGAAACACATTGTATGTATGTTTTGCCAAGGACATTCTTGGCAGTTGCAAAGTCAGGAAAATTATAATTCAATCAGTGAGGCATTACTTAAAACCACTTGAAAAAGCAGATCACTTGAGCCAGCAAACAGACTGCATGGGTAAAATTTTTAAGACTCAATATTCTGCAGCAATGCAGATTGCACTAGCATGTTGCAGAGTGAACCTTCCATAAATGGGGCCATTAGAAAAATAGCAGTTTTTCTTTCTGAATGCATTTCACCAATTTTTCTTCTCATAAATGATCAACAAAGCCTCATCATTTTTTCCTTATGAGAACAGTTAAGGGGGGGGGGGAGGGGCAAGGAAAAAAAAAGCACTTGCAGAGTAAAACTTTTGTTTAAAAAATCTAGTTTTAACTTTTTTAAAAAAGCTATACTGTCCAAGGCAGCTAGATCACATCTATGAAAATGGTTACTGTACGGATCGGATGCGTGTGGGACACTTTACCATGCAGCAAATCTGTGTGCTTGCCTTGGAATGGATGATACAATCCTGAAAACGGTAAGAATACGTCATTTCGTTTGTTTCTGTACTGGCAAGACCCACAACAAACAGGTCACCTTGACCTGTGGTCATGTAAACAGTAATTTCACAGAACTGCTGACACCCGGAGAATGGGATTGACTCCAAAAGGGACCATTCCCATTGGAAAAAGAGCGTGTCCCACATTCCCCGCAGTAGCGCTTATTTACATATCACTGTGATTGCGCTGCGAAGCGGTGCGTAGCAGCCCTTCGCCTTAACCCCTCGGGCTGCTCAAGCCTTGGCAGATTGCCCGTTGTGCGGTCAGATTTTCAGAGGGCCGAAAACACCGTGTCCTGGCACCCCCGGAGCGCCTTTCCCACCCGTCTCGGTCACCGGCACCCCAAGCCGCGCTCGGGCGCATCCGCAGGCGGGAATACAGGCGGGTGCCCCGCGCCGGCAGCTGGGCAGGGCGGAGGAGGCTCAGCCCCAGAACGCGGCGAGCTGAGCTCCAGGGCCATTCCAAACCCCGCTACCCGCGGAGCCGGGCGCGGCACCACCACCCCTCCACGCCCCGGGGCTGCGCGGGAAGGCACCGCACCGCATCCCGCCGCTCCCACTCCCGCCCCGCTGGGGGGGGGCCGTGACATGCCCCGCCGGATGGGGGCGGGGGGACGACTGCAGTGATGGAAAATTTTCGGCTCCTGCATCTCCTGCGCGTGCCCTCGCCGGTCCCCGCCCCTTCCGCACTTGCACCGCCCGCCCGCTCCCCATCCTGGCGGCGGGGGCGCTCCCGAACCTTCTGCAGCCCTAAGAGTGGGTCCGGCCGCCTCGTCCCGCCCGCTCCCCTCCCGCTCCCTGCCCCGGCGGCAGGAGCGGGGCACAGCCACCAGTCCTGCCGCCTGTGTCACCCCGGGGGAGGTTCGTCCCCTCGGCAGAGCCAAAGGCACTACAGGGGGCCCAGGAGTGGATAGGGGTCGTGAGTGCCTTGCTGCCCCTCGAGGGTATGAGCTGCTCTCGTGTCCCAGCGGCCGCCCCTTGCAGCCACCACGTGCTCTCGACCTGCGGAGGGAGCGATAACACAGAGGGGCCAAACGACTCACTGGCGGGGCAACCTGCACGCTCCAGAGTGGCAGCGCCAGACTGGCCTGGGAGTGGCTGCTGCCGCGGGGACAAGGAACTGGGGAGGGAGGAGGCTGCCTTGCAACATCCTGCCCCTCAAGAGACAGCAAATGGGGCCCAGCTATCCGCGCCGAGGCTCCTCCGTGTGTGTGTGTATGAGGGGCTGGTGCGGACAGTGAAGCCCACTGCCCACTTCCACGGAGGACCAAGCAGCAAAGCCCTCCGAATTTTCTGCAGTAGTTACCTGAGGAAAAGGAAGCAGTACGTTCTATTCCCCTCCCCCCTTCCCTACAGTGGGGTTTATCGTAAATCGCATCACCAGGGGGAGGCCGTCGTTCCGGATCGCTTCCCGGAGGAAACGTTCGGGGAGTCTGTCGGCTGCCCCGGGGGTCTGGGTTTGCACATGTACCGCTGCTTGCTGGTGTGTTAAAAATAGCGAGTGATTGCAGCGAGGAACTACGATGGGTCGGTGGCACCTCCGTCCCCTGCCACGCAACCCAACCACTCGGAAACGCCGGAGCTCGGCAGCGCTCCAGAGGCGGGCGCGGGGTGGAAACGGAGAGGCAGATCCTGGGTGAGCCGGTACCCACCCGGTGCTGCAGTCACGCTGCGGATGCTGCACCGGGCCGGTGGAAGCACCTCTCAGGCAGGGCGCTCTTCACAGTCACCGCAGCGTCCTGTCTCCGCCGTGTAAACCCGTGCCCCCAGTGTAAACACGAGAGAGCTGCTCGGCTCATACGTGCTAGTGGCCCCGCTCCCGACTCCCGTGGGGTACACACCGGTGACGGGCTCCCCGCCGCCCCCTGGCCCTGCCCGTGAAACGGCGGGGGGTCAGTCGGGCAGGGCGGGGGCGGCGCGGCGGCGCCGAGCGCCGCGCCCCTCGCGATGACGCGCCCACATTCCTGCGTGAAGAGCGGCGGCACCTCGAGGGGGCCGTCAGATCGGGAGAGACGCCGAACCGGCAGCGACGCAATATTTTCTTTCCCTTTGATACCGCTGGCTTTTTTTTCTTTTTTTTTTACGTGACTTTTTTTCTAACCTTTATTTATTTAGGGGTTTGTTTTCGCTGACGTTTAATAGTTAAGGGCTTTTTTTCCCTTGCAAGAAGCAGCCGCAGAGACAGGAGCATCTCCTTATTCCGAGGCTTCGGAAGGAAACCTCGCTTCCGAGTTCTTGCGGAGAAGGTACGGCGGGGGCCGGCTGTTACCGGGCCGCCAGGAGGAACGGGGGGACTTTCCGGACAGAACGCGGCTCGTCCTTCGCGCTTTGCACGGTGGCAGCGCCCCGGCTTGCCCAGAGCCCGCCGGGATTCGGCGGGACGCGCTGCCGCCGCTGCATCCCAGAACGGTGGCGAGCCTGCAGAGCGGCTTGCGGCGCGACGCGGTCCCGCGGCCGGTTTGCGTTTTTCCACTGAAAACGCCGGGATGCGCGGTGTCGCCGGCGCGGCGGGGGGAGGGCCGTAAACACGGGGACAGCCGCAAGGCGGGAGGCTCCGATGTGACAATCGCCCGCGGGTGTTGCATCAGTCGGGGGGGGGAGGCGCGGGGGGGGGCCGGTGCCGGTGCGGGGGGGGCAGTGCCGGTGCCGGTGTCGGTGCCGGTGTCGGTGCCGGTCCCGGTGCCGGTCCCGGTGCCGGTCCCGCGGCGCGCGCGCTCACCTTTGTCCGCGCGCCCCCCGCCCCGCTCCCCCGGTACTTTTCCACTGTTCGGCGGGCGGGGGCCGCGCGGGCACGTGACGGGGCGCGCGCCCGCTGCGGCACTGACGTCGCCGCCCGCCCCCTCCGCAGGCGCGGCGGCCCCGGCGAGGACAAAAGAGCGGCCCCGCCAGCATGAGCAACGCCGAGATGGGCAAGTTCAACATCTCCCCCGACGAGGACAGCAGCAGCTACAGCTCCAACAGCAACGACTTCACCTACCCGTACCCCACCAAGCCGGCCGCCATGAAGAGGTGAGCGGCGCCGCGTGTCCGCCGGCGTGCGGGAAAGACCGCGGGAATGGATGCGGGAATGGCTGCGGGAAAGACCGCGGGCGGAAACGAGCGCGGCGCTCCGCGCCCCGAGGGAGCGACCGCGGGGTGGTTCGCCCGGTGCTGTTCCGTCAGTTCTCTCGCTCGCCTTTGAGATGGATTGGAAGTGCGGGACGGGAAGTGAAGTGTCGGTTTCCCGTGACAGTCACTGTAACGATGCGATGTTGTTTTGCAGCCACTATGCAGATATTGATCCAGAAAACCAAAATTTCTTGCTCGACTCCAATCTTGGAAAGAAGAAATACGAAACTCAGTATGTAAGTACATAGCAATGATGTTTCAAATAAAGAAACAAGCAAAAATGTACTGTCAAGTGTTTGCTTTAATTCCGAGATGAGTAAGAACTTTCTGTTAACTATTACCTATCTCCCTTTTCTCAGCATCCGGGTACTACTTCCTTTGGAATGTCAGTATTTAATCTGAGCAATGCTATTGTGGGTAGTGGCATCCTTGGTCTTTCTTTTGCCATGGCTAACACTGGAATTGCTCTTTTTGTGTAAGTATCTTTTGGTTCATAAGAAAAAAATCTTTCTGCTGTGTAATTCATAATGAAAAAACACTTGGTGTAAGAATATGACCTCTGGAAAATATACAGTCATTTCCATAGGTGCAGAATTACATTTTAGGCTTTATGGCTTGTTTTTAAATTTAAAAACTGTGATACATTCAGAAGGACTTACAAAAATTAAACAGGTTCATTGCAAGTTCTGCAACCCACAAAAACATTTTACAATGAATTTTACTTTCCTTAGCTGTGGTTTCTCCATGAATAACTGATAGACTTCTCTTGAAAATTCATTATCCAAGTCCCAATCAAGGACATGGTCTCCTTTTCCTCAGCTGACATTTTTGTGCCTACAGAGTTACAATGTACTTATATCAATAAAGAAATCCTTTTTATTGCTATGCTTTCACTCAATTCAGGAAACTGTTTTCAGTTACCCCTAAAAAAAGTGCTATCCATATGCAAGGAAGGGACGTAGAATAACCATATCTTTATTAGTATGTCTACATTAGCAAAAGCTTTCAGGTGTAAGTCAGAACCATAGTAATATAATTGGAAATGACATGAGGAAACTGTACAGATTACATGCAGTGCTTTTAAATGTCTTGGGAAAGTACATTTTTCATGTATTGCAGGCAGTTCAGCTCACATGATGTGTAACATCAGTGACTTGACTGCAAGTGAGCATCCATGGATATGTTTAAAGGAAATTTGTGCTTTTATCCTGTAAACAAATAAATGTGCTGAATGTTCAAGGACATGTGAAGAATAATGTTTAGTTTGAAATTTCCCTGACTCTCTTGCCCCATGTCCAGAAAGTAGGTCGGATTTACTTCCAGATGTTTCACTTTTGTACAGAGTGATGTTCAAGTTCCCTGGGAAAACTATTCATGTATAAAGTTCTGATCCAAAAGATTTTATTTTAAGTATATAGTGAATTGTTAATCTTCTACTAAGATTTTCCACTTACTTAGATGATGATAAACTGAATGAACAACTTAGCATGGATTCAGAAGAGATAGATACTGCATCTTCTCTACACATCAGTTTCATGCTCTAAAGATGTTCTGCAGCACGTTTAAGATAATCAGCATAATGCACATTAGAACGTGTGTGAGGAGAGAAAAAAGAGATTTAAGGTTAGATACTTGAACAGACTTACTTGGGGGGTCCTTTTTTCTAAGGAAAAAAATGTTCAAAACTGTTAATTTAACAATGGGGTGCTGAGCTTAGTTGCCTTTCATTTCCAGATACTGCATTCAGATCTATTTGCATTAGTTCTGTTTCAAAAACAAACTAGCTTGTTACCCTTCAAAACTTACTGTAGGTTGTATAGTTCTGAGGCAGGAAAGCAGTTAATCACTGATGATACTAAGGTTTTATGATGACACTGAAGGCATTACAGGCATGTTTTAATAACAAGGTTATAGATTCAGATCCAGATGCAGTTGATTAAGGCAATAAGTTCTTCAAAGACTGCAGAGTCACTTGTGTCAATGCTGCAACTTGTCACTTGTGTCAGCACTAAATAAATGAATAGTATGGGTCTGGAGCCAGAAATGGAGTGAGCTTCAAGATGAGTTTGCCAGCTGATCTTGTCAACACTGTAGGCAGCTATTCCAGGTTACCACTGAAGGGGGTCCAGGGTATGTGCTGTTTAAAAAGTAATGTAAACCTGGCACATCTGGGCTGTGCTGTTCCTAGTTGATTGCTGAGTCAAATCCTGGTTTAACCTCTGCCTGTCAGAAATAGACGGGTTTGTGTGAATTGGATTGGTGCAGTAACACAAGTTTCCTAAATGCCTGGTACAGATCTGTGAAGCTTTGCTCAGATCTTTCGGTTTCCAGTTCTTTGTGCTGCATTTACTAATTTCACCAGCATTAAAAATGATGCAAAAGGAGATGTAAAGCATACTCTAGGAGTGCTAAACGTAGCATACCATTTTTGAGCAGATAGGCTGATTCCTATAAAGCAGAATACTTGTATTGGTATAAGACTAGGGGGTTTTTTTTAATGTATTGTAATTTTCCACTGTGCTCTGCAGCAGCTGAGAAGTCCCCCCTAGCGTGCCACTCCAGAAAGTGCATTTGTTGAGGAAGATTTGTTGTTGAGAGATCTGAATTTTGGGTGAATCAAATGTGCTTCTGGAAATAATATGCACTGCCTGTGGGAAAGATAAACAAGCCACTAGCAATTCCCATGTAAGCACACCTGAAGAGTTAACTTCTTAGGAAAGAATTTTTAATTTTTTTTGAATGACAGCGGATACATATTTCCATTTGACAACACAGCTCTCAAAGTGTCTGAATTTTCAGTCAATTCTGTAAGATTTTTGCAGTTTCATCTTTACATTAAAAAAGATCTAACACAGATTTAAGCTGAAAAGCTGATTTCTTTTAAGACCAAGAGATGATTTTCTCTTCAGTTGTTAGTCACAACTTACATGACACACTGTTGAACAAGGATAGGAAGACAGGATAAATAGTTTCTTACAAGGATACAAACCCCCACGACCACCATTCCCATTGCTACTTTGTTAAATTATTTATATCAAATGTAGCAAACTATAATTGCCCGTGGCTTGGCAAGTGCTTTACTCCACTTTACACTGCAGAAGTGTTGTTTAATTCTACACTTGAATTTCTTTGTACGCCTCTGAAATGCAATTTAGTATAAAATCCTTTCTAAACTAGGCCTTAATGGGGTTTTGAGAGTGCTTTCAGCTGACCTTAAAATTTAGTTTTTTCCTAGATAATATTTTAATATGCATAATGTTTATGTTCGATACACCTTTATTTAATAGGGCTATAATAAGTCATTTATGGCTATTACAGATTTGCATGTTTTTTCTTCCCAGGATACTCCTGCTGTTTGTCTCAATATTTTCTTTGTATTCAGTGCATCTTCTTTTGAAGACTGCCAATGAAGGAGGTATGGAAAATTATTATTCTACAAACATATGGTATTTTTTTCAAATGGTATCTTTGTGAAACTCACCTTTCCAATGAAATATTCTGTTTGCTTTTAGGATCTTTATTGTATGAACAGTTGGGAATGAAGGCTTTTGGTATGGCTGGAAAACTTGCTGCTTCTGGATCAATTACAATGCAGAACATTGGAGGTGAGGACAAGATCTTAAAATGTCTGTACTGTCAATAGTAATTGTTCCCTACTTATTCTTGGAGACTTATTTTTCACACAACATGTGTTCATTAACCGCTTGTGTTCAAGTGAAGTTATGAAACATGTTATGTGATTCTTGCATCGTGTGGCATATTCTATATTTGTAATGATCTATGATGTTATTCACCTACAGCTATGTCAAGCTACCTCTTCATAGTGAAATATGAGTTACCATTGGTCATCAAGACATTTATGAACATCGAAGAGACCACAGGGTAGGTGTTAGAACTCCTCATCAGAGAAACTATTAGGAGAAACAAATATGGAGACTGTATATATTTTTATATGAAGACCACGTTCGGTACACCATAGGGTAGCTTCTTACTCAGACAGAAATACAGTAAGTTTCCCTTCCCCTGAGTGCTTCACTTCATTTAGGTCAAGCCTGACCTGGGAAAAGGGTAGAAAAATACAGGTATCTCATCATATTACAGAAAGCCGTTCTTTAAAGAACATCAGGTAAGTGTTAATGTATGTACCAGCCATACATACTCAATAAGGAAAGATAAATGTGGTTATGGTTGGTTTGTTTTGTTTTGTTTTTTTTTTCTTACTGCATTCACACTGGTTTGGTCTGATTAATTTGGTTTTCTAGTGTTAATATTGTGGGAAGTGATTAAATATAAGATTAAGGTGCAGTTATACAATGAATGTCTGAAGGAATAAAAACGTTCTCAAAAAGATAGTGGGATTAAATACTGACCTAAACCAGAGTTTCTATGCCCAAGACTTAACTGGTGGGTGCCTTGCTGTCTAGCCCTGGAGACACCTTGACTCCAGAGTGGCTTTCATGCTGGGCTTTAAAAATAGGTACCTTAGGTGGGATTCATTGTATCTAACTATACCCTCTGAAAGTTAGATTTTGAGCTCATCATTACTCTGGTCATTGTATAATCAGTGGAGAAAGGTGATCCTCTCTAGTTGGCAGTTCAGTGCACCTGTCTTAGACACATGTTTTGGGCATCTCCAAAGAACAGTTAATTGTATCACTCTGTATTGAGAGGGTATGTAAAAACAAGATGCCTGAGTTCAGATGGATAGAGTTAAGTGCTATAAATCTCACTCTTCAGAGTTGTACTTCTGTGCCTTGTCCTGAAGTGTCCCAGTCTTGAGAGGGCTGAGCAGCTCAAGACTCCAACTTACACCTAAGCCTGAGTTCAGAAGGTAGGCATTTTTCTGCCTGTGTTCCCCAAGGGGTGTTCAAGCCATTTGGTGGTGTTCATACAGCTTGCTGATAGATACTGTCATAACAACAGGGCTAGCCATCTCTCTCTTCTTTTTTTTTTTTTTTTTTTTTTAAATGTACTTGAATACTGCACCTACCCCATCTACTTAGTAGTGTTACGTTTACAAATTTGCTGGGAAGGTTCATTTCTCTCCTTTGACTGAATTCAAGTCCTTATTTTTCAAATTTTAAGAAAGTCCCTGGCATAGCCAGTACTTAAAAGGGGGCTTGGAGGCAAGTATTTTTAACTGTCCCATCTTCAGTAAAGAGTTCAAAATTAGTTGCAGTTCAAGAGGGAAACTTAAATTCTGTGAATCTCACTAGATACAGCTGCTGCTTTGAAAATCTGGTAGAGAAAATTAAGAAATCAAGATCTTTATCTTAAATGTTTTCTTGTTGGCTGACATTGGCTGACACTAAGTAGCTGTACACTGATTTAAAGTAAATATTTTCTCAGTGTTCTGGCAACTGTGAACCCCATTTAACTTACTTTTTCCGTGCATTGCTTAGGGGAGTCTGGGTGGCTACCCTTGGCATGGACTCCACTCTGGCAGCCTGGTGCCTAAAATGTAAGCACTTACCTGTTTAACTGTCCCAAAATAATGCTTACTGTAAAAGATCTGGAATTCTGAGACAATATTACAAATACTAGCTCCTTTATTAAAATTTGTGTAGCAAGTTTTAAAATAGTTGGCTGTATTTTAAAGCTGCGCAATCCCATTCTTTACTCAGCACAGAAAAACTTTGAAGTCCTTGATCTGAAAGTCCTGATGGCCTCTATACGGGGCATGCATAATAACAATGCACATTCTTATGGCTGTATCAAATGCAAGCAGTCTTTGTGCTGTGATTTCTTCTAAATTTACCACAAGACTACTGTATTTAAGAAAAAAAGATGTATGATGTTAATGCCCTATACCCCTGAACTTTCTTAAACAGTCCTTTTTACATCTACTTATCCCAGATAAAACTGATGAAAGAGATTACCAAATTAGTTTTGCATTTACTACATAAATCCAGACCAAGTCAGTTAATTACTCCATATTTCCACTACCATATAAAAGGTTGTAATTCAGCAATTGAGTTTGAATATACAAATTTCTAATTAAGTCATTAATTTTTCTTTGTTTACCTCAATAAGTGCATTTTAAAATAAATACTGTTAGATGGTACCATAAGAGGATGTAAAATACTAATATTTGGGAATAAATGCTTAGTGCTACCTTAGTTGCTTAAAGCATATAGGATGATCCTGTAGGACTTTGTTTTTCTGTGTTTCAAAAAATACGTTCTAATGCTCCAAAATGTTTTGACGAAAAAATAGCTGCTGCTTCTTACAGAATAAATGTCCAAAATGTTCTGAAGGAAAAAATTCCTAAGGTGCTCACTGTGTTTTCCCTACTGAAAGGGACTAAATGTGCCTCCAAGAGACAACCAGCGCTTGTTGGAGTTTTCTCAGCCAGTGGGCTTGAGCTACTGCATTCTCTTCAGCCCTCACCTGTTTTTCTTTAACTCCTGCAGGGCACCCAACAGAATTTTATTTCCATTAAAAGTGGAAACCCTGTTGGGGCTCTTTGCAATGTTCTAATACATCTGGAGAGTTGGGAACCAACACTTAAGAAAATTACTATTTCTTCCATGATTGATTCCCAGTTGACTTTTTTTCTAACCAGTCATTTACTTTTCTGTCTTCTGACTTCCAGATGCATATTGTTTTTATAAAAGGACACTAAAGGAAAGGCACAATGCAGGTTTGGGGTGAGATAAGAAGCTATTGTAGAGTGTTAGGCCCATATAGGAAATGGAATGCTAATCCTTTATGACATCAGGTAGTGCATTTTTTTAAGGAGCCATGTGTTGTAGAAGATAAAGGTGAAAGCTAGATTGTAAATGTAATTTTTAAATATTTGGTTACTTAAAAATATTACTCTTTTTCTACAGAGAATGGTATCTCAATGGTGACTATTTAGTGCTGCTGGTGTCTGTCATCCTCATTCTTCCCCTGTCCTTACTGAAAAATTTAGGTAAGCAGTAGAGTGCAATCAAAATAAAAGAACATTGAAAATACTGTGGCAAAATGGATCAATATGTTGTTTGAGTCTTGAAATCCCATGTGAATTAATAGCTGTTTCCAAACTTTTCTCTTGGGACTAACTAGTGTTTAGGTAATTGCTGTCAGTCTACTTGAAAAAAGAAAAAAAAATCAAGAGAAGTATCCTAAATTACAGATGTACTTTTGGAAAATGAAAGGACAGTAGATAGAGTGGCTTTAGAACAAGGCTTAACAGTAACTTTCTGGTTTTGTTCTTATTACAAAGTGACTTACTTGGGTCAGGAGTGAAATAATATAATATTGTTCCTAGTTATCCTGTAACACTCTCCAAAGAGTAGGGATGAGCCTGCGCAGTTAAATTGTCTTATCAATGTCTTTTTGTTTTAGATCCCAAGCAGTAGCAGAATATTCATACCAGATGGTTTATCTGAAATGTTTGTAATTCAGTAATATATGTGAATAATTCAGTTAACACACTTGATTGTTCGAATAATCTAGTAGTGGAACCTTAATAACTGAGAGCCTCAACATGAATTAATTTCTCAAGTTACTATTTTATGAAAATTAAGTAAATCAATAAATACAGAAGGGAAAAGGCTAAGTTATCTCATTGTGCATGCTATAAGAATTAATCGTATAATCATTCTTCATATACAATAAACAATTCATATAGGTGTTGCTGTGGGGTTTTTTCAGTGTGCTTTTTTTTTTTTCCTTCAAAGTTAAAAAGTTTAATATTATAGACCCAATGTATGTGGAGACCCTAATATGTCTTTCAGAACTTTCAGATCTGGGTTAAGATTAGCAGAAAGTCAATGAATAATTAATTTGTTCTGTGTGTAATGCTAAGAAAAATCACAATCTAAAGAGATCACTGGTAGAATGTATTTTGTCATAATGTTTTGACTTGAATGATGTTACTGTTTATTTTACCTTAAATTTTTTTTCTCTTTCTTGATTACAGGGTATTTGGGCTATACCAGTGGCTTTTCCTTGCTTTGCATGGTCTTCTTTCTGATTGTTGTAAGTATTTTCTTCTTGACTTCCAGTGCCTGTAAAACTGCATTTCAAAGTGAAATTAAACACAGTTGCTGAAAATTTTCACATCTTGCATTAGTCAAAGTAATAATAAATACATGGCTTTATTTTTAGGTAATTTGGAAGATGTTTCAGATTCCTTGTCCTATGGACAGTGACATCATTAACGCAACATTATTAAATGCAACTCTGGCACCTTTCGTAAATGAAAACATAACAAATGATGATATGTGCAAGCCAAAATATTTCATCTTCAATTCACAGGTAACTGACTGAAAATCAAACACTGTTGAAAATAACTGAGACTAAATACATAGCAGATAAATTAGGTCATTTTTTCTGCAAGTGATTGCCCAGTTCTAAACTTGGGATGTGTTAAGGCTTTCTGTTCCAGTAGACTTGGGCACTGTTTACCTCATGTAGACTGCGTGTTTCCACATTCCAAATACAGAAAAATTAGCAGAGCTTGAGGTGACTGAGTGGCAAAAAGCACATTTTTTGTTCTTCAGCACAGCATTTCTCAAACTTTCTCAAGTAAGTTAGGGGAACATTTTAAAAAGTAGATTGCAGAAGAAGATGAAGGAAATAAAATTGTAAAAGCATACAAATAGAAAATAATTACCAAGGTTTGAGATAGACTTGTTCTCAGTCACAAGTTCTTGACTCATGAATGCTCCCAACTACAGTGATGAATGTCCACACATGGAGAAGTATGTGGAATGTGCAATACCAAGATCAGGCTATAATGACTTAAGCCTATGAGTTGCAGAACATAATTTTGAATGCAAATACATTCAGATCAGCATGGACTTCAGTGACATTTGAGGCTATTTGGTCCTCAGGGTCTGGGTTTTAAAAAATGTGAACATGTGTAAATTTTTTCCAAAGTTTCCAGTGTAAAGAATAGCTTAGTCTTTATCAAAAAACAAACTAATGTCTTAAGTCAAAACTGAAGAATCTACTGGTGATTTTTTTAAAACTTAGTTTTTAATGTCTGTGGAGATATTTAAGAAAGATACTTTTTTTTTTTTCAGACTGTCTATGCTGTCCCAATCCTAACATTTTCTTTTGTCTGCCATCCTGCAATTCTTCCTATTTATGAAGAACTAAAAAGGTAAATGTTAAAGATACATCTGTAATTTCACTAAACAAAGTAATATGAAACAGTATGTTCTCAAACTAACAATGTTTCTTTTCCTTACAGCCGAAGCCGTAAAAGAATGATGAATGTGTCCTATGTGTCTTTCTTTGCCATGTTCCTCATGTATTTATTGGCTGCTCTCTTTGGATACCTGACATTTTACGGTGAATATTGCCTTTTCTTTTAAATTATTTACGTTCTGCAAAGCCACAGTATTATTTTAAAGATAGAACAAGCAAGCATTTACTATAGGTTCTAAATATACGCTGTCTGTTGGGGGTTTTTTTAGTACTTCTATAAGTGCACCCCCAAAAGGAGATCAGTGGTAGAATTAGGCCCAAGACACAGGATTAAAACTGGATTAGAACATACTCCATACCTTCAGGTCATCCCTGTGTAAAATGGAGCCATCATTACAGGAGCTCTCAAAGCTTTCAATTCATGTTGATGGGACTGTAAAATTTGCGTAGAATTTAGAGGAGAAGCTGTTAGTTGTTTTAAGAAGCATGTCAACTACATCTAATTAAAACACTATTTTCTTTATAGGAAAAGTTGAACCAGAACTGCTTCATACCTACTCTGCTTATCTGGGTGCTGATGTTCTCCTTCTTATTGTACGTCTTGCTGTACTTATGGCTGTAACCCTCACTGTACCTGTAGTTATTTTCCCAGTAAGTCATTTTTTTTAATATGTTACTGGCATTTTTTATTTTCATCACCTGTACTGCTGCAGTCATTTACTTACTTGACAACTGAAAAAGGAAATTTATTCTAATAAGCTTGATCAAATATAGTTATACTGTTAGTTCAAATAAATATGCAAGAGTTACAAAGCAGCAGATACAAATGCATTCAGTTACATTGTTTTCCTGGTATGGTTTAATTTGGGAAATGAAATAGATTACACTCTTGCATTAGCAGTTTACAAAGGTCAGCATGTTTTTGTATGTGCATTGTGAATATAATCTGACCATTTAGGTCCATATTGTTGAGCAGCATCCTTAGATGTGACAAAATTCCCTGGAATTTATTTTTGTTCAAGAGAGATGTTTTTCCTTGGTGTTTTTCTCCATTACTGACTGCTTTGAAAATCTAAATCACTAAAAGAAAAAAAAAAAAAAAAAAGATCTGCCTTTCAAGTGCAGAAAGTAAATATCTTTAAAAAAAAACCCAAAAAACATTCCTTTCATCTTTCAACTTCCATTAAAATATGAAGTGTTCAGGAAAATTATGTTAAAAATACTTTCAGAGGGAAGGTCTACCTTAGGTAACAATGCCTGTCTTCCACAATAAAGACTAAACTGTCTTTTTTTTTTTTCTCTTCCACTCCCACCCATCCCCTTCAAAAGATCCGCAGTTCCATTACCCAGCTGCTGTGGGCAGGGAAGGAGTTCAGATGGTGGCGTCACTGTTCCATTACAGTTGCTCTTCTGGCATTTACCAACGTGCTTGTTATCTTTGTCCCTACTATTCGAGACATATTTGGATTCATTGGTAAGCACTGTCTTGTCAGTTCAAGCAGTCTTTCACATTTTAGAAAAGGCAGTTCCAGTGTAATTGAAGTATGTGTACCTGTTTATGAATATTTATTTCTTTACTTTTTCTATACAGGTGCTTCTGCAGCTGCCATGCTGATCTTTATACTTCCTTCTGCCTTCTATATCAAATTAGTGAAGAAGGAACCAATGAAATCAGTGCAAAAGATTGGGGTATGTATAGACAGATATGTAATTACACTTGCTTACTAGTTCAGAGGAAAAAAAGCTTTTCTGCTTCATGATTTAACAGTGTTGAAGTCCTGGTGAAGATAGTCAGTGAATTGGCATTTAATGTTATCTT
Organism: Acropternis orthonyx; assembly: GCA_035583155.1. NCBI lineage: Eukaryota > Metazoa > Chordata > Aves > Passeriformes > Rhinocryptidae > Acropternis > Acropternis orthonyx. The sequence continues at coordinate 30,039,946 of JAWWEU010000040.1, read as the reverse complement.
AATTAACATGCGGGAGCTGCATAGGAAATAAGAAGCTAAGGGAAGCTAAGGAGCTGGCCATCACAAGGCTTGGTTCACTCCAGTGACTTCTCTCAGCCTATGTCCCCCAATTTCAGCAATAGTTGGGTCATTCTGTTTCTGATAAAAACCAAATTTCAACAGAATACTCTTAAGAGCTATACTTAAAAAAAAAAAACCAGTCTTTAAATATTCTTTTAAGACTTATTTATGCCGTTTCTCCCCCCTTCTGCCAATCATTTGGGTTATCCTGACTGTTCGTGGGCTCTGACTAATTGTAGACATACTGACTCAGAATCAAATCTTACATACTGAGTCAGAGTCAAGTCAGTGCAGTGGCACAGCCTGACAGGTGTCAGCAGCTACATTAACTTTCCTTAGCTGAGGGTGAGCTCTGCTGTACTGAAAAAAGTGTACTTTTTGATTTGAAAAAGGACCCCCAAGTATGAGAAAGATACTGAGCTCCTAATCATTGACTTGATCTCTTGTCTCTTACTTTGTCAGCCATGAGCAATGACATTTGTGCTATACATCAGCATGACTTTATAGCTGTATGTCATGGTTTAACCAACAGTGTCATGGCAGAATCTGAAGCACTTCTTTTATGTTTTCTTTTTTTCAGGCTGCCTTCTTCTTTCTAAGTGGCATACTTGTGATGACTGGATGTATGACACTGATTATTCTAGACTGGACCCAGAATGTTACATCTGATGGCCATTAACTGCCCTGGTTTAATCTCTAATACTCCACTTCAAATGCCAGTGTTCACTCAGATACCTACTGAGAACAAAAATGAGCTATTCAGCTTCCTTTAAAAGGCAGATTCTTTGTTGATGGTTCTTCTGACTGTAGAATATCAGAACTGTGTCTTTAGGAAACTATTCTGCATGATGGAAGTGGATATTAACATCAAACCATGTGAGTGTCTGGCTGAAGGAAGTGACAACTTTATTCCATTCCAGAGAATGGACAGAACTCTGTAGACTTTTATCAAGCCATGTTTGGCTTTCGTCATTGTTACTTGGATATTTTGTTATTTTACTTGAATGTGCCTAATGGAACCATTTGATGTGAGAAAGAACTCTTTAATTTACAAAAAAGTGTTTAAATAACCAATGAGAGAGAGAGAGAGAGAAACACTTATTTTTTGTACCAAAAATTCTTATGAACCTCAAAAGCACTATTTTGACTGTAAGAAACACTTTTCTAAAAAGAAGGAAAGAATAACATAGAAGAGCTCATTAAGAATATTTAATCAGTGTCCTAAATTAAATTATTAAATTTAGTTTTACTTTCTCGATCTCTTCACTCTCGTGACCAGTGACAGGACTCGAGGATACGGCATGAAGCTGAGTCAGGGGAGGTTTAGCTTGGATATCAGGAAAAGGTCTTTCACCCAGAAGATGGTTGAGTGCTGGAACAGGCTCCCCAGGGATGTGGTCACAGCACCAAGCCTGTCTGGGTTCAAGAAGTGTTTGGACAATGCTTTCAGACCCATAGTGTGATTCTTGGGGTGTCCTGTGCAGGGCAAGAAGTTGGACTCAAGAATCCTGATGGGTCCCTTGCAACTCAGCATATTCTATGATCCTTTAGAAGAAATTTTATTTTAAAACTGCTTCTGATGACCAAAACAGAAAATGAATGAATTCAGGTCAAAATTCTCTGATACTAAATGCTTCCCATGAAATTCATCTAGTTCAAATTAGAGTGAAAGTAATTCTGAAAATCATGTCAATTTACTTGATAGCTACAGTTACCTTAGTACCCAAAAATGGTGTGGAAACCCACATTGTCAAGTTTTTAAGAAAACCACCATTTGAAAATGAGTACATTTGAGAAAAGCTATGGTAATCTGAAATTGTAAAGATGGCATTGACATTTCCCTTCTTGAGGTACTCAGTAGTGCAATTGAGTAAAACAGGGTTTGGGATTTTTGCTTTTTTGTTACTTTTTTTTTTTCCTATTGTAGATATAAACTGAATGGCACTGGAGCATATGATGCCATTAATACAAAACTCCCTCCTCAAGTTCCCTTTATTATTGTCCATTGTCAGTTGTAGCAATGTTTGTAGGGGTTTTTTTCTGTCCAATATATCTTGAAACACTCTAGGAAAACGAAAAGATCCTAACGTAGTCTACTACTTGTATAATATTCAAAAACTGTACAGTATTTCTCAAATTTCTCATCCATTATTGGATTTTTGAATTACTTGACTATTCTGTTTCTGAGTCAAATCCACGAAATAACTGCACCAATATTTCATGCTTGGTACAAACTCTCTTCACATACACAGCTGGGATTCCTCTTCCAATCTATACTGTATAGTAGTATTAAAGATAACCTCATAGGCTGGATAGTCATCTCATACTTGTTTGCTTCAGAAATAGATAGGTTTCTTAGGAGCCTTAGCTGATGAAGCAGGTGCTGTGTGGTTGTGATGAGCTATTTTGTTTCTAGTGCATGTTTACTCTTTCATTGTTATCCCAGGTTGAAGAGGGAGAACACTTGCATAACAGCGTACTTGGCTTATAAGAGGTTCTCAAACACAGCAATATTGGGTACAAAAGCCTAGAGAGAGATTATTAATGAAATAATCATGGCAATGTGGTCAACTGTCTTTATCTGACACAATGTTTTAAAAATCAATTTACAAAGTCCCACTCAGTCATTGTGTCAGAGAGAACAAGGGCCTGTAATCCATTGATTAAACAGTGCCTGAGACTTTTTTGCTCTTGTAGAATTAATCAGAAATACATCTTAACAATAGTCACTGTTTGGCAGATAGTGTCAATCTCTGCCCAGCCATTTGAAATCTATGGAAAAACAACTGCAGGTATTTTGTATCGATACTTCTGCATGACTGTAAGTACTGGTCACTAAGTCTATAGTGTAAAACTGTAATGAGAAGCTAGATTCCTCTTGTGTTATTTGTATTATTAGTTTGGTGGTACTCAACTGGCAATTAATGATCCTGGAGTCAGCACTGACTAACACTCCTTAGGTACTTCTCTGCCTCAGGTACTGTACATTCATGGCTAACTATCCCATGTTACCTGATCTCCACAGAAGTGCTGAGCACGTGCCTCCTCAGTACTTTGGCAGCTTTTCTTCTTCCTCCACAAATGTGCAAAGGTGGAAGAGGATTCAAATGTTGTCTACCTTTGAGCAATTTGTAGCACATAAGGGATGAAGTGCTTCCCTTGCTAGCATTTAAAAAGGAGGAAAGAAAGTGAGAAATAGTGTGTTTTCTCACAGTAACCATAGAAGAGGAAGGAGTTGTAAATGAGAAGTTACTACAAAGTCCTTCTCAGCAACCAGAAAGGAGGAAGATTTTTGTGATGACACCTCATAATGTATTTACATGTCACTGATTTTCTGAATGTAGCAATTTCCAGATTATACGTTATGTGTTACATTATTTGATGACTGACTCTCCACCTGCAACAGTAGAGTTCCACTTGGCTGGGTTGATTTCCAACACACAATTTTTTTAATTATTATTTTTTTCCAAACCTGTCTGTTTAAAGTTACCTACATTATAAACCACCTAAAAGAGCAGCTTCAGTATTAAACCACTGTTTTGTCACCTCTGTTAGACATTACTGTCTTCCATGATATTTCAGTCATAAATGTAACATGTTATTTATAAAACATTAATCCATTAAAACTGAACCTATTTTTCAATATTTATGATAGTGTATGTACATAAATTGTATGTGTGTATATACTGTAAGTATAATGTATATAATGTAGGTTTGGAATCCAGGATTTATGTATATATTCCTCTCATTACTGATTGTAACATCATTTCAAGGAGTTGTTCATGTTGTACATCTGTATAACAACTGTCAAAAGAAAGAGCCTCTTACAACAAAGTATAATGCTTACAGAAATGGAAGAAGTGTGTTACACCTAAGGTGTGTAAGAAAACACTAAGATTGTATTTATTACAAATGTATATGTTGCAATAAACACAGGAATCACTTGGGTCCATAGAAAGCATTGTTCAGGTTCATGGATACTTTTCCTCTAAGATTTACCATGGATGTTACAACTTCCTGAATGCAGCAAGTTAACAACCTTTGCGATCTAACGTATTTGTTAGGCCGCCAAATTCGGGCATCCTACAGTACATCTGTGTACATATGTAAATACTCACTGTATTGGTAGAGGCCAGCAGTCCAGCTGCAGTTGTTGGCTACACTGCTGGCCGACAACACAGTTTCAATGAAACACTGTATGTTTGTTTTAACTGAAATAAATAAATAGATAATCCTAAGCAACCGTGTGGTGTTTTTCTGGAGGGGGACATTTGGAGGATTTTCTTTAAAGATGATATTAAAACTGTACTTTTAGTTTCATGTTTACTTAACTTACTGAGCACTTTTCAGGAAAGCAGGTGGGGAAGAAAAAATTGCATATGACTATATCCACAATTTATGATTCTACAAAGATAAATAGAACAAGTCTAGGCATTAAAACAAGAGATTAAATGCTGCAAGGAACCTGCATTAGGTGATTTTTTGATTTTTTTTTTTCAGAACAGGCACAGACAGAGACAAGACTCAATGTGTTAGATCTTGTAGAAGCATAAAAAATGACTGAGTCTTGCTAAAATCCTGTGCCACTTTCCTTCATTTGAATCTCCAGGAGAAGAATACCTGCTTAGGTAAAAGTTTTCAAAACTGTGTCTGTTTCACTTCCATTTTAGAAATTGGGTATAAACCAAGTGCAGTATATCTATTCTTAGTTCTTGATAAATCTGTACCAATTCATATGAGTATCTGTCCCAAATACTAAGAATCAGGTGTGAGAGACACTGGAGTTGTAACTCAGTGTGTCACGTATAGAACAAAACATTATAGGAAAGGAATATTAAAGAGGTATAGTAAAGTGCCCTGAAATTAGGAAATGCCTCAATTAAGGTTGCATTAATTACATGATAGCGTAGTATTTTTTTCCTGGAATCCTCACTTAGTAGCTGTTCATTATTTTGTTCTTTATAATGCTTTCTGTATGTTCACAGGGTTTATTTGTGCAAAGTGTTTATTTTCACATCCTGATGAGGGGTGGGTGAATGTCCTGTTTCCTTCCTAGTTCTCACTTTAATTTCATCTTTGTGAAACACAACGTACTCGTTTGCACAATGTTGCAGGCCTGTAAGAAGGTGTTAATCAGTACACAGCTCTGGGGACCTGGAACAGGGAGATGCAGTACTGTGAAGCAGCCATGTATTTGAGTCCACAATTCAAAGTGGACTTGCTTACTTTGTGTTTCAACAGTACATGCATCTGAAGCATGACTTGAAACCTGTTTTGTGTGATCATCATTCTTGAAATGAGAACCCTAAGCATCAAGCTAACCATTTGGAAAGGTGATCAAGTCTGGAAAGGCTCATTATTAGTTTCCTGCCATCACACAAGAACTTCATAGCAGTAGAGAAGCCCTTTCCATAGAACACTGCTTGACTAGCTGAACAATTAAGCCCACCTCTATGAAATCAAGCATTTCCATCAACTTAAATTAACATGAGAAGCAGTGTTCTACTTACTTCTCCCAAGAGCTGGCTCATTCTGTGAGATGAATGAGACAGTGCCATGATTAAAAAAGAAACCAAAATTTGATTGTGACAGTCTAAAATCCTGTGCTTTCAACCTCTCTGCCTGCCACGAGGTCTGCTTCAGGAGAGGGTTAAGTTGTCACTTACAGTTTATTCACAGTGCTGACATTTGTGAATCTCGAGCTCTGTGCAGGTGACACATGGCATCTTTACTTCCAGTTCTCCCGAAATTTACCTCTTTCTTCAACCCTGGTTTCTCCAAGTCTGTCCTGTCCCAAGGTCATGCCTAGGCACCTCACCCTCAGGTGTTCATGCAGCAGCTGGCTTGTGTCAGGTCATGCCCTAAGGTCCCCTGTGGCTTAGCTCACATCCCTGTTTGCAGGGCAGCACAGCTCCCATTCAGTCTGCGTGCCCAGGTTTCTTTCCTGGAGAAATAGAGCAGAACGTGGCCAGTGTATGCCCAAATTTCAGTGCCAGAAGAAACCAAGATGTCATGAGGGAGCCTCCAATCCTGTCCTTCAAGGAGCGTGGACACGCCATCCCATCTCCAGTGTAGATGTGCCCAGCACTGGCTTCCTTGGCGTTTCTGCTTTCAGTCTTTTGAGTGTGACAGTCTAGACACCGCTTGCTTTCACATGCATTTCCTTCTGTCTTGCACAACTGCTTTCAGCTGTCATAAGGTGACTGTGTCAACTCTGTCACTCTTGCTTTCACCCTAGTCCCAGTTTGCCAGCTCCCCAGTAACACCACCTCTTGAAGCTCCTCCTGCCAGCCACCTTTCTTCATCTCACTACTTTCCTGGCTATGTGTCTATCCAAGCCCAGCACTGATTCTTACACATTTACTTTACCCAGGCACAGCTGGAAACATATTCCTTTGATTTTCCTAGTCTCTGCATAGCTGGTTTCCTTATGGCCACCACTCTAAATACAAACCTTATTTTCTTGTTCTCTGGCCATCCCTCTAGTCACAGGTCTCCAGCAGTCCCACAGGGACTACTTCAGCAGCCCAGAGAAGTCCACTTCTACAGTCAGTTTGGACATCTCTTGCCCCTTAAGCCTTTGGCCGAGCACAAAGCCCTGCTGTAGAGGATGGCAGGGGCAACTTTTCCAGGAAAAATTATTCATTATTTTTTTATGTCCTCTTTTCACTGATTTTATTCTCATATCGGCCAAGTTATTTAGTCTGACTGTTTTTTCACACAGATGTACAAAATCACCACCCTGCTGCAGTTACTTGTGATGGAAAATATCAGGAGAAGAATCTGAAGCTAGGTATCATTTAAAAGAACAGAAACATACTCTAGTAAGAGAATAGTCATTTAATCCCAATAACAGGTGGGATAATCAGTCAATAAGAGGTATTTTTAATTTTCATTATTATTTATGTATAGTAAAAAGGAGAAAAAAAAGGTTTTAAATTTGCAGAACATAAATTAATAAGTAATATAGGTTGGATAAGTACTAACAATAATGTAGAAACTCTGTACAGGTCTTGGAAAGGAAGTTTAACTTATATAACTATTTTTTTCATGATCTTTACAAGTCTTCTTCATATCATTGCCAAACAGCTCAGATTGCAGCAAAATTAAATAGAGCCAAGTGAGGTGCTACGGGTATTCCCAAATGCTCAGGAGTTATTGGGCTGGGGCTAACACGGTCAATCACGTCTGCTTTTTGTTAAAGTAAATATCAGTTTGTGGACCTCCAATATTTCTCCTTCCTGTTCACTTCAGTAAAATGACTCAATGCGCCAGTGAGTGCACGTCAGGGCTGGAGCCCAGGTGACTACACAGAACAGACAGACAGATCTCATGAGAGGTGGCATGAGTTGCCCCACAGGCACCTCACCCTGCCTGCAGCACTGTCACTGGAGACCCTACTTGAATCCCTACTGAGGACTTGGGCGATAAAACTGGCAGGCGTTTCCGCTGTGGGCAAGACATGGGGAATGAGCTCCAGCACCATGGCTGAGGAAAACACTAAAACGGGGATCAAAAAGGCCACAGTAGAGCCTCAACTTTGTGGAAATGTGAAGTTAGTATGTGGATAGCATGAGCAGTTTCCCTTTTTTCCATCAGAAAACAGTGGCAACCAAGAGACCTTCAGGAGATCAGTTTGAAATAACTGCCCCTAAAATATTTGCATTTGTGCTTGCTTTTCTGACACGACTGAGGACTCATCCACTGTGAAACTGTTGCTCTGTGAGGATTGCTGGGCTTCAAATGAAAATAGCACATGAGGAATGTGTTTTTCGGGGAAACAAGAGAGGAAGTTCCTAAGAACACTACCTGCAGGAAACCAAGCTGTCACAAGAAGCTGCTGAAGTTACCAGGGGCCAGCAGTGGGTGCAGTTATTTCCTGCCGAGGAGTAGTGCCAGGAGCATGCTGCATACACCATCCTGCTTGCAAAAATTGAGCCAAAATATCTTGAGTGCAGGAAATTATGAAATCTGCACTAACATGGATCGACCGCCCATGGGGACTGTCTGTAGCCTGCTGCCATCACACAGTTTTCTGCTTGTGCCAGGTTTTGGCACTTGCTCCCTTCCCAAAGAACAAATCCCAAAGGTCTCCTGACATACTGCAAAGATGATGTTTCCAAGCACAAACAAGACTTACATTCTTCTTAACAGATTATTAAAACCATGGGTGTCCCAGGAAACATTTTGAAGTCATGCTTGATATAACGACCGTGGTTTGGGGTGACTCCGTGTGCATCTATGTCTGCATGTACACACTGGGAATCAATAATACAGGGCCTCTTACAATCTATTTGCACTTACATGGAAAGACAATAAAAATTCAAATGGGGAAGTGAAGAAAACAAGTTCCTCTTCCGGTAAACCAGACAAGAGCCAGTATTGATTTCTACACTGATATTGCTTTTCTCAGTCCCAAAAAGATCCATGATTCCCAGATTCCTCTCATGCATGGAACTTTGGAAGCCCGTACTCATTCTAATAGCCACTGCAAGCTGGCCCTTAATCTTCATTTCTTCTGTGAGACCATTCATTTCAGTTATGCTGTATTTCACATCCTGGCTCCTTCAGATCTTATGCAGTTGATGTGAACATCAAATTGATTATAAGACATAAGTGCAACAACCTTTTTTTCCCCAGGACCCAGCCCTAAGCTCTGCAGTGAGCTCTTGTAAACTACCAGCTGGGTCACAGTGTATTTCAAAACTGAGTTTGTAGTTTAACATAAAACAAATGTTTTTGGTTTTTTGCTGCCACAGATTTCTACCCCTTGTGGTAGGTCAAATGCAGCACTTCACTACTGCTGCATTTAACAGAGCCAGCTTCCATCTTGTGGTTAAATTTCTCAACACATTTAAACAATCGGTATCTAGAATCAACACACTGCTTATCACCAAATCCCAGTGAAGAAGTCCTATGATGGTCATTAGACCCGAGCATAGCTAACTGCTGGAATATCCATCTGTCCTCCTCTACAAATTTTAGTTTGGCAGGGAACTTCGGTCTTCTTCTCTTCTGCATTTTCTAGCAGCAACTTCACCAGAACTAAACCTCTGAAGTATTTCCTTTTTTAGTTCAATATGGATAAGTGTATGAAAGAATCAGATACAATCTTTGTCATCCAGAAACTTTAGAGAACCATGAAGTCCTTTTGAAAAAAGCATCAACAACTACTTAGAGTAACTACTTTGATTGCCTTCTTATTTTTACAAATATTGAGTAAACTTAAACACATGGAACTTAAAGTACTTTTACAGTTTCTTTTGTTTCTATCAGTTCTGCTGTCAGCTGAGCTGAGCTGCTTGTGTGATTCTGACCTTTTCCCTGCTGAAGTGACAAGAATGGTGCTTTCCCTGTCTGTGCACAATGAGTGCACATAGTCCAAAAACAGAGAGATAAAACTCTTTCTCTGCAGAATCTTTCCTCTCACTCTTTTTCAGACTAATGTATTGTAGCTTTACCTTCTCCATCCACTACAGACCCATGAGACCATTCACTTTGCTAATTCTCACAAGGTTTTACAAACTCTTAGTACTTTTTTTTTAATCACAAATACAGATCTTTGCTTTTCATTTGCTTTGTAGTTTCTGGTACGATCTTTTCAGGGACTGTAAAGATGAACATAATTCAAAGTGGAAGTACATAGGTTCTTTTCACCTAGTCTGACTGACTGCAGTATTCTGTAGAAGTATAAAAGAGGGGAAATATTTGAAAGACTAAGTGATAAGGAAAACAGTGAGAAATATTGCAAGATCATGGTAAGAGTATGACAGCCAACTGATGCATTAATGTCACTAAACTATGACACTGGAGAGCTTAATTGAAAATGTAACAGCACAAAGTTTTCTCTACATTCTCCTGCTGCAGCTTGGCCATGTTTGCCTGCTGCCCTGCACAGTGATCTGGTTTGCAAATCCTCAGGGGGTTCGTGCTTTTCTCCATTAGCCAGTGTTTCCTTTAGCCATGAGCCCACTGTCCCTGCAGCCTTCCAAGGAGCTGGTGGACGTGGAAAGCTGGCAGATGCAGGGGCAAAGAGGTGGGCAGACCACTGAGTTGGCTGATGCCCTAAAGAGAAAGGTGTCCAAGAAAAAAATTCAAGTGTGTGCTAATAAAAGGGATGCTTGATCAAAGGCTCCTGCTTCATGGTACCTGAAGGGTAAAAATGAGACCTGCCAGCAGCCAGTTATCCTGCACAGGGAAAGGAGCTGCCACTGTTGACCAAGCACCCATCACAATGGGGTCTGCTGGCCCCTGCTTGCAAGCAGGTCGGTGTCACTGAGGGCTCCCACAAGCAGGAGTGAAAACATAGACAACAACTGTATTTTTGGAGTTGGCAATGGAACTCACTGAAGCACAAGTCACAGCAGAAGAAAGCAAGCCAGAAGAAACACAGGAGTGAAAAGGCCTGTAGAGAAACAAAGAAGGATAATGATTTCATGATTGTGAAAGAATGAGAAAGTAGACCCACTGACAAATGAGAAGGGAGATGAGAAGAACATCTGTGCAAAACGTAAGAAATCCCAAAGTGGTTTTGTGGTTATTTGTTTGCCTCCTTGCCTTCCCTGAAAAGGAAAGGAGAAAGGACTTTGTGGAAATAATCCTGGGTAACATACATAAAACAGAATGTGTGAAGAAATAACCATCAGCCAGCCCAGCCTGTAAAGCAACCGAATTAATAAATATTCATAATCCTTTGGAATTATTTTGAAATTATGTGAAAAAGTACTGGAGAAAACTGTACATGTTGACAGTCTCCAGGGGAAACCTGAGTCATTACTTAACTCTTGTTATTTAGTGCCCACAAGGCTATCTTCTATCCCACTGGCACATAAACATAAGTAATAAAATAAATCACTGTAAGCCAGAACCTTTCCTGCTATTACTAGCATTTATATGCTTAGTGAAATCAAGGGGATAGCTTATCAGAGTAGCATGGAGGTCCAATCACCATTTAAACATGGATTTTTAGAGAGGATAACCATTACAAATAAGCCAAAAAGAGATGACTGTTTTTTTCAGACTTCATCTGTTTCTGACTCTTAGACTAACATCCATAAACCTTTTCCTGTACTGGTTTTCAAGCTGACAGTAGGGAAATTCATCCTGGAAAATAAAGAAGTGCTGGTTCCTGCCACAGCAAAGTGTCTCAGGGCAGCCAAGAAGTGGTGGCAGCAACAGTTGGCGTATCAGCCATGGCCCATGAAACAGCCAGTGTGGCCCCACAACAGCCCTTACAGGCAAACTGCAGGCAGATCATTCCTCCTTCTCCTAAGCAGCCACAGAGCAAACACACAGGCCTTTGTGTGCCTCTCTCCAGAAAACCGTTCTCTCATTTTATGAAAAACTTTTGCCGTGATGAGTTTTGGTGCTACAAATATAAAATGTAAAACATTCGCTAGAGAAATAGTGAGCCTGATACATAGCTTTGAGGGACCCTAGGATTGTCACTCTATACCAAAACATACCAGTGATGTTGCAGGCTTTCTGGTCACAGTCAGTTACAATATTCCGAATTACATGAATCTTGTAAAAATTGCAAAGTCATAAACAAGCTTCTGACCTTGAGTTAGTAACCTCACTTCCTGAAAATAAATCAACGTAAAATGGCAGTATTGATGCAATCTTCCAGGAACCAAACAGGAAGGAAAAGACAGTAAGTATTTTTTTCTGGCCTAAAGATTGATGGTGATATTCACATTTGAAGGGATGAATTTGCCTTGAGCCATAGGAAATATCTTTGTTCTTGGGGATTTAAAAACAGCCTTTGTGGAACAAAACTGATGGCCTGAACTATGCCTGTGTTTTGAGGAAGGATAACTTTGCCTGTTCAAAAGAATAATAAGGTGAAGAAGTATGTTAATGGAATGTGAGGCTGTTTTCATTTTTCTTTATAGCTGGCTGCACCAAAGGCAAATGACACTGGTGAATTATTTTCAAGACCATACCAACACAGAAATCAAAAGACCTTTAGATTTTGAATAATTAATTTGGATCATGTTGCTGTTGTCAAGTTGTTCACTTATCCAGAAGACTCAAAAATGGACAAATTCTTTGCTTTGAAGAGATTTATAGTCTTAACAGTGGTGATCTATCTCACATGATATTGATACTAACTGTCACATATTTACATGCACTTTTTTTAAACCTACCACAAAGTTAATAAGGATTACTTGAGGCACTAACAGAAAGAGAGCTGCAAATCCCCTCCAAAACCCACTGAAGGTGGTCACTCATCATCTAACAAAATTTTCTACACAGAAGAATGTCTAAGTATTATTAAAACCATCTTAAACCTGACAGCATCACTCTTACACTCCCAGGGTTGCTTTTATTGCTGGAACATAAGCAGCTGTGCTCCAAGTGCAAGGATGTTGCTGGAGGAAATGAGCAGCACTTGGTCCAGCCTTGCTGAACTTAAAGGCAAAGCTGGCCTTCCCTGAATGATGCCTGGGTCTCTGGGGATGCAAATTAAATATATGCTTTAAGCAGCTTGAATGGTCCCACTAACTAATGCTTATTTTAAAGTAACTTTGAAATGAAGCCTAAAACAAGTTGGTTTCTTCTATTTTACCAAAGACCTCCTATACAAAATTAATTTGGAAACTGAAAAAAGAAAATGAATTCTGCACTGAAACAAGTAAGTAATGGGACGTGCTCAGAAAGGTGACAGGGAGAAGCCCTGCATCATAAGAAGAGTTACCCCAACTCCCAGGCCTGCCATGGCTACCTAATCCTATTACAAACCATGCTGGATCATTACCAAAACTGTTCTCATGGCATTTTCTGGGCCAAAATACCTGCATGTGTTTCACAGCATCAGGCATGACACTGTAAGAGAGGACATGGCATCAGCATGGCCAGGAAGGCCAAGGCAGGCAAAACAAGCTGTGCTTCCAGGTTGCATTTGCCATGTTTTCAGCCTTTGAACACACCATCTTTTCAGCTTTGTGGGCTCTTACAAATATTGCCAGACATTCTTCCAGCTGTACTAGTCAAGGAATTTCTCACAGATACCCTTTCACAGTAAATGTTTTAAGAAACTTCTCAGCGACTGGACATGAAGGTGTTTCAGGGAAGACATGCTCACTTTTGAAAGGAGACTTCTAAGCAGGAGAATGAGGAAAACGAATGTGTGAGTGCTGTGTTTGTGGCCGCGCAGCCCCCAGCTCACCGTAAGGGCACACAGGATGGCAGCAGGGCGAGAGGGCAGCAGCCATGCTGCGCACGCCGGCGCTTCTGAGGGCCCCTCATGCGGGTGGCAAAGCCACCGTTATCCGCTGGGTGAAGTCATATGACAGCAACAGAACAATATTGCTGTGTTTCCTTCCCGTTGAGTAATTAGTTACCAAGCTGACACCTCAGAGAAAATTAGGAAAATTCCTGCCTGCTGCTGCAAAGTAACTCAGTTATAAAAAAGCAAAGATTTCATTTAAATTCATTTCTCATTCTCCTCTTTTTTACAAAGATTTTCTCATTCTGCTGGGATAGAAGACCTTTTAACTTTATTTTCTGTTAGGTTTCCCATGTAGGAAGCACGGTCCTGACATACTGTATTGATCCTTAAAGAGGATCAAACAGAAAAAGGATAAAAATGTTCAAATTTCAGAGTTACTAGGATTCTCCTGAGGATGATTTTCTTGTTTTCTATTTCCTGTCAGAATTTGATTTTGCAAATGAAGATGATATATGCAAACCCTGATCACGCCTTTGTATTAGTTTTATATTTTATTTTATGAGCATGATTCAGATTTAGCTTGGGATTATCAGAACTTCAGATACTTACTTCTTTAACTCAGGAAAGAGCTCTGCAAGGGAAGCACATCTGAGGACAACACCATGAGAGATCAATAGGAGTATTACATGTCACAACACATTTTTATCAAAGATAAAGCATCTCTCACTTGTCTGAAAGGTGTACACCTGTCTCCTGGAACAGCAAAAGGAAAAGAGACAAAGCAATATATCCAAAACCAAATGCATACCAAAAGTGATGGGGAAAACAGAAATCAACTGAAGAATTTTCAATTTAGATGTCAAAGAACTAACATTGAAATCTTTCCATACATGTTAAACATGACTGTGGCAATAACTGCAATGTAGCAGAGGAATGCATATTCTCAGGGAAGTTCATTATAAAGCCATAGGGATCACAATTTAATTATGTTGCTTCCCTCCATGAACTTTGTCACATGAACATATTGTCTCCTTCACACGCTGCACAATGAAAGATGAGAATACCCTGTCATATATATCAAAATAAGTTGTGTTCAATAAATTTTTGTATCACAAGATAGAAAAGATACATCATTGTAGCCAAAAAAGTGTAAGAACATAAATAAGACAAGTTTTGTAGATAAGGTTTACATCTTTTATTAGATGAACTTGTCTAATTCAAAGGGGGAAAAAAAGAATAAAAAAGTCTTGCAGGAGCACCAGCTCTTGTACAGGTCTGAAATAGAAGCAGCAAACCAAAGTTTGTTATGAAACTACATTTCATTGCACATCACAGTCTGTTCCGTTCTTAATGTCACATCAGGCCGGTGATACATTACCCCTCCCCACACTTCAGGGTCTAAATTTATCAAAACTCTGCACTTTGCTGAGCAAGTACCAACTACCCTTCCTGCTGGGTGGCCTAGAGCAGCTTCCCTCCACTTCTGCCAAGCTTTGAAGTTTTTGTCTACATCTTACCTGGAAAAGGGCCTGCGTGCTCAAAAGTTTGTTTTACTCAGTGTGCAAACCTTAGCTTGCCAACGTGTGTTAGTGCACCTCATCTCCATGGAGTGTATCCTGCTTTGTTGCCATCTCTCATGATGTGCTAACACAGAATAATACAGATGCCTAGAGCCCAAAGGGCAAGTTTTACTGCAGCAGCATGACAATGACAGAAACATTTTAAGCATTAGCGTCACTGACATAGGAGAAAATAAACAATTCCATAGTAAGAAATACATTCTTAGAGAAAATTATAGACTTGTGAATGAAATATAAGAGAATTCTGTACAACACAGTATTTTTAGACCAGATAAATGCAAGAGGGTGGCAGTCATTTTTGCTAGTAACTGAGTATTTTCCAGGACCAGTTCAACACTAGATTGAAAAGTTATTTTTAAAAGTTTCATTTCACTCTCCAAATGTGGAGGGTGGACTCCAAAACTCTGAGATCACACCAATAAATATCCAAGTACTCAATGGACCACCTAGATTTTGCATTTTGTCACCAAGATGAGGGAGGGTACAGTGTGTGCTTGCTGTCCCTGTGTCCATAGGGCATACTGGGATGAGGTCTGAATCAGCATACTGGGTGATGCAGGTGAGCTGGCAGTGGGATATTTTAATCAGCAAAGTGCTCTGCCCTGAAGGTAGTAAAAAAAGAAAGTTTTGTCTGTCCCTAGCTAATGACATTGGTGCTCCACCATTCCCATTATGTAATATGATATAATGTTACATATGATGTAACCTAGCCTAAATAAAAGGAAACAAGGTAAGGAAAAAGGCAGGGAAAATAACATAAATTTCAATCCAAACATTTTCCAAGCATAAGATTAGAATGATAAGGAAAAAATCCCTTCTTTTTCGGAAGTCCCAACGCAGCACTGTTGTGTGCAAAAGCCTGAAGAAGGCGGCCTTTGGCTGTGTTACCGTCCTCTTCACATTACACAGCTCATCAACTCTGTTGTTGCAACATTTTCAGGCAATTGATTACCTGGTTAGGAAGCGCAACTTAATGAGTCATGAGCAGCAGTGTTTGTTGTGAGTGGCACGTGTTTGTTTAATCCACATGAGAAATTAAATTAAAAGCATCAGTAGCCATTTCAAACCAGCTGAATGTCAGAGAAAAGCAAATAGTTCTATATTTGTAATACTACATGTTGGCACTGAACCCTTCCCCTGCGTGAAAACCAAGAGGCAAACAAGAAGCCAATGAACACTTGTGCCCATAGAGGCTGCATGCATCGCCGGCAACAGCTAGCCGTGAAATTGAAAGCAAATATTTGCACTCTTAAAAAATGCTCAGACTGTAATAATTGTGTAGTGCTGTAAGCTTCGAGAGCTTCTTGATCATTTATGGAGGCTGCCTCTCTGGTTGATGAATATTTACAGTGCGTGGGGTGAGGTTCCCAGCAATTGGCTGTCAGTCACTCCCCTGGTTAAATCCAGAAGATGTTCAAACAGAATTATGCAAGTGAATCAAGTCCTGATATACCATAGTTTTAGTTTCCCGGTTCCCTGTAACACAAGTTGATGGTTTCGTTTCTTGCAGTGGGCATAGCCCAAAGTCTGATCACTCTTTCATTTAAGGTCCTTATTCAGGTTTCTTAAAACCATAATCAAAATCTTGACACTTCCTATGCCAGGCACGCTCCAAGCATTAGGTGGCTTGGGAGGAGTTGAGGGGCTGGATTTGTCCTGTCTCAGCCAAGAACAGAGGAGGAGAGTCTGTGGCTGAGCTTGGCTATTTCTTGTCTGTCATCAATCTGCCACTTGACACCCAGATTTTCCCACCTCTCACCTTTTCACTAAACCACAGACTTCAGTGCAAAAAACAAAAAGTGTGAAACTCAAGGAAAATTGCAGAACAATTCTACTCAGCTGGGGTGCAGGGATTAGTGCAGTTTTATAACCCTGAGAGCTGTGCAGCTCCTGTAGGATTGTGTCACTGCTTCAGAGAATTAGAATGAGCTACCTTGATCCCTCCAGGCTGGCATATGGAGCATCCTCTCTGAGTTTTACCAAAGGTTTATATCACCAACCCCTTTCCCTGTGTTATGAGGCAGCCCTCACCAGGTCTGGCAATGCTGTGACGCTGCTCTGATTCCAATCACCCCAGTGCTGCCTCAGCCACCTCGCACTGGTGTGCCCCCACTGAGGCTGCCTCGGTCCCAGGAAGGGTCCTGTTCTGGGAAGGGGAACCAGCAGTGAAGTGGGGTCTCTAGCGCAGCCAGTCTGGGAAGGAGACATGAATGGGTGGAAGAAAACAATCCCTTGTCCAGCAGTGGGAACTCAGGTCCCAGACAAGTTCTTGCAGACAGCTCTCGTGGATTAAAAATTCTTCAGAGAAGTAAAGCTGCCTGAGCACTGCCTGCCCATTTCTGCCTTTTCAATAGCCCTTCCGTGAACTGATTTGAGCTCAAGGCTTGGGATAGTGTTGTTCCTAACTTGGATATGTGCCCCAGCCTGGCTCAAAGCAAATGAGAAGGCTGCACAACCACAGCCTACTAGGGAGGCTTGCTTCTCCCCAGAATCCTTCCCTCTAGACCTTTGTAACTTCCAAGCAATTATTTACATCATTACATCCTGGACTCCCCATTATGGGAAAATTTCAGAAAGTGTTTTGGCACAGAGTATGTTTTATGTCTCTCTCTGCCTTCATTGATGTCTTAGTTTGAAAAAGAAAACTAAGATATCTGGGGCTAATAGAACAAAGGACTCCACACGATTAATCACACCAAGACTCAGTGTAGATTTCAAATTAGGGAATAGGTTTAATTAGGTGAATGGT
>JAWWEU010000040.1:29980460-30022283 GCA_035583155.1 Acropternis orthonyx | reverse complement strand
TGGGGGACGGGGCTCCGCTCCCAGGACGGGGCGTCTCAAACGGCAACCAGGCAGCAAGAAGGAGAGGACTAACTGGCCTGTCTCGATGTCCCCGGATCCACGGGAAAAGCTGCAGAGAACCGGCCCGACGAAGCGAGGCACCTCCAGAGACCGCAGCCCTCGGCTCCGAAAACAGCGCCGACGAAACCGCGTGCGTGTGGAACCGATCCAAAACTGAAAGTAAAAAAAAAACGTTCCCCTCCTTCCTCCCTCCCCCGGAAGCTCCCCCCTCCTCTCCGCTCCAGGCTTCACTCCCAGTCCAGGCGGGTGAGGGAAAGAGAAAATTCTGCAACCTTAAACCCATAACAATTGACTTCAAGAAGCTTCTGGTCAGCCCTAACAGTGGCTGAGATTGCCAAAGAGGAGACCCCCCATAGTGCCCCCGCACATGCATAGAGGGATGATGGACTCTGCAAAACTGGCAGCACGAGTCTTTCTGAAAACAGCAATTTTTAGGTGACAATCTTTTAGAAAAGCATCCAGAACCTGAACTAGTTAGCATTTGCAATGAACATGAATATTTCAGAACACATTTACAAAATGCAGCTACTCCTTACTTTTACATCTGCATTAGGCCATGATGGTAATACTAAAAGCACATTGGGCTACATACACTAGTCCATGACTATATTCCCAATGCAAATTCAGTACCTGAAAGCACAAAATTTGCAGATTCAGGCTATGGTTTGCTGCCAAGGCAATGCTTTAGAAAGACAGCACTTTCAAATGGACATTTTGGACTATGCACACTTAAACTACAGTCAAGTTCTTGCATGAAATACAAGTTCTAAACCTATTTGCACAATTATTTTATATGTTTAAGAGCTGTAGTAGCATCAGCTAATATATAATATACAATACAGATCTGTAAATTTTAAAGTAGTAATACAAATTTATATATCCTATATACTGTAATATATCTTCTGATTATTCAGAGCTGTATATACCAGGTCTACCAGTAAGCATGATCTTGTAAGAATTTTTTCTACTGTCACTTGCCTCAGGATAAATTCTTTTAAACCAACTTTTAGACTTCTACATGGTCTTAGTAATTTTATTGCACAGTCTTATTAAAATATTACCTGTTTTCTTCATCTTCTGCGTAAGGAATGTGAAGCAGATGGTAAAACAGGAGGGACCTCTAGATAAGCGAAAGCGGTGAGAATCAAAACTACTGAATCCCTTTTCCAGTGTGAAGAGCCTCTGCCAATGTTTGAGTTGTGTATGTTCCACTGATAATCATTACCTTGTTTGCTGTAAGAAGGTACCTAATTAGTTGTATGCATTGCTAAGTGAACAGCACCTTCTGCTAACACACCCTTGTTAGAAGAGGCTGTAGGACAAGGCAGGTAGTCTTCACTCAGATGTTCAACTTACGGTCACACCAATTGTCCCAGATAGAACACTAAGGGATGAAAGCCCAGACAGGAGAGGGATGTAAGCCCACAGTGCTGAAACACATTGTTGGTGGGCAATATACAGCTGCTGGAAGACAATAAATCAGATATTGGTAAGGAACAGGTTCAGTTTTCCATCTTCAAAGATGTCATGAAGGCAGACCTACCTCTACAGAGGTAAATACTGATACTTAAGGCAGACACCTGAAGTCTTTGATCTTGTAATATTGTGCTCCTACCATTAATATGACCATACAGAATTTTACAAAGAGAGGGGAGTTGTTCTGGGAAATAAAACTTGCAGGTGCAGTATCCAACTGGAGGCTAGCCATCTCATTTTGTACCCAAAATCTATAGCACCAGGACCTGCATGGAAGACTCTTTAATCCAAAACAAATGCAAACAAAAATTTCTTGCTTTTAGGATCCTCTCAAAGACATTAATGGAAAGGGTATCTAATCTCAAACTAACTAGTCTTGCTCTAACATTTGATGGAAATCCTAAATAAATAATATATTCTCCTTTTTTTTCAAGTGTTCAGTCTGCAGTGGGGTTAATACTTGCCACTTGTAAGCAAAATACTAGGAGATGCTGAGCTGAGAAACACTGTGTAAGTTCAAAGTACTTAATGCAATCAATAATTCTACAATATGATAGACTCCTCACTTCAATCAAGTGCACTTTAAAAAAAAGTTATGTACTCTAAAGATAATTTCCCAAACACTATCCCTGAAATCAGAGGATTCAGATATGGAGTACTTAACTAGATTGCAGGAATGCATGCCACTTCTAGTCCTGTAATTAGGCAACAGAGCAGATCTAATCACTTCATTATTGTAATGACAGCTGCTATATGAAGCCCAAAACCAGAGAGAGAAACGGGTTACCACACAGGTACCTCAGGATGTGTTTAAGCATGACTGCTAATACAGCTGCATACTTTGACATTTTTGTCTGCCATTTGCCCTTTTTCCTTATCTCAATAGCCTGCCAGTGAGGCACAACTGGTGTGGAGCAGCTCCATGCTGCATGGGAGGCTCAAGGAAGCAGCCACACTAGCAGGGCTTGAGCCTTCACTGTCACAAGCAGATCAGGAAGTTTTGCTATATTTCTAACATGAAGTTCCAGTTAGTTTAACTTTATCAGTTTAATGGTTTTTGTACAGAACTTAACTCGTTCATAAACACATTATGAAAGGCATGCACAATGAATAACCACTGAACATGCATGCACAGAGCATTACCTTGGCCTACAGCACTGTCACAGTCTCTAGGGAAGGACTTGAATGGAATACACAGTACCCAATGCCTTGTAAATTATGAATTAAATTTTGTTTTCACTGATTTAATCTAGGTTTAATGAAAATGAAATTTTTTTGAATTTTAAAGAATTGCAAAAGCTAATGTAAATACCAGGGGAAGTATGGGATGGGTACTGAGCACTACATGAGGCACCTGTCTGATTTTACAGCTGCATTGACAACATTAGATTTTAAATAAACTATTTCTGCTGGATCTCAGTCATACTTCCTGACATACTCTTGGGCATGTCAATAGCTTTATTTTGGTTTATTCTTTTAAAAAATATTAGCCATCAAAATGTTCTTAAAGGACTTCATTTTAACCTAGTCCTCTAATCCTGAGTATGAATTTCTGGTGTGCTTTATTGCATGGTTGTTTACTGTGGTGACTTCAAGAGTTCCTAATTTTTTCCCCATCTTGAAAAGCATATGTCATCTTATTGGAAAGAAATTGTCCAAAAAAAAGTCACTCCTTTATCCAAATTCACCCATTTCATGATTTTTCACATTTCCATAACTTCCGTAGGATGTATTATTGCTGGATTGCACTCAAATCAGTATGTACAACCTGGATACTTATAGGTCAGCATCTAAATTCATATATAGTCAGGGAAATGAGCACTCCGATTTCTAAAGACACTGAGTTCCCTCAACTCCTATGGATTTAAGCAGCAGTGAGACATGTTCAGCAACTCTGAAATATTTAAATGAATGTTATGGATTTAGGTTATAATATTTAGATATATAGTATTTGGCACCCACTCTCAATTAAGCTTTCATTTTATTTCTTTTATATATATATCTATATATGTATCTTTTAATCTATATTTTTTTTAACAGTGGAGAATTCAATTACCAGGCTCTACACTAGCAGGCCAGTCTCAGATTAAATAAATTAACTTTAATATCATTTAATACAATACATAACTAAATATTCTTGGAATAATTTAATTCACAACAGTTATCAATTATTTAGTGTTTCTAGACACATCGTGTCCTCCATAGCTGTATGCTTTATATGCTGGGATCAGGAGTTGCAATTTGTGCAGACAATTTCTGGCAGCACGACATAACAGGTAGTATCCCTCGAAATGCTGAGCAAGCCTTTGAAGTTACTAAATAGAAATGGAATGGAGAAAAATATCCTTTTCTGGGGAAACAGAGAGAGGATCTTGTCTTTGTGTCATAACACAACTTGGCATCTTGGTCACCACAAAGTCTAAATTTACTCATTTCAGAAGGATCAAAGTTCTATGGTCTACTCAGACCACATAAATTGACCTAAAGCACTATAAATTGACGTCAAGAAGCAACACCTTAAAAGCAAATAAACAGACGAGCATTTTGTTACACCTACTTCTAAAGTGTGTTTAAATGAAACTTTTACTATCACTACAGGCATCTATCATATTGGCAAATCTCTTTGTTTTAGCCACTGCTATTTCCTTAGCCTCATGCACAAAGTTTGAAACCTTTGTATCCCCGTAAAACACTTGTTCTGACCAAAGAAAAGAGTTGGAGGAGACGATCAGGATGTAAGGAGAAAAAGCACAACTACCTGGTTCATTGCATGAATTCCTGAATCTAAAGAGGAAGAACAGAGGACAATTCCTATTAAACCAGGGTTACTCATCATAGTTGTATACCATACTTTGGTCAGAAAACTAACAAATGATAACATCTCATGGTCACGGAGTCACTGACATGCATGCAAGATTTTGCAGCTCTGGAAAGCTGATAGTCTCAACATGCAGAGTGGGAGGCGGCTGAACACATGTTTAAACACAGTTGACGCTATCAGTGTTCACGAAATCTGTGACAAGTGTGGGCAGTTCTTTTCAGAGTATCGCACAAGACCAGTCATGTACATATCGTACATTATGCATCGTAGTCAATGATGTTCTCCCTTGCTCAGCTGCCAGGCAAAATATCCTCCTCTGCTTAATGTCACAAACTCAACATTGGGACCCTGCTAGCACCAGAAGGATTTTAACATGGCGATAGATTTCCAAGAAACCTTAATTTTTGATTGCTAGCAAATCCTGGCATGGCAGACTAGAGAAACCATAGACATTTGCTGGAATTTTTGCTTTATTTCAAAGAAGAAATTTGTGCTGTGCAGTGCAATAGCTTGCTATACCATCCAGAAAGACTACATCCACTTCAGCATGCCCCATGTTATGTTTGGGTTTGAGTCACTCCCAGCCCAGGTAGGTACCAGGACTGTGTTTGTCCTTGCAGCACATCTGCAACACTTTTTGAGCCCACAGTCTCTGTAAAACCTTGATGGGAAAAGGCTCTCCCTGTCTAATTACTACCATTAAAAGGACCAGTACTGTCCCCTCCTGTGAGCACCCCATAGCTTAGCTGCTGCCTTATCAAACCTGAGCTCATGGGCTCTGCAGCAAATGGACACAAATTCTTCTTTCCAAAAATACAAAACCAATGAAAAAACCAGCCCCAAAATTCTATGTGCATTTTAGTTCAACTTGATTTAGACATAGCACTGAGGTGCAAAAATAGCCACTGTCTACACCCCATGCTTCCTCATCACTCTTGACAATTCTTGAAGGGCAGTCAGCGACTTCAAAGATGTTCAAGGTCACTTCCTGGCAGCAAGCACCTTCTCTGCAAAGCACAGGATTTTTCTCCTTCAGCTGGCTTTTCACTCTGATCTGCTTTCTTTTATTCTTTTATCTTTCACACAAGCACTAGCACGTAAATTCAAGCATGCCAATAAAGGATGTACTAAAATAGAGGTGAAGAGAACTCTGTAAGCACCTCCAGCTCCACTTGTCAGGCTTGTCACATCAGCTGCGAATCCCCCACCCCAGGCACAGCCACCTCCAACTCCAGCAATTCCATTCCCCTGGGCTGTAGCCATAGATTTGCCGCAGGGTAAAACAGTTGAAATGGGTAATCATACAAAATTAATGACGCTCTGCCATCAACTTTGTGCCAGGTGCAAGAATTGTGCTTGGAATGTCTGGTAGGCTTTGCTACCATTTGGAAGCAAAAGACAACAAAGAAGCCAACCAAGCCCCACTTTCAATGAAATGCACCCCAAATCAAACAGCATTCTGAAACTGCATGGAGAGAATTGCTAAATATTCACACATGTGATAATAGAGTCAACTGAAGAAATATTTGGTGTCTTTTGATTTTAGTTCACTTTTACTATGTACGTATATTTTTTGTTGCATACTAGCAGTTTCCATTAGGCAGTATAAGTTAGTCAATAGGCATAAATTTTTGAAGGACAGTTCAGATGGGAATTTTTCAGACTCTGGAAGAACATTGCACTTCAGAGGGTAGTTCTGAAAATGAACATGGCTGTTGACTCATTTTAGGCAGGCAAAATATAATCTAAAGAATATTTGGAAGCTGCAGGTCTGAACAAAAGAAAGATGGGAATAGTGTTACCACAAACAGAGAAAGGCTCAGAGCTATTTCAGAGGAAAGAAAAGAGGATCCATTTTGACTAGTGAAAGTGCATTGAAAGGCATCCAAGAAGAGAACTGCCAGTTCGAGATGAGCAAGAGAAAGAAAAGGGTGGGCCTCAAATATAAAGGCAAATTCCTGAATCTTTTTGGTATACCTGAAACCGTATATGGGAATGAGATTATGAGTGAAAAGGACAAAGAGAAATACCCAGGAGGAGTGAACAGGGTAAATAAGAAGTGAATGGCATGAAAATCTGTTGGAAAAAAAAAAACAACTTAGAGGAAACCATAAAAAACTGGAAGTAGAAGATGCTTGCTACAAGCATCAGGGTTTCACAGCATAACAAGGCAAACAGAACCATCCGTGATGAAATATCAGAGAGATATTGAGAGGGAGAGTGGAGAAACTTGAAATACTAAAAGTGTGAAGTAAAATAGTCTCCATTTCTTAGAAGTGCTATCATTTTTGTGGAGCTGTGCTAAGACATATTAAAAGTATTTTTTTCCAAATTCTGTGAAAAATAAGTGCCTTGATTCTAAGAATGTGCATGACAAGGTAAGAATCAAATAACCTGCCTTTACAACTATAAAATGAAAGTGGTAGCAGAACACATCAAATCAATGGTCATTCACCTGATAGCCTGATAATGTTCTGTTTTAAAGAAACAAAGTAAATTCTTCTTATTCTCTACAGCAACACCACCTGACCACATCCACTATGTAATACACATTTTTATTCAGTACTCTGGGGAGAAGTTGATTTTCAGTTCAAGATATTGAGTCGGATTGAGTCAGAGTGAATTGCAAATACCTTCTTTGCTTTCAGGCATAATGCCTTGCATGAAAGGCTGGATGGGGAGTCAAGCCTCTGACTTGGTATCCAATCCCACATCTTTTGTCAGTCTGAAATTTCCCTAGGATTGCATATGACTTTGGTGTGAGCCCCAAGAGGTTTATTCACATGAGTAAATGTTGCAAGAGCAGCCCTTGACTTAACACCCTTGGACAGCTACATTTTCCTCAGGCTTCACGCTCGTTGCTGGGACGATATGGCTCTTGTCCCAGCAAGGTGCAAGGGGTGTTAATTAAATTACTGTTTGCTTAGCACTCCACATTCAAAGAACACTGGGGTCCTCAGCGCAGGAAAGACAAACAGCTGTTGGAGTTCGTCCAGAGGAGGGCCATTGCTAGGTAAAAATCTGTATTACTAAGCAAAAACACAGAAGGCCATGAAGATGATCAGGTGGTTGGAGCACCTTTTCTATGAGAAAAAGCTGAAAGAGTTGGCATTGTTCAGTCTGGAGACAAGAAGGGTCTGAGGAGACCTTATTGTGGCCTTTCAGTACCTAAAGGGGCCTATAAGATAGTGACAAACTTTTTAGCACAGCCTGTTGCAATAGGACAAGGGATGATGGTTCTAAACTGAGAGTCAATTTACATTAGATATAAGGAAAAATATTTTTTTCCTTATTTCTTAATTACAAAGAGGGTGGTGAAACACTGGAACAGGTAAACCAGAGAAGTGGTGGATGCCCTACCCCTAGAAACATTCAAGGTCAGGTGGGACAGGGCTCTGAGCAACCTGATCTAGTCAAAGATGTCCCTAATCATTGCTCATTGGACTAGATGGTCTTTAAAGGTTCTTCCAACACAAACTATTCTATGAACTGCCCTACTGAAAAAATGTGGCAGAAGCATGAAAATAGGAATTCAATCTGTATATGCAAAGCCAGTGATTTGAAAGCAAGTTTTTAATGTGTGTCATGGGCATTTTTGGCCTGACATTTAGGAGACCCTGTAGTGGAAATTCCAGAGCAAACCCCTCAAGAAGCTTCTGGAAGAGTTATCATGAGAGCTTCCAAGCAGCCATTCTCTCCCACTGTGGGTGGCCAGGCAAGCTGCCCCCAAAACCCACATGCTCCAGCATCTTTTCACTCTTTGCCTTGTGATATCCCATGCGAGTCATGTGTTGTGTGGGGTGAAACTGAAGACAGCTGCAATGCCATCTCGCTTCAGGTTTTTCTTAAAAATTTTTTACCAAATCAGAAAGCTCATACAGTGCTTTCTAGAGATTCCTATGGAAATAACAAGCTACAGCAAATCACCTGTGCATCAAATCCCTCCTTGTACTTGAGAAAGGTGTCTTGCCCCAGCTGGAAATGCTCTGACCTGCTGCACACATAGCAGCATTTTCAGTATATACATTTTGCATGATGCAATAGGAAAACGGGTAACGCTGTAATGCCAGATCTCCCATAGCCATTTCATACCACAAAATCCGGCCCGCCTGCCAGGAGGGGTTCTCCTGTGGGCAACCATGGCGTGAGAAGAGAGAGAAAAATTACTGTCTCCTGTTGTAAAAAGAGTTTTAAAAAAAAATGGTTTGTTAAAAAAAGAAGGGTGTTGACCGCCCATGTGGCCGGAGAGCCGGGGGTGTGGGGGAGTCCGAACTGCCCCCTGCCCGGGCCACGCGTGCCCGCCCGACAGTACCTGCGGCGCGGCCGCGGCCCCGGCGCGGCGGCGCGCCCGGCGCGCTCCCGCAGGCGCGCCCACCTCCACATGCACACACCCGAGGCGGGAGTAGGAGTGCCATCTTCCCGTTTCGTTTCGCCAATTTAATTTCCCCCTCCATCCTCGCTCCTCTCTTTTCTGCTTTTCTTTTTCTTTTCTTTTTTAATGTTAAATTTATTATTATCCCTGTAATTATTTGTCGCGGTGCTGCGACCGGTTCCCGGCAGAAAAGGGTGGATCGCTTCCCGTGGGATCCCCGCAGCTCCTTGGGAAGGTAGGCAGCAGCTGATGCAATCGTGGGGCCGGGGCCGCGGCTCCCCGCGCACCCTTTGTCTGCGCGCAGCGCGGCCCGGAGCCCGTAGCCGCCCCCCCTACGCGCCCCCCAAAACGTGCCCCCTCGTCCCCGGCTGCTGCGCATTCCAAACCCTAAAAAATGCGCGCAGCGAGCCGGGGAGGCGCCGTGGGAGCCGGGAGGGGACGGGGGGCCGAGGCCGGCCATGCGGCATCTCCCGCGGCTGGGGGCGCGCTGCCGGCCGGAGGCGCGGGGGCGATGCTGCCCTGCTCGGGTGCCGAGGAAAAAAAATAAAAGAATAGCAGAAATTAAACAAAACCCTGGTACTCGGCAACTACGAGCTTCCGCTTGCAGCGAAAATTTAAAAAAAAAAAAAAAAGTAGTAATAATTATAATGAGTTTGCCGCGGGTGCCGCAGCCCCCGCAGGCAGCGCGGCCGCGGTGTAGCCCAGCCCGGCTGGGGAACATTCCTGCCTTCCCCCCTACACCCAGCGCTGCCGTGGGGTCAGCGCGAGTTTCGCCGTATTCGTGAAACGCGGGCGCGCACGCGTGTGCGCGGTGGCCGTAAATACATAGTAACAGCTGAGGGGTCGCTTTTAATGGGCAAAGGCGAGAACAAAAAGGCCCTGGTGTGAAAACCCGCGGGTGCACTGGCTCACGTGTGTGTGTGTCCAGCTCGCTATTATGGCAGAGGGCATGTTTCATTGTTTTGCAGAGTTCATAATGTAACCTGTAGCTAGGATGTGTCTGTGTCCTTGTGAAAGAGGAGACGGGAACGTGTGTAAACGCGTGCTTTGTTTTTGTGACATTGGAAGGACT
This sequence comes from Acropternis orthonyx, assembly GCA_035583155.1. Classification (NCBI taxonomy): domain Eukaryota; kingdom Metazoa; phylum Chordata; class Aves; order Passeriformes; family Rhinocryptidae; genus Acropternis; species Acropternis orthonyx. The sequence goes on along the minus strand of JAWWEU010000040.1, from coordinate 30,012,482 downwards.
GAAATAAACCCCGGATCTGGCAGCTGGTTTTATGAAAAGTGAAGCTATAGTCTGCTTGTGCCACCAGCTGAACTCACCACATGTCCTTAGGCTATTCAGCATCCCAGCCTGCTGTAGGGCATTTCTACCAACCTCTAGTCCAAATTATAGATAGGAGCGTGTGCTTTGGGGTGCTTCATTCACCTTCAGGTTTGTTTGGCTTTTACACGTGCTTGAAAGGCAAAAGAACATAAAACAGCCATTGTTCTAAAAGTAGTGTTAGACAAAGATACTTGTTAGTTGACAAAAGACATTCTGGGAATAGAACTAAAAACCAAGAAAACGACGTGCTGAGTCTAACCTTCTTAGAATCAGAAGTAAAAACAGCTACAGGGGGAGAAAGAAGCAGCATCCTTCCATCTAACGTTTACTTAATTTGCTGCCAAAATACCAACTTTGTTTAAAAAGCCTCTAAAAGGAAATTCCATCTGTTGCTGAAGGATATAGATACCAATAACGGCCCTTTTCAGGATAGGAGCCCCTGCAGAAATGGCGCTGAATTCCGCTTGCAAAACCTGCCTGGAATCTAGGAACTGCCATAGTGCTGCTAAGCAGAGGCCTTCTGCTGAGGCTTGGTGGAAATTCACTGACTAAAATGGGATCTGCTTCACTGTCATAGTGAATGACTCCTATTTGACTTTGCCTTTTTGAAGGTGTTTTTTTTTTTTTTTTTTTAAGAGGCACCATAGAGAGAGCACTTCACTGAAGCACACTGCAGCATCCTCTGGCTTGTTGCTTGAGACTATTTGTGCTGTAGTTTGGACCAACTGGGTTCTCCAGTCCGGGTGAGGACGGGAGACAGTTGTTGGCAGTGAGCGCCATGCTCCACACACACCTGTGCAGAGGATTATCCTCTGAGTTGTTTGAGGCTTTTTGCACACTGCCATGAAACATGGAGGATCAACTATCCTTCATGCCCAAATCCTGCTTTTTACAAGGGTTTTAAAGGATGGGAGGGGAGGCAGGGCTCTCTCAGCCTTCCTGCTTTCAGGCTGTGCATCCTGGGTCTCTGTCCTACATTTTGTCTATTTTCTGGTTCGGGAGTTTGTTTCTTAGCAGGGGAAGGGTGGTGACTGAGCAGAAATGGCACTCTCCTTCATCCTGTGCTCTCCTCTATCTTTTTATCAGCCTGCTCATTTCTGGAGGAACCTGCATAGCATGGCAATAACCATGGCTTTAAAAGTTTGTGTTGTGAAGGCAATGAAATGTCGTGGGAATATTTAAATATTTTAAGCCTGAATTCAGTTTCCTTTCTGATGGGTATTTACTACTGTGACCTTAATCCAATCCAAGGAGTTAGAGCAGCTGCTCTTGGGAAAAATGGCAGCTTTTTCATGTTTTGCAGTCAACTCTCATAATATTTGTCTAAGCTTATCAGATAAATATCACTCTGAGTCTCTTACAGTCAGGAAAACTGAGGTAGAGAAATTACTTGTAAACTGGGACAGATGGCAAGTGAGTTACTTCTGAACTTATACAAAGGGTTTTTCTTTCTGTAGTACAAAATATATTGAAATAGGAATTTCAGAGCTGCTATTTAACCTTTACAAATATATCTGGGTAGTCTGTTTTGTTGCAGTGACCCATAAAGCCCCACTTGTACACCATTTCCACGTTGTGTGGAAGACAAGAGTTTATTTGTGGCGGTGCGTTTTGGGATCTCTTCTCAAAACTGAGACTGTCGAGAGGATATCACAGAGAAATATAGTTAGGAAAAAATGTGACTATATCCCTCGGCCAAATGCCTTTCCTAAATTTACTGGGAAGGGCTCAAAACAAAAATGTACTTAAAACCATTTTCCTTTATGGCTCATCTTTAAGTATTTTGCCTAAAGTAATGAATCATTGGGTGAATCAGACTGGGATTTTATGGTTTCTTATTTGCCTGCCTTTGATCAGCTGAGTAGCCTGTCGAGACTTAATTTGGGACTGTGTTCTCTTTCTTTATGGCAGCATGGAAGGGCAGTGTGGAGAGTGATCAAGCAGAGCAGGAACATTTTCCTGTTGCAGTGCAAGGTCATGCACTACCAAGAGAAAGATTGACAATCCACATTTGTGCTCATCAATTCTGTTTTATAGCATCCTTTTCTGAGCTTCCTTCCCAAGTCTTCTGTCACTTGTTTTCCCCCACCATCTTATCTTTTGACTGTTTCCATCCTGCATGCCATGGGAGCTGTGTGAGAGAGAAGGAGCCTGGAAATGAAAGGTGGTGGCTTGCAGACACTAATAAAATAGCTGCAGCAGCAGCTCAAAGGCCTTCCAGCTGCTGCACTGGTCTCATCCTGAAGCCGTGTCCGACGGGCAGGGCGGGCACGTGCCACGTTTGTGGCTCGCTCTGGCCCCCTGAGCCCAACTGAGGCTGGGCTGCTGCCGTGGCCGAAGTGAACCCACTTCCTTCCACTGCTCCTGTGACTGCAGCCTGCTGCAGAGGGACAGAGCTGAGGAGCTGGAGGCAATGACATTTCAAGCACTGCAGCTGTTTGCTCAGTGGATGTGAGTCAGTCTTTAATTTCCAAGCTCTTTGTTATCTCTGTGGCTCTTCTCTAATCTCTCCATTTTGTCCTTCCTGTAGATGAGGAGTAAATCTGGAGCTTTATGTTCCTCGTGTCAGGTGTCGCTAATGCGGAACAAAAAGGCGATAGTTGCTTCCCTGTCTCCCAACGTGACACTGTTTCGTATAAAGCTCATTCTTGCTTTTTGTCATTTAAGTGAATAGTCTGTGCACAGAATTTCAGGCTCGATATTTCATTATTTATATCCGTGGTGTCTTACTGGTCATATTGCTCTACTTTGAAAGAACTTTCAAAAAAGCATGAGCAAAGACGCATCACATCTCGGGCCTTGCAGGACTAAAACCAGTTTGTGTGAAAATCAAGTGCTGGATTCTGATGACTTCTAACGAACCAAGAGGACTTCTTGGCAAAACTCTCTTTGGGAAGGAAGTTGAGTCACATTTCATCTTTTGAGCAAATTATCTTGAATTTCATAGTTAAAAGTGCTTAATGTGTCTTGGATATTTACCAACACCAAGACTGTTTGGCTGTGGGAAGCACGAAGTGAATGAGTGTGCAAGAGCATGTTACAAAAACCATACCCAGCAGTGGGCTAGATGGTATCCAACTTGACCAGTTACCCACATGCCTTTTGCATACCAGGTCGGTTTTTGGACAGCCATGTGCCTTAAGATAACACTTTTTGAATGATGTAATTTACAGGATATGAAAAAAAAAAGTTATGTGAATTAAGCCATCACCATTACCACCAAGAGTTATGAGTTAGTATTTAAAACACAACTTCCAGCAAAGTATTTTCTGAGATTACACATCTTCTGGGTATGGCCCAGAAAGGATTCATGCTTAAACCAGCAGAGAAATGAAGATAGATTGTCTGTATTATAATCTTTTTTTAAATACAGAGGTTTTGATCCCATTACTGCTCTTGTGGAATTTTAACAGTCTGGAAAACTGGACTTGCAGGAATTTCTTTTTGTTATGTTTCAGAAGGCAACAGAGAAAATGCCCACAGTTCTTGGAATGTGCTTTAATGGTCTGTGAAGGTCTCAGTGTCCTTGAAAAAAACCCCTTGTTTTCTTCTTGTGTCATCACATAGTCCTCCTGATGTCTATGACTGGTTGTAATCTTTCCCGTATTCTGCAAGGAGAACACAACAAGTAAATTATCCATAAAGGGTTTTACAAGACATATCATAGGATGTTTAAAGAGAGAGCCAAGCTCCCAGGCCAGAGCAGTGCTTTTTCTACTAAACAGAGGGGCTGGGTCAGCTACTAAACACAGACCTTTGCAGTCATTAACTCTTTCCTGGTTTTCTCTTAGGGTGATTCCTGCTTTAAGGAGGGGTATTTGCCCATTGAATAGAAAAGTTTGAAGTAAGAGCAAAATTCTCGTTTCTTCTTCATGATTTACTATGTGTGTGTCTGGAGAGAGAGGTTTGATGGCAGCTCTCTGGAAAGTTTTCCTTTTGGGAGGTTTAAGGCTGGACAGAGTAGTAGGCACAGTGACTGAAGTAATTGGGATTTCTGCAGCCACTCTTCATATGATTATTTATGCCTTTCAATGTGAAGTAGGAATAAAGCTCAGCCTAGGAACTGTTGCCAACATAGCATTTTTATTTGCATTTCTTTTATGACATTTCTTGAATGAAAAGGCCATAAAAGTACAAATATTGCCATGCTGCTTCCAATATATCTCAGTGTCAACACACGGTGAATTTTTATTAGTTAAAGCAATTTGGGTTTTTCTTCCCACAGCCTTAGTGGCACCTACACATGAGGTGGCAACTTGCTTAGCTCAGCTATCCCAGCACTGAATCTCCCTTTGGGATCAAAGCTATTGCAATTGCAGGGAACAGCTCAGCATGACTGCAGACCCTTCCTGTGGGTCAGGGTGAGCTGTCCTCCAGCAGCACCACGCTCTGCTGTAGAGGCCAAGTGACAAGCCTGGAGTGGACACTTGACTTGTAGGGAATGAAGATGGTTGACGTGAACACTATTCATGTGACCAACTGTACTCCATTTACTGTGGAGTGTGCCCCGAGTGACTAGCAATGACAAAGGGTTTTCACTGTATATCTCTAAGATAACTTTATCTTTGCCAAAATTTTGTGGTTTGCACAGTGATTTATTCCAGGTATCACATTTATCACCCTTTCTCTCTGAATCTTCAAGTGCTTCACAAACTAAGTGGTGTTGTCGCTATTATCATCTTAATTTTACAGATGGAGGTGCTAAGGACATGTTGGCTTTTCTTTGCCAAGGATCTGTGATGAGTTCACACTGTGACAATGAAATTTTTGGTCCCCAGCCCCACCGCCCTCTCCTCACCCTCCTCGTGTTTTGGCAGCGAGGTCAGGTTTTCTCATACTTGGAAGTGCAATGCATAATTTCACTCAAGAATTATTTTTTTTGTTTCAAAGCTTTATTTTGGTATTTTTTTAGTAAATTACTTACTCTAGCAAGAACCTGAGGCAGATTCAAAAATTACTGTTGTGCTGCTTCAGTAGCAACTCATCTGCTTGAAACCTGGATTCTGCAGAAATGATTGGTGCTTCAGCTTGCGCTAAGATTTTACTTCATCTTAGAGAACCATAGAATGGCTTGGGTTGCAGGGGACCTTCAAGATAATCTTATTCCAACCTCTCTGCCATGGTCAAGGACACCTTCCACTATAGCAAATTGCTCAAAACCCCATCCCACCTGGCCTTGAACATTCTCAGGGATGAAACAGCCACAACTTGTCTGGGCAACTTGTTCCAGTGCCTTACCATTCTCACAGTAAAGCATTTCTTCCTAATATCTAACCTAAACCTGCCCTCTTTCAGTTTAAAGCCACACTCCCTTGTCCTATCTCTACATGCCCTTTTGAAAAGTCTTCATTGAATTAATTTTCTGTAGAAGCAGAGGTTTCATTAAAACAGACAAAGCTTGTCACTTTTGCAGTGCAAAGATTCCTCGGGAATAAAGCAGCGAGCGATGCTGCTGCCGGTCTGGCCCTGAGGTGTTTCAGTGCCAGAGGGGCAGAGCAGCAGCTCCTGAAGCCGGAGCCACACATCAGTGAGCTGTGCAGCTGTCTTTCCAGCGTGCTGTTTACCTCACATGAGTGCTAATTTCAGCACGTGCTTTTGAAACACTTAATGGGGAATTTATTAAGCACAGGCAATGTCAAGGCAGTTCTGAAAATCCTCCTGGGGCACCATGATGCAAGATGGTGCCCAGAGGAGATGCTTCTCTGTTTGAATCTCAGATTAACATTACACAGGTTTTTAAATGCCAGGGGATACAGATCCTGGTACAGAGGTTGTCAGGTCTCTTAAGGAATTGTTTATTTCAGGAACTCATGGTCAGAAGAAGCTTCAGTGGGCTTGGTGCTTGCCATCTCAGCAGTCGCCGTCTCCTGTGGCTTTATCCTTTTATAAAAGGATCGTGCTTCTCTTCCAAAATAGGTAGACTATTTTATCCCTGCAACCTTCAGGAAGACCGTTCCAGAATGTCACTGCTAAAACTACCCTTTGCTTGCCAGTCTGCATTTATTTATCAGCAACCTAAGTCAATGTTTTTTTAAATATATTACTGTGCCAACATTTTAATAGCTGAGCAGTTTTCTCCAGGTGTCTGTGGTGGAAATCTCTTCTGTAGAGGAGTTAAAAAGAGCCCAGCTAAGATGCCCCAAACTCTGTCCTCACACCAGGCTGTACCAGACCCTGTTGGCCACCATAACCACATGCTTAGTTCCTCCTTCAGTGGGAAACAACAGATTTTTCCCTACTGTTAGTCTCGAGGCTGGGAGGCAGTCCCGTGGTGTAATGGTTAACACTCTGGACTCTGAATCCCAAGGGCCCAAGTTCGAGTCTCAGGAGGGACCATCCCCATGGCAGTTAAATGCCTCCCTGCCGTTCCATCCCGTCAGATCCCAGATGCTCAGCAGGGTCAGCCCCAGTTAGTACTGGGTGCTGTTAGAAAGTCCCGAGGATTTTACTGTCACTGTCCAAGCTTGCTTGGCCATGGCAAATGGACCTTAGGACTTAAACAGTGGGGCCAGTTCTGCGCACGCTGTGCCTCACCTGAAAAATCCACTTCACGGGCTGGAAGAGCACACCCACGTGGGGAGAGCCCTTCCCCAGATCTTCGTTCACAAAGTCTGGCCATTGTATTTATTAGTCTCAAGGCTAGCCTTTAAATTTAGCACCTTAAGTTTTGACCAGGTGGGCCCTTGAGTAATTGTTGAGAACACATGTAAACTTTAAAATTGCATTTCTGAGAAAGTATTTACAAGGAAGAAACTGCTCATTTGCAAAGCCCTCTTCTGTGTGGTGATATAAAACAGAAGTATTGACTTCTGTAAAATTAATTTGAAACTGGCAGATGTCATAACTGAACAATTGAACTACATCCTCCTGTCTCGCCCTGCGAGAGCTGGGGATGCGCATGCCTCTTTGATTGCATGCAAGCAGTTTGATGACTTTGAGGTAGCCCTGAGAATTTAAAAAATCCCCGGATTAATCTAGCATCTGAGTGTTCACCACGCACCCCAGGGTGAATAGTTGTTTGGCAACACTGCCGGAAATTCATTCACAAAATGGGAATTGAGAGAGTTGTGGTGGGGAAGCTTGTTTGTGAATAACATGCTGTTGCCTCACTACCATGCTGCAGTTGTAGCTCAGCTGAGAGTGGTTGGACTCCGGAAAATATTGGTCTTTCAGTTGATTTGCATTGCTGATGAGGAAATATGTCACTGTAGCAGACTTCTCAGATCTGCCTTTGGTGTTATTCTTGGTACTTTTATGCAACACATCTATCAGAGAGTTCACCTGATCTCTAGACAATAATTGCTAGACACAAGGTATACATTACTCTTTCATCCCATGATACATGAGCTTAGGGATTTGGTTTTGTCTGTTTCTGTCCTTGTTCATAATAAGTTTAACCATACACAAAGCATCATCTGCACATCCACTTTAACAAAAGTGTGTTGGAATATATGTATTAGTAGAACAGTGTACTGGGATAACTCTATCCCTCTTTCTACCACTTAGCATCAGCATGGGCACAATATGTTTTATATTTTGAAGTAAGAATGGAGAACATACAGAAGACAAATACCAAATATCAAAATGTGGCTTGGACGAGAAAGTAATTTTTATTCCTTAATTTGTAGACAGTTAATATCTTTTTCCTGAAACCAACAGGCTTGGTTTACTCATAATTTTATAAATATAGTACTGTCTTCAGCTTGTTGCAGGACAGAGTAAATTTGTAAGGTTAGTGAGGCTGATCTCATTAAGGCATATAAGGTTACTACTGTTCTGCAATGCATTTAGGTTATAACCTGAGATCCATCTAACAATACAAAATTGGTGCAGGTTTCACTGGTTTCTTCTGGTGATATTACCTGCTGTTGGTGGTATACACCTGAGGTCTTTTTCTTGTGCTTTATTTAGGTTGCTGTGGCTGCAGTTTACTCACAAGATACCAACCAAACACTAGTATTTGAAGAACCACTTGGATAGGCACAGTTCCTCACCCAGCATGCCTTTCAAAGCTGGATTAGAACTGACTGAATTGCAGAATATGACTGTCCCTGAAGATGATAACATCAGCAATGATTCAAATGATTTCACAGAGGTGGAAAATGGCCAGATAAATAGGTGAGTATTTTTCCACTGACGTTGCCTCTGCTAAGAAACACACTGTTTAAAAACAGCATTCTAATTTTCAGTATATGTCTTGAATTATTCATTACCAAGTCATGCTCCATTTAAAGATGTAATTTGAATTTCATACGTAACATCTGTTAGGCATAGGCTGCAATAGCAGATAAAGCAAACAGGGTGGCAATTTATTCATCATTTTGAATCTTTCAAATTAGTCTAATAAAATTCACAAATGTATAATGTAGCAAAAAGCCAACATTTTGAAATGTCTGCTTGCATACAGCAAGGAAGTAATAACAATTAATACAGTGGCATAATTTGGGGCAAATCTCTTTGTTGACCTTTGTTCCCTGATATGACAATTTTAACCTGCCTGGCCACATCCATGCATCCAAGCTCCTGGAAATTTACAGCTGGTGTGGTTGGCAGCAGATGTAGTCCCAGTCCATGTTTGCAATTTGGCAAGATAAACTGGGCAGCAGTTTGTTCCCTTCAGGCAGGGGTGGCAGGAAGATAGTAAAATAGTCCTACACTCAAGGCACATCAAGTTTCAAAAAATCTTCAGTGCTAGTTACAGTTATTATCAGTACAGTTATTAGGCTGTTGGCTTTTTCTATAAGCAGTACAGTTGTTTCCAAAGAGCTGCCTTTTCCACCAGCAAGCAGTTCTCCAGCCCTTCCTGCTGGACTCCAACAGGTGCTGAGCCAACCAGTTTACAGGAAAGACCTGCTGACAGACCCTGTTTGGCTTTCATGAGCTGTAAAACAGGAAGCTTTTTTTCAATCAAACTTCCTATTGCAAACCAAGGTGCAGCATGCCAGCCAGCCAGTACCTGCATAGGGATCCAGCCCTTTCAAATCTCCTCTTGCCCTTTCTTCCTTTCAGCAGCATCTTCTCTGGCTACCCAAGAAACTAACTTTCTAGTGTTAAAACAAAATTTAGAGCTCTTTTTTCCCAAGTGAGAGTAGAGTCAATTGACTGGCAATTGTGTGGGTGGACAGGGAGCTCAGTGACAGGTGTGGGAATAAGCACCCAGCATTGGCCATACCATTCATGTAGTGAAACCTGCTAGTGGGATGGAGCAGGGGGCCCTGACTGGTGTTGTGGGTGAGCCCCCCAGCAGGAGTGTGCCAGCAGAAGTGTGGCAGCAGAAGTGTGCCAGCCTACCCCCCACCGCCTGCCCCGGGGAAGTCTTGGGGCCCTCGCCAGCAAGGCATGTGGTGGTGTGACCGCAGCAGCTGCACTGATGAAGATTAGAGCTGGTCAGGAATTTTCTGATGCAACTGCTTTGATGGAAAGTGCCAAAACGAAATGCAAACCACTTCTGTTAAAAAAAAAAGAAAAAAAAAAGAAAAAAAATCAAGAGCAAGGCACAAAACCACTCAAACTTTGCCAAAACAAAACAGTTCCAGTATGAACCTGCTTGCTTTCCTGCTGGTTCATGTCGTCAGGAGAGAAGCTCATGGGCTGACAGTGGTGAATTTGCTCCCTGTAGCCTATCAAGTATTTATATCCTTGAGAGAAGGAGTGGCTGTATCAGGCTGGCTGCGCCTCCCCAGTGCTTTGGCTGGGACCACCAGTAATGTTAGGGGGGAAAACCCTGTTGGCATTTAATCTTTCAGTGAATATTTATGGAGGGTGGGGAAGGAGTGTGCCATATGTGCCTGATTCTCTACAGTTACAATGTGCTTTGTAGAGTTAGGACATAGGAAGCATGGCAAGAACTGAGTGTATTCTAGGCTGCCTGCAAAAGGAAGAAGGAAAGCAGGGTGAGGAAAAAGGGTCAGGAACTCAGAGGCAGAATTTCTAAATAATGCTTTAGCTCTTAGGGCAGATGAACATGTTCCACAGTATTCCATCCCTTTCTAGATAACTTTTTTTCTTCTGCAGAGCATCATTGCTTGTAGGATGTAGTCCATTATGGTTCTCTATTATCCCTCTGCCAGGGCTCTCACGGGATAGCTACTTAGATCCACGCCACGTGTATTTTGCCCTATATTATCCTAGTTTGCTCATGTTTCACTTCATGTCTAAAATGAGTTTCAAGGCAGCTCGTGCTGTCTGCAGCTTACAGTTCAGCCCTGTCGGCATCCCCATGTGTCATGAGCAGGGGGGCATATCCTGCTCTCCACCCCATGTGGAATGCATCCTGAAAGGATGTAGTTATTCCTTTTCTATAACTATTTTGGCAAACAGCTTTTTTCCATGGAATAAGAGGTTAACAGGGATAGGAAATAACATGTTTTGTGGTGCTTGGCACATGGTGCTAGACCTTGTGAAACTCCAAAGTCCATCAAAATCAGTGGGACTTTTTCTGTTGATTTCACTTGAGCTTTAGATTAGATCTGTAATTTTCAACTAACTTGTTTTGTTGTTTCAACCTGTTTGATTTTGCATTCTGTATTTAATTTAAAACATTTTTTTCTCCCAGTGTATAATTTTTCAAGCTCAATGTAGAACAGAGTTTTTAAAGGCCTTTTGGAGAAGGTACACCAGTCAGAAGCTGATTCCAAGTCCATGATTGTAAACTCCAAACGTTTCTGGATCTTGGAAAAGAATTTCGTAATTTCCTTTGTATTTCCAGCTTTTTCTGGGCCTTAATATATGGTTGTACATAGGGAGGGGATGTTGTTTGGAAGAGGCCATACTGAGAGGGGTTTTTTTGTATGCAGATGTTGAATGGGAATGTCAGTCAACAGGTTTGCATCAAATCCAAACATGGATTTTGTGATTTTTAACCATATCTCCTGGCTATAAAACTGTGCCATCTCTGCACATGACTATAAATCTGTACTTAGATGACTTACTCCTTATCTATAACTATGACAATACAATGCTTTCAGGATCTGATATCTGAATGCCTGTCTTGGTTTACAGCTACAGTCAGTTATCAGTACCCCTTGTTTGGTTCACAAGGTTGTTAGGAGATATACCAAGATCTGGTCCAAGTTTCACAGCATAAGTCAGACTCCATGAAGATTTCTTCTGCACTTCTTGTTTCTGCCTGCCCTGGAAATCTTTGCCACTGCTCAGGTTAGCATGCAGTTTAAGAAGTTCCCTAAGGATAAAGTTCTGACATCTTGGCAAAACTAGCTTTCCCTAACAAATGTTTAAGGCATTGTCAAATATCATTTTAATTTAATTATGTTTAAACGTAGCCAAGATGGCTAAATGGTTTTTGGCTAACTCTGCTTAGCCAGAATGGTTAGCTCAGGGATATCACCTTAATCAAACATTTTTCATTGAAGTCCGTTAATAAATTAAATTTGGAAACCATAGTTTAGCATAATCCTTATTAAACCACTTTATCAATAAGACTAAGTTTCTACTCTGCACTAAATCAAACCAGGAAAATAATTAGATTAAGATATTCTTTCCAAGCCAACTGTGAGGCTTCATGCATTGCAAGGATGAGCTCATTATATCTTGGCCAGGATATTCCATTAATACACCTGAAAAGTTTTGTATGATCTGTTCATACTTATCTGTGGTATAGGAAACACAACAGGAAAGCAGAAGCATATAAGAACAGGTTATGTCTTTTAATGATGAGTAAAGCATTTGAAATAAAGACAACAAACAGTGCAAATGGATTTCATGCTTGTCAGGCTTTGATGGCACAGGCGGTCCTGCAGCACGCTGCCACAGCACCTCTCACGGTGGCCTCTGGTGCATGGGAGGGCTGGCAGAGGCTGGCGTAGACAAGCATTTCACTTAATTCGTGTCATATTTATAAAGGTCAAATATACAACATTCTGTGACAATGAATGACTTGTTTTCTAAGCACGTCTATTAAGCAGAGCAGATGCATGGCACAGTTTAATTAGAAATTTCTGTATTCCAACATATGTTTCCTTTCATATTCTATAGGGGGAAAAAACACCCTGAAATGAAAAAAAATGTTTACAAAAAGCACTATCTTGGGAAAATTTGTTTCTGTTGAATTCATAAAAATATCTTCCCCCCTACGTTTTTTTTTCTGTTTTTACTTTTTTTTTAGATTTTTTTTAATTTCATTTAAGATGAGTAATACTTTCCATTTATGAAAAACTTGTCTGTCACGTTAGGACTGTTCCACCTCCCAGGCATTGTCCCAAGGCAGACTTCCTGTCTGGACTTGCAGGTTAAATTGCCTGCAACTGCAAATGCAGCACAGGCAGACCCCACATCCCCCAATGCTGCGTCACTGATGAGCTTTCTGGGCAAGCCATCCTGAGGCTGGGACATGGGCTGGGAAGCACTGTTCAAAAAAGCTGGGCTCAGTGCTATGTATGTACCTCATGGTTTGGGGGCACAGTAGCCATGTTCCCGTGTCTGATTTTGCCCTCCTGTACACATCCCATTGTGTAAGTGGAGAAAAATGTGCAGTGTGACATGGTAAACATGGGGTTGGGTGAGGAGCCCAGCTTGTAATAGGGGACGAGAGGCTGGACAACAAGCCCACTTCATTTTTAATGTAGAACTAACTCAAAAGAAAGTCCTTTGGATCAATTTATCAAAGTCCCATCCAGAAGGAAATAACATGTTTGTTGGCCACCGAAGGTACCAGTTCTGCAGAAGCTGTTTGCTGTCAGAAGTATTCTAACGGAAAGTCCCATGGTAGCTTTTACATCCAAGCCATATTTCTCAAATGTTGTCTTTATCCCGTATTAGTTTTCTCGCAATAATTTTCATGGAACTTTAATACCAGAAGGCAATAATAATAGTATCTACAAATTTGTTATTTTTGCAATTATTGAGGGGGGACTGGCTGCAGAGGGGTGAACAGAAATGGGGGGAGCAGACTAGTGACTTCTATCATAACTCTTGACAAAATCTAAAATGACACATGATCTCCATAAATGACAGAGAAAGACAAAGTCCACAGATGTTCCCAGCAGCAGTTACAAATCCAAAAGAGACAAAGCTCTTCTCTGTGCTCCTGCCTGTACAAATTGCCTGCAGGGTGTTTCAAGAGAGAGCTGGAATGTCTTTTTCAAACTGTTCACACTCTGTTGCCTGCGTTCAAGAGATGGGCTTTAAACAGACATGGGGAAAAAAAAAGCACATGCTCTGAATCAAGTTGAGATTTTACTCCATGAGGATGAAATACCTACAAGGTGAGCTTTGGAAAGTTAATTTTGGATGAGTCTATCTAAGAAGAAGTTGCTTTTCATTTCTTTAATTAGTTGTGAGAGGTTCAGCCATCTACCCCAACTGGGTTAGCACTAGCAAATCTGACATGATGTCTATATTTTTCAGGAAATTAGTTGCTGAAGTCAGTATTTAAAAAATACAGGAGAAGCCTATAATTGTTTTTTATTGACATAAGGGAAATCAAAGCAGACCAGTGGGTAAAGTCAAAATTGCAACAAACACAGCAAAAATACTACATCAGTTTTGCCAGCTATGCCCAGATTTAAGGGAGAAACACAAAATGTTAAAGACACTAGGCCCCGTGTCTCAGCTGTGGAAGCCAAGTCAGCAGCATTATAACTGCATGATTTTGCCATAGTCTTAGAAGCTGTGCTGCTGTATCAATATATAGTAATTAGGTCACAGCTGAGCAGTAGGGAAGTTTGCTAGAACTCTGTCTTTACAAGTTCACCACTACACGTACTCTGATGATGTGCAGTCTTGAGTCACAGTTTGAACTATGTATCCCTAGCCAGTAGATGTTCCCAGCTGTGGGAACAGACCAGCAGTGCTGCTGATTGTGTTCAGTGTTGTTTGTCTGTTAGAATTTAAGAAGAGTCAGCTTAATGTACCAACAGCTAAAACAGTCTCTGATACTCTGATACAGCCCCCAGTTAGGTATGTAACATGTACGATGGCTGATGCATTAGCCAGTGCAGACTAAGAACCATCTGTGGATTAACAAAGATGCCAGGGACTTAATTGTGCATAAACCTTCAAAAGATGAAAAGCCGAAAGAATGCTTCATACAAACTAAAATGTTTGCTGAAGAGAAGATCTGCAAGAAAATAACAGCTCATCCAAATCAGAAGTGTCGTAAATCCCAAGGATGCCAACACCGTCACAGGAGAACAGTAAGTTCCTAAATGTGGATACATCAAGGACACAAAACAACTAAAGGGTAAAGAGAAAGAAAAGCTGTTTATTCCATGTTTCCCTGCACAGAAGTGCTTAATTTTGCAGTATGATGAATTCAGTATTGAGTTTTGAAAGACACTCACATGAAAATCTAGTAGTCCAGAACAGTGCACCAACAGGGATGGTTTCCTGGTTCAATATGGTCCAGGCAGTGCTGACTATGTGTGGCACATCCTCCTCCTCTTGACTGCAGCCATACCAACCCTATGCAGGAATTAAGAGTTTCAGTGGCAATGTAGTGTCACTGGACAGTGAGGGGACAGATGGGGTCTTTTAGGGATCCTTGGCAGAATGATGATGGCAGTAAATCATAGTTAGAATTACAGCTTTATTTTTTAGTCGGAGGGGTATTATGATTAGCATAGCATAGAATTTGGTATTTGAATGGCCGAGGATTTCAGCAAGCAAAATCAATGTAGTGCAATATGTAAGTAGTATAATACAGAATTTATAGTAGATTTCTAATCACCTGGACCCACAACAGATGGGATCAAATCTTAATACATGGTTTGCTATATCAGTATATAATCATAATCTAGATACAAAAATCATAAATAAGAATAGAAGTTATTCCCTTAATCCTTGGAGGATGCAGAGGACAGGGAGGTGTTTCCTGGCCACCGGCAGCTGCAGGCCCAAGTTCCCCACTTGGGCCTTGTAACTGCTTGATTTTACAGTCAGTGCTCAGGGTGTTGTTATGCTTCCCTCTTCTGTGGAGGGGTCATCATCACCACTTCCTGGTGGGCTGGGTGCCTGGGACCTTCCAGGCTGGTAAGGAAGGAAGTAATTGAGCTGGCACCCAGGAGTCTTGAGGTTTATAGGGAGGGGAAGAAGAAATCTGTTTGGTTTGTCTACTTGCTTCACAGGACCTTCAGGGCCTGATAATGAGGGAAAGGAATGAATACATGACATGCTTGGTCACAGAGAATGGCTGATGCCTTACAGAGTGGGTTGGTTACGCTAACCCCATAAGCAGGGCTAGGAGCAGGGGGCCCTGCTCACATGCACCTCTGCAGGACACTTGCAGAAGTATCTCTTAGCATCTATGCAAACAAATTGCTTTCCCATCCACAAAATCTGAGCTGCTGCTTTACTAAGCTGCCTAAAAAGCCATTCTGTTTATATATATATATATATATATATATATACACACACACATTTATTCTGATCTTGTGCTGGTGTTACTTTTATTGATGCCCACTGTACACTGTATCAGTGAGGCATAATCTGGCTCATTAGACAGTCATGAGTTTGACCTCTTTTCACATACAGTTTTTATACATTGTGTATTTTGTAATCACATGCTGCTCATGGAATTAATGTGTCTACATTTTCAAAGCACTTGCTGAAAATAAATCCTCTGACTTCTTTCAGCAAGTTTATTTCGGATCGAGAAAGCAGAAGAAGTCTTACAAACAGCCACCTGGAGAAGAAGAAATGTGATGAATATGTAAGTCTCTCTCACTGTTCTGTTCCCTGTCAAAATGAACTGCATGTTGTTTATATGAAGGACCTTTAGACATCATCTTCAAAGGTGTTGGACACTTGCAATTATAACTGAATTCAAGTTCCAGTAGGAACTGCCTGGGATCAGCACTTAAATAAAACACCAAAACAAAACTCCCAAGAATTTTGGTTGGGTTGAATCAAGGAAGTTGTGGTGGTTCCTTATGGCTTTACCATATATAAACCAGATGCCTAAGATGTTTCACAGGTGTAGTGAAAGATGGGGTTTAAAATCAAAAGTGTGGTATGAGTTGTATATTGCCTACCCCATTTATGTTGGTTTACAAAATCTATCAGACAGTGATCAGAGTGTAGCTGTGACAGAGTTCAGTGATGCTTTTCTCTTTCAAACCAATATTTATTAAGTACTTTCCATAGTAGTTTTTACTTACATTTGATAGATCACAAAACATGGAATTTGAAGCAGAGGTGTGTTTCCCTGCTCTGTTCCAAGCTGTTGCTGACACATCTGTCTTTACTTCTCCAGATCCCAGGAACTACTTCACTGGGGATGTCCGTCTTCAACCTTAGCAATGCAATTATGGGCAGTGGGATTTTGGGTCTTGCTTTTGCCTTGGCCAATACAGGAATTCTCCTTTTTCTGTAAGTATTCATGTGATGAGTAGCTGATCTCTGTGGAGTTTCACTGTGTTTAAAGAACATATGCACTGCCAGCAAGTGGAGGGATTTATAGTCCATCTGTAATCAAGTACGGAATTAAAGTCTGAAAGTGTTAGCTACAAGTTTCAGACATTTTTTTTCAGTCAAATGTTTTTGAGGAAAAAGCCATTACTTGTAATGCTAGGGAAAAAATTAAGTCCATCTTATTTACTACAGACCTAGAGGGGGATTGTTCCTATGCTCCACAAGCTATACATACATCAGAAATATTCAGCAGTAATAGCTACAGTTAGCTAGTACCTAGTTCTTATTTGTGTCACAGGATCTCCAGAGCTATCTTCAAAGTATGGTGCAATAAACACTTTTTTTAAAACCAAGAATATTTATGTTCCTTTACATGTTACATACAGTATTTTCATCTCACTCCCAAGTTTCTTCAGTTTCTTATGTGAGAGTACTTGAGAGCCAACATAAACACAGCAAAGATTTTAGTATAGAAAAGAGTTGAGGTAGAGTACTTAACCATCAAAAAAAAAAAAAGAGGCTTTTTATAAAGGAGAATTTAATAGTTTAAAAATGAAACAGTGCCATTGAATGACTAAGACACTGTTGTTCTAGATCTCAGCATGAGACGTTTCATCGTGAAAAGTGATTGTTAGGGAATCAGTTGGGAATTGTGTGCAGATTTTAATGATAAATGTTCATTGAGGGAAGAAATACAGTAATTTACAACATTTGAGAACTATTCAACATGGTTACTGAGTTTACAGATTGTTCTAAAGAGGTGTCATTTCTTGAATGTCAAATATAAAAATGTAGAACTTTTGTAATTCCTTGGTATATATTGTGAGCCCTGTGTCAAGCAGCGTAGATGGCCAAAGCATTATGTATAGCCATCTGCTCTTGGGTTTTGTGCCAGGATAGCTAGATCCATGCTGTTAGCTTACAATTTGCTGTGGTTGGGTAAAATATAGGAATAATCCAAGGAGTTAATCCATTTACATTAAGGGTGTACGAAGTCTTATAATTGTGTTGTCACTAAGTTAGGCTGTAAAGTATCTGGATCCTAATTTACATCTTTCTTCAGCAGAGTGGCTTGAGTTTATTTTATTTTGCTGCATTTTTACCCAGTACTTTAGCCTGTGTGTGATACTCCACCCATGCTCTGATAAGGACATCTCTGAGAGTACAGACTGCTGTAAGGGGAGGAAAAAAAAGTTACATCTTTTCAGCCTTGCTGCATCTTCTGTGATAATAGTGTCTCAGCCAAAGAACAGCCTCAATTTCTCCTTACTGCTTTAGTTTTCTATAAGCTCATCCTCTTCTCATTCTTTCAGCAGTTTTTCATGACAGTTCAGTGAGATATGTTGGTTCTAAAGGATGTAAAAAGGCAGTTTCTTTTAAATGAAGTAGATCAGACCAGTGATGTGAACACCAGTGTGTGATGGTGACTGAGCTCAACCCGAGTAGTGTGTAACTCTGTACCAACACATTGTGCAAAAAACTGCCCAACCTGGATGTAGAGATTTTATACAATAAATACGAGCATTATTCTCTATGGAATTAACTGTGTGTATTTAAAAGTGCATAATTGTTTTTGTTAGCTTTATAATGCCTTTAGATCTGTTGGCCTTGAGATAGAGCAGCCAGCTGAGATCACAGGTAAGGAAGCTAGCAAGACTTAAATGACCATGCTAGCAGAGCTTTCCCCTTTGAAGCCTGCAGATGCAGCATCCTAACGCAGTGTCCGTAGTTATGTTTGAACTGCTTTAAATGTTCTTTTATCATGCAATAATCTTAGAATTAAACCTAGTCTTTTGGATTTTTTCTTACACTCTCATTCAGTACATTTTTCCCATAAATGTATAGTTCTGCTGTTGCTGTCACAAGTAGGTAATTTCTGCTTAGCAGGTGATTAAATATGCAGTCCTAACAATACCTTCACTATGATTTGCACACAAGAAAGCACTTAAATGCACTGCTCTTGAGTAGCGTGGTTTTGGAAAGTTTTGGTATTGGTATGCACCATCCCTGAAAAGTAGAAGGCAGAGGCAGAAAAATTAAGGGAGCATTTTCAGCACCAGCAAAGCAGACCTACCCTGCTTTCTGCTCTCGTGGCTTTTGGGCTCCTGCAGTGTGAAGTGCGCACTGCCATGAACACCTGGATCAGTTCAGATCTTATATCCGGCATAAGACATGCAAAATAAACATGGCAATGGCACATCCTATTTACATAACTTTGTACAATAACAAGCATCATACTTTCCAGTCAAAACTATGGGGGTAAGAACCAGAGGAACTTAATCCCAGTGTTGGTGATAACTACAGCCTAGACCAAAAGAGAGCATAATTTGCTGTATGCAAAAGGAGATAAAACTGTCCTGCAGAAAGATGGCACAAAAAGTTTGGGAAGTTAGAGATGAACCAGGTCACCTAGGAATGGCAGGAGCAGTTGCTGCCGCTTGTGGTTTCATCCTGGAGAGCCAGGACCAAGAGTGATGGATCATGTTGCAGCCATGCACAAGGTGCCTTCAGCCTGCATTTAGCCCAGTACTACACATGATCTGAAAAACCCTGCTGAGGCAGAGGACCTTGTTAGATGAGGTATAGTATGAGATTACAGCTAAAGTTTCACACTGGTTCCTGCAGCCAATTCTGGTAGTTTTGACTGGAAGGAGTCACAAAGCCACAGTCTAACTCTTCCAGAGGCTAGGGGCAGGCTGGCAGACCAGCCCTCTAGGAGGCTCTACGGTAGCAAACCCTGTGCTCTTTTGTCCCCTGCACCCAATACCTTATGAAGGTTCAGAACTGCTCTGTGAAATAATTCAGGTGACTCCATGAGCCTTACAGCTCTTCTGGCCCCAAAGCCTGGGACTCCACAGTGGGGTGGGGACACCATGGGATTCAGCTAACGTAGTACATGCGGCATCTGGGAGAAAACAGCAGTGGCATCACAGGAAGGGTTTGTTCTTCCCAACACTGTATCATTACCCTGACCTAAACTGTTTATTCTTTCATGGGGAGGTGACTTGCCTTTGCCGTTTGCTTGCCCAGTTACTAGCACTTCTTTAAAAGCAGGCAAAATAAAAAGTAGAGGAGTGCTTTTGGGACTGTAGCACAGGCTCCCCTGTTTCTGTTTTGAATTTGTGCAGAGCGAATGGCATGGACATTTTCATTCTTTTCCAAGGGGTGATTCTGGCGCGAATGTTCCTGTCCATACCACAGTCCTAACACAAACAAGTTTTTCATACAGTGCTAATGAGAATGCCAAGTGTCTGTAAGAACCCTATGGGGAGCTAAGGACAACAGATCAGATAAATACCTGGCTGCTTGGGAATGTTATTTTTACAGACGCAAAGGTTCTGTGAGTTCAGTGCCTGAAAAACAGGAGCTTTTAATATTGAGACAGACTGGATGCTGGCATGCAGAGCTGGAGCCATTTGGGGCTGGGAGTGAGTCAGCCGAGCGCTGAGGCTGAGCCGGTGTCTGCAGGCAGACAGGGGCGGAACAGCTCGGCAGGGAACACGGACAGGAGCAGAGCTTAGCAAATCTGTGAAAAATGGAGCAGAGTGACCTCAGCCAGTACAATCTCCCTTCCCTTCTACACCTTCTCAAGGAGAAACACCCTTGGGACTGTACAAAGAGTGTGTTGTTACTGTCAACTGTCATTATTTGTTGGCAAGAGGACAGTTCCTCCTATCACCTCTTTATATTTCTTCCTGCCCCTCTGGCCCCAAGGAGCTTGTGGGTCATTATTTGGCACTAAAGAATTTCCAGTTTAAACTAATAAAGAAAGCAGGGGGAGGAGGGTTCTCATCCTGTTCTTTCTAAGTATTCATATGAAAAAGATGTGTTGCTGCCTATCTATGGCAGCAGCTTGTTTACTGTTACATTTTAGTCTTGTTTTTCTCAGGGTCCAGAGGGTAGTTGTCATAATAAAGAGAGGAATTGCCAACAGATTGTCTGAATGCTCTTCACACACATCATGAAAACATCATCAGGTCTTTGTGTGTCCATATTGGAGGGGAAGGCACACATGGTGCTTGACTTAAAGACATTGAGCAATGAGAAAATGTACTTTTATGCACTTAGCCCCTGGTGCTGACTAATTATCATTTGTGCCAGCAAGTTCCCTACACCAACAGTTTGGTCATTACTTCCTGTAATTTTTCTCTGTGAAGTCAAATTACGGATTATGTCAGACCAGGACTGAAATCAGTGAGGGAACATGAGTCCCCACCTGGACAAAGTATAAGCCTTTGGTTGCTGCCTGTATTCCCAAGGGAGTCCAGTCAAGTCCTTGGGCACTGTGTGGCACATAAAAAGCATGTAACCTTTGGTAACATACAAAACGTGTCCTGGGAAAAGATGTTTCCATTTGGTATGGAAATCCTTAAATACAGGACTTCCTCAAAATTTTTACTCTGCTTCAAGAATAAAAAACTTTAGAGTGGATGTTGAGTAACATACCTGGCTCATTTGTGTTCTGATTAATTCTTCCTTCCTGTCTAGTAAGACATCTTTGTTCTTGCTTTTTTTGGTATGGGGAGGTGTAACTCAGCTGCACTCTGCAACTCTGCTAAGTTTTACTTGGTTAAATCCCTCTACATATGGGGTTTTCTACCTCCATGGTGGAGCTGCGAACAGCACATGAATCACCTATATGCTTTTTGCATTGTCAGAAGAATAAAAAAATTATCTTGGTTTCAGTAGGAATATGACCTGACATGAAGTATTGCGTTGTTAGACCTCATCTCTTATGGTAAGCTTTATTTTCCATTCTTTTGTAGGCTGCTTTTGATTTCAGTCACGCTGCTGTCTATTTATTCAATACATCTCCTGTTGGTGTGTTCAAAGGAAACAGGTAATTCAAGATGCTATACCTTTCAGTGGAATTCTAAAAATCAAGAGGTGAAAAGTGTTCAAATGAGGCCTGGTGCTTTCCATAAGGTGGAGTTTCTGTCACTTCGCTGGCATGATGGGAAGGCCTGACACATTTTGGGTCAAAAGCCCAAAATTAACAAGAATTTATGGCATGACAGTGGAGAACAGTTTCACTATAATGAAAAATATTTATGACAAAGAGTGAATTCTGCTGCCTGGAAATATTGTCTTCAGTGAGCTAGAAGGAACAGTTCGTATAGTTTCTTTGCATTACAAAGCGAATTACAAATGAAACATAATTAGCTTTTGCCTATGGTGAAGGTTATATGAAAATACAGTTTGTCCTTAACGGTTAGTGTGAAATTCCTAATAGCCTTTGTGGTGTAGTTTTCCTAGAAAAAAATAAAAGGGAACAGTTCCTTCACAGATGTAACAGAGATACGCTATCTAAACACAGAAATTAGAAGTTACCTACAGTGTTAAATGCCACTGTGCTCTGAAGTCCAAGAGTCTCTTTCCTTGTTAACAATCTCTGAAGCTACATTTTTAAAATTATCTGTGCACAAGAGCACTGTAATATTTAAAAATGCAATTTGAACACACATGAGTTACTGTTGCGGCATGTATAATGTCAGCAACTGCTTATTTAAACTAGGTATGTGTGCCTCAATGTGGACATATTTGTGCCCCATTGATTCCCAAAGTCTAAGCCCTGTTTTCTATGTTGCTGGTACATTTAAGCTGAAACTTATTTTTCATATAAGCTTCAAATCAGAAATGCCAATTGTAAGGAAATATAGAGGAAACCAAACAATGGGATGAATTTTAAAAATCATCTGCCCAGTGTAACATCTGCAATATTTCTCTTTTGGTTCTCATGTATCTCATGATCTTCACAATGCCCGGTCTTTTTCTCAGGCTAATTCACAGCCAAGGAAAAAACATTTAATAGAAACCAATTAATAGAGAAGTTTCTCAAGCTTGATGGGTATTTAAAAAGAAATCTTAGTTGTAATTTACACCTTTCCCTGCTTTCACCAAAAATGTACCACACTGGGAATTCACAAGTTAAGGCTTTGTCATTAGAAGTTGTAAATGATCCTGTATAACAGTGGCTGTCCTCATTTGGATCATTCAGTGAAAGCAAGTGGAACTGCAGAACAGCAATACTACTGTGTCTGTGATGGCCAGGCTGCCAGTGCTGACTTGTGGGTTCTGCCATACCAGGTTTTGTCTGGAGAGGAGACTTTCTATGTCAGTCTCATCACAGGCGCAAACCTAATATGCCAGGATGAGGATACCAGAACTTAAGATGTCACTAGAGATATAGACAGACTCATTAAAGGAGTGTAATAGTCTCATTAAGAGCTTCCATTTCAAAGTGACTGGTAGCCAATGATAACATTTATACAAGTCAAGAAAACATTCCTACATAAGTTTCAGCCCTGAGCTCCCTATTTATTTGCAAAGGGCAGTTTTGGCTGCACAGATGGATGGTTAGCTGGAAAGCAATCTTAAGTGTTTCAACTCAACAGCTTTCAATGGTGTATGGGTTACTTTTCTCCTCTTCTTTTCATGCAGGCTGCATGGTGTATGAAAAGCTTGGTGAGCAGGTCTTCGGTACCCCAGGCAAAATGATTGTCTTTGGCTCTACATCTCTTCAGAACGTTGGAGGTAAAGGAAATGAGGAATATTAGAAAACAGGGCCAAGGAACATCTCAGTAATGTCGCAGCTACCAACCAGTCAGGTTCTTCCTCCTCCCCATGACATCTTGGGATCTTCATGCTCCTCAATATAGCCATGGCTAACGCTTTGCATGCAGCCTTTTAAAAATGCTGTAATTTTACAGTCAGTGATAGTTCAGGGTCTTTTATTATCAGACACCGCTGTGGGATAAGGTTCAGGATGGTTCTCTGCACTTGTTCCACCAAATATTTTAGCCATTTTCTAAACTGATCTTCTTCTTCCTCCAGCAATGTTGAGCTATCTCTTCATAGTCAAAAATGAGCTGCCTTCTGCCATAACATTTCTAATGGGAAAAGAAGAAACTTTTTGGTAAGTTGAATTAATTTTGGTGCTTAGACTGTAGAATTTAACATTGTGTAGTTAAGTTTAAGCTTGTGTTTACAAAAGCTTTTTAAGTATTGGTTACCCTTTAGGTTTGTCAAAGTAGATTTTCACAAGAGTCTCTCAGAGGATTCATAAAAGCCAAGACAATTTTGGGAAGGAAAAGAAGATGGATAGAAATGAAAGGTAGTTAGTTGCTCTCTTTGCACACTAGATTTTCATGAGAAATTGTTATTTATACAAAACTTATCAAAGAGTCCAATATTTTACAGTGTTAGGCAACACTTTAAAATATTGGGAACAATGCAAGTTAAAGATATTTATTCCCTTCATTCTCAGCATCTTACAGGACTTTGCCCCTGGAACACTGCCCATAGTGTGAAATTCTTCATTACTAGCATATGACAACTGCAGAATATTTTACTTAGATTTCTGCCCCTTATCACTCCTTGACATTTACCAGTTTCTTTAGTAGGGGGGTGGCATTAGTAGTGGTAAATATCCCTCACACTAGGTTATATGGTGTGCTGTAGTGCATAAGAAAGTGGTGGAGAATCTATTCCTCAGGCTGTCATACCGAGCTGGACCAAGCAATGGAAATAGGTCATACAGAACATCACTAGCACTATCCCTTCTCCTCATTCTTGCTTTCCAGCTTTCCAGCAGGATGCAAAGCACTTTGCTAGAGGGGATACAGACTTGGACTGGCTAGTGCATGCCAGCCTGCAGGAGCCTGGTTTGCCACTCCAGTCAAATGCCTGGGTGGTTTGGCAAATGAATTGTGGTGCTCCCACCGGCACTGTGCCCTCTGTGTGGCCCCTTGCACGATCTTTCATGCTAGCAGGGTGGCTTATATCAGGTTACAGAAGTGGCTGTTCTGCCTCTCAGTCCCACACACAGATTTCAGCAGCAGGGTGGTATTTTGTCTAGTGACTATGAAATTCTGCCATACCTGAGTCAGACCAGTGCCATGTTTCAAGGGCTGGATACTTAATGAGTCTGCAAAGTTGAGATGTGACCCCTTCTCTCCTTTTGTAGGAGCTTGTAGGGTAAGAAGACCAAAGATAGTTCTGTAAGTACAGCAGTCAAAGAGGATGACTGATCGTGGGGAAAACCAGAGAGTGTTTAAGGTGTGCTCATGGTATGCTTTTTTAAACGTTCTGTGCAGGGCATGGTACGTGGATGGACGGATGCTTGTTGTCATAGTGACGTTTGGTATAATCCTCCCTTTGTGTCTCCTTAAGAACTTAGGTAAGATGAAAATGCCGTTCTGGGAATAAAAAAACAAAGACATCGTGCCACTGACAGCCACACTGATGAAAAATAAGTTACTTTTCTATCAGCATCAAAATTTTTAGTGGTGAGGTGAATTGGAGGTATTGGACTTTGAAGTAAGATGTGTACAGATAATTGCATTTTCAAATGTGTTTGAATCCACAGAGATGCCTGTAGGTACACAATGTATTTTTTTAAAGCCACCTAATAACATTTGGCAGCTACCAAGTCCAGTTGGCATCTTCCTTTTGAGAAAATAACCCAAACTCAGCTGGCATGATTTGTATCAAGGAATCTGTGTCACATTCTGACTGCAACAATTATCACAGCCTCTTTCAAAAGTAAGATTAGTTAAACTGATGTAAAGGTGACCCTGAGGAAGTCAGGTCGGTCAGAGTGAGACTCAGGCCTGTCTGAAAGCTGGGATACCTGTTATGTGGGAAATTCCCAATGTGGGAGACTTCCACACAAATAAGACATGCTTTTGTTCTGCCCATAAGCTCACAATGCATATTAAATGTATAATACATTTGAACTTTTCATGAAGAAGCAAAAGAAAGTAAAAACCAAGATAAGACTAATAAAATTATTTTGTATGAAATTTCCTTTTAATTTCTTTTAGGGTATCTTGGCTATACCAGTGGGTTTTCATTAAGCTGCATGGTATTTTTCCTGGTAGTGGTAAGTTCAGCTTGCTTTCTTTGTTGGATGAGTCACTTAGAATCATAGAATGATTAAGGTTGGAAAAGACCTTGAAGACCATCAAGTCCAACTGTCAGCCTAGCACAAGAAGTTCACCATTAAACTATGTACTCAAGTGAAACAGCCACACGTTTTTTGAACACTTCTAGGGATGGTGACTCCGCCACTTCCCTGGGCAGTCTGTTCCAATGCTTTACAACTCTTTCCATGAAAAAATTTTCCCTATATCCAATCTAAACCTCCCCTGGTGCAACTTGTGCCATTTCTTCTTGTCCTGTCACTTGTTACCTGGGAGAAGAGAGTGACACCAATCTCGCTACAACCTCCTTTCAGGTAGTTGTAGAGACTGATAAAGTCTCCTGAGCATCCTTTTCACCAAGATAAATAACTGCAGTTACCTCATATGACTTACTCTCCAGACCCATCACGAGCTTTGTTGCCCCTCTGGACTTGTGCCAGCACATCAATGTCTTTCTTGTAATGAGGAGCCCAGAACTGGACACCAGTACTTGAGATGTGGCCTGATCAGTGCCAAGTACAGGGGAATGATCGCTTCCCGCATCCTGCTGGCCACGCTGTTTTTGATACAAGCCAGGTTGCTCACAATTTCACTGACATTTCAGTTTGGTTTTTATTATTATTTTAGCAATTAGCTATTTTCTGCTCTTATTCTAGGTTATTTACAAGAAGTTTCAAATTTCCTGTGGTGTACCAGAGTTAAATGCAACATCTATCATGTCAAATAGCTCAGCATATGAACATATGTGTAAGCCAAAGTATGTTATCTTTAATTCCAAGGTATGTTTCTTTTTATAATATTTATTTTTAATTCACATAATACGTGCACCTACACTCCATGTTCTTAATATGATCAGCACCACAGAGGGCCTGATTCTCCAAGCTTCCACTTGTGATCCAGTAGTGAATGCACAATGAGTCTCCTTGCCTGGTCTTACAGAGATGCCATGATGACTGTACCTCCTTGCAGTCTTGTCCTGCCCTGGTAGTAGATGTGCTAAGGCTATAAGTCTGAGCTACTGCTGGACAATGAATGCTTTCTTCAGGAGATTTTTCTTTCCACTGGTTCTTACTATCCACACTACAACTGTGCCTTTAGACTGAGGTTGAGGAAGCCACACCTGCATCCAAAGCCCAGAAGTAATCTCTGTCCTTTTGCACGCAAACCACTTCTTTGTGCCAGGGTACATGTTTCTGTACCCATGAGGTGAACTGGATTGCAAAAAGGATACAGCTGGAAGTTAGTCCAGCAAAAATTTGGTTGCCTCGCAGCTGGATGCTTCCATCTGTCACCACACAGCTGCAGAAGAAGTTGGTCTAAGAGTATGTGAGAGAGCATGTGATTGTAGCTATGGGAGCAGGAGGGTGGCTCCTGTCAGCTGTGCTGGGGTGCAGTGCTTCCAGTGAAACAGCCCCTTATCCAGCAGGGCACGGTCCTCAGCACCTCACAGTTGCATTCACAGAGAATGCACATGTATAGCAGAGGCATGCAAAAATTATTTTTATTTAAATTCAGTCTACCAGCTTCAGCTGAAGAAGCCAATCCAAGCACTATTCTTCAGCTGGGGGAAACCATCCCCGGATCCAGTGTGACGGAACAGGAATTAGTTGGTGTGGGATAGCAGCTTAAGTGTAGGTATTTCAGACAGTGTTGAAGGGCACCCTTCTTCTACAGTGACTGTCAGCATTTGCCTCAGAGCCAATGGAGACACATCAGAAGGATCGGTCCATTTCAAGTAGGCACCCTGGAGCTGAACTCCAGAAGTTTGCCCTCAGGGCCAATAGTTTGCCAATCATTCTAGCAACTTTGGTGTGTGAGAGGAGAAACAGGGCAGTTTCAGAGAATCAGAGGATAACCAAGGTTGGTGGAGACCACTGGAGATCACTGGGTCCAACCCCTGTGCTGAAGCAGGACCACCCACCCCTGTGTCCAGACAACTTCTTAATATCTTTGCAGATGGAGACACCACAGCAGTACTGTGCTGTGATTGAGGGAGAGGAGGTGGAAAAGGCCTGGGCAAGGAAGGACCGCTGGAGAGAAACCAGTGCATTTACTGAATCTGTCAGGCCTGGGCTGTATCACAGAGCAGCTTCTCTGGGAAGGGGATGCCTGTGACCAGCACAAACAGATCTGAGAGGCTGGGACATAGCTGCATGTAGGGATGGACTCATTTTGTCCTTGCGGATTCATAAGACCTCTGCTTGGACCCATTCCCTCATGGAGAATGGATGTGCCTGGGCACAGAGATCATTTGTGAAATTTGGCTGAGGACTGAAACCCACTCAAGCTCTTAGTGGAGAAGGGGGTGAGGTACCTCTCAGAGGCCTCCTGCACTTCCTGGTGACATAATGGTCTTTCTCTTTCCCCAAGGAAAAGCATGCTCCCTCCACAGCCCTCCTAGTCCTTTTGTTGGCCTGGGAAATTAAGGGATTCAGTCTGGTACCTTGAAATATCCATTTATTTGTAAGTTCTGCATTCCTGTTCTCTTTTCTTACAGTCTGGATGCGGGCTTCCTCTTCAGGACTTCAGCCTTAGCACCACGGGTGCGCACCCCTCTCCATGCCGAGGCAGGGTAGCGTAGCGGTGACCCGCCATACGTCCCTTTTACGCGTGACACTGTGCTAGTAACTGTGGCAGTAGCTGGGCAGGCAAACCCACCCCAGGGAGCAAAACCAGCAGCAGTGTGGCACCCAGAGCTGCACTCTGTGAGCACAGTCAGGGCTGCACTTGCGCCACCAACACGAAGACTTTGTCCTCGGGTTGAAAGTGCACCACTTTCCATGTCTCATTAAATACATACTAATCGTCAGGTCTTCTGCCTTCTCATGAAGGGCTCTCAGTGTTTGGTTGACGAATTCAACAAGCTGGGAGCTGAGGTAGTTAACACAGAACATTTCTTCATGCCACTGGGGGAAATACCTCTTCTTAACTTCTTTTCTGAAATTCTCTCTGAACAGACCGTGTATGCTTTGCCCACCATTGCTTTTGCATTTGTGTGCCACCCGTCAGTCCTCCCAATTTACAGTGAACTTAAAGAGTAAGTCTTTCTTTTTTTTTTCTTTTTTTTTTTTTTTTAGTTAATTGTTTTGAACCATTATACATGGAAAATGTTAGCACAGAGGTGGTCTGACTCATTCGTGCCACTCGGAGACGTGCTTTAACAACACCCAACAAGCCAGCGAGCGTGGCTGTCAGCTGGAAATCTGGCCTCCCAGGCGTGTGCTGGGGGTGGGGGCGAGGGAAGTGGAGAATAATGCAATACTTGGGAGTTACCTCTGGAAGTACACAGCAGCCTGGGGAGGGCCAAGTTGTGCTGGTTGTTATTTGGCGTAGGAGAGGCGTGTGTTCTGCTAATGGTGTTTGTTCCAGTGCAACTGGAAATCTGTTGCAGTACCAGGAAAATACAAGGTACTTTCAGCCTCACTGATGTTAAAAGACCTTAGCTGGTACTGCTGTCTCACTGACGCCTCCAGCTGGAAAGGGCTGTGGGCAGCTGGAGACCAGTCCTGCTGTGACATCACTGGCGGGCCTGGGCAGCTACAGTGGGGTCCTGGGCCATAGGGGAGCCCAAGGGAGAGGTCAGAGTCAGTCAGACCATGAGTGCCCTCAGGCCCCAGCGACTTGCTGCGTGCTTTAAATTTCAAGTGACTTTAGCAGGTTCACAAGTGCCTATTTAGAGCATCCTTGTGTGGACTTAAAAGTCTAAGTTTAGGTACTGGAGTGTAAATATTTCAGAATCTAAAGATGAAATGTTTATACTTAACCTGTTTTACAGGTCTGCATACATCCACTATTTTCTACCCCTAGAGACACAAATGTTTCTCTGCAGTCATTCAGAATGTTTCTGGTATTTTTAACTCTCTGTATAATTTTATGCTTCTCTCATTTTGACCTTTTAATTTCATTACTGAAGTGTTTAGGGCCGTCCTGTCTCCGCAGGGCTACGCTCTGTTTAAGCAGGTATGGCCATGGAGCAGAGCCACAGGTCGGACCCAGGATTTTCAGACTTACGCCCCAAGGAGGGTCCTTTTACCCAGTCCTTGTCTTCCTTGTGCAGCTGTCAATAAATTCCTGCTTTATACAAAAATTACTATGTTTATGCGAAGACTTAATGTATTTTGAAACAGCTATTGAAAAATCCAGCTCAACCATTTTTATGTATTCTTTTTTTTGTTCTTTCTCCAGCCGTTCACAGAAAAAAATGCAGTTGGTTTCAAATATCTCATTTTTTGCCATGTTTCTGATGTACTTTATGACTGCCATATTTGGCTATTTGACTTTCTATGGTAAGTATGCAGTTCTTTATTGATCAGAGTAGAAAGGGGATACATGTATAATCAATAGTGTATCCCAGCTGGCAAGGAAAGTCCCATTCACTTAAATAAAATACTATTCCAAATAATTTTCCTTCAAGTTTTCATATCAAAGGTATAAATCATTTCTTCCTTTTCCTCTATGGGGGCAAAGCACAAGTGAAAGTATTATTTGCAAAAGGCATATTCAAAATATGAGGGAGAGATTTGTTTAATAGAATTGGGGATTAGCTGGGTCCCATTAAGATTTTGTTCCAAGGTCCTCACCTGAATGATGTGTGCATTGGTAATGAGTGAAGCATGCATCTTTGCAAAAAATGAGACAGATTTGAGAACAAGTCCTAAGAAATGAGGAATAAATCAGCCATCATAGCTGTTTCACTTTCTTATTGACACTTTTATCATAGAGGCAACAGACCAAATGTTTTCCCTCTGTCCCTAGAGCTGACCTCTTTAGGTCTTGGTTAAACAAACTGGCAATGAAGATGGGGAAGCTTTGAGTATTGTCCCAGCTCAGCCATCAAAGGATGGTTATCTCAGTGTTTGAGACTCCCACCCTGCCTCTTTTCATGCCTGTGAATTCACTTAACACTTAACTAATTATGTTGTATCACTAAATGATACAATATGTATGCCCTAAAGGCACAATTGCTAAGTAGACTAGGAATAAAATATGAATGTTGCCCAGGAAGCTACTCCCATGTTCCAGTATAATGTGAATGTTGAAAAGCAGTGTCTTTTTCCATGGACCATTAAGGGGTTACAAGACAGGTGACAAAGCTGATGTTTGCCTTTTACCTCAGAATCACCATCAGTCTTCTTCACTCTGTTCAAAGTGACCTTTTTGTTACAACCTCCTCATTCATGATACTGTCCCTTGTAAGCCACTCATTGAAAGAGAAAAAAAATAAGTAAATATGAAATGTGGCATTTTTTCTTTCAAAGGTTTTTGCCTATCTCGTATTTGTTTTCCCAGACTCTCATGCTGATTATAAGGCCTTGAGTATACATGTGTTGAAGTAACTTGAGGTCATCTGTTCTAATTTTCCCAATAAAAACCAATAGGCTGCAAGTGACAACAGCATCAGCCGTTCTCATCCAACTGCTCCCATCTAACACATTTCCATAGAGATTCATCAAATTAGCAGCCCCAGGGAGCAAGTGGGTGTAAATCAGCATGGACCCCTTCACTTTGGCAGGGAGGAGATTCTGATGTGATTGCCCCAGGGATCTGAGGAGGCAGATCCGTGGCGCTCCTCTCTGGGAAATCTCCCACATCCCTCAAGGACGAGGGTCTGGAGTCCATGGAGGAGGTAGGGGCTGCGTCCTTCTGGCCCTCCTGAGGGGGAATGGTGGAGGAATCCCTGGGGTGTCTTGTGTGCCTTTCCCCACATTAGGCATCTCTGCTCCCCAGCACTGAGAGCCCACAGACGGAAGCTGTGCAGCTCTCCTGGGGCTTCTGCAAGTGTCAGTGCCATAACAGGCAGCAAAAAAGACACTGAGGGAAATATAAAATTCCTCCACTTGGATCCTTCTTCCCCTTGAGATTGACAAGACCTTACCTTTCATATGTTCACTTACAGTGTTCTAACCCTCTTCTCTACCCTTACCTGGGTAAGAACAGTATTTTTATTGTGACCATTTCTTCTTTGCACCAATAGTACTTGTCTGTTTGCTGTGTTCTCAAAAGTGTTGCAGTGATGACTATATTTACATTGCAGAATTACAGAAAAGAGGTGTTTTTCTTCCCCTAAAAGGTCACAGTGTGGTGGGGCTCTGTGGTGTATCTAGCTGAAAGGAAAACAGACCTTCAACTGTAAGCCTTGCCCTTCACTTCCTACCTGGCTCCAGCCCGTGAGCGGTACAGAAGTTGCAGTCTGTGCTTGCAGGAGCAGAGTAAGCTCTGTGTTGCAGAAGCTGTGCATGTGCCCGGCTTGAAAACCCCACTCCTGATCTGCAGGGAGGTGGGAGAGTGTTTTCTTTCTCCTGGTGGGGATTCAAGCACTGTGTAGGTGGTGTTGACCTGTGGTCTCTACCCAAAAGGACACCCTGGGGGGAGCATAGGCATTTTGCCACAGGATAGATCCCTCTGCCTCCAGGAATACATGAGGTTTTACCAAGTACCAAAGATGGTAAATTAGATGTGGCTGTGAAGTTCCCTTTAAGAGCTGTTATGTTTTACCACCAGCTTTCTAAGATTAGCAGGCAGAAACAAAACATGAGCCTAAAAGGGGGCAGCAAGTATGTTTTGTGGCACGCTTACCCGTGGGGGGGGGGGGGGGGGGGGGGGGGGGGGGGGGGGGGGGGGGGGGGGGGGGGGGGGGGGGGGGGGGGGG
>JAWWEU010000040.1:29950747-29980450 GCA_035583155.1 Acropternis orthonyx | reverse complement strand
TGCCCCCCCACCCCCCCCCAACCCCCCTTTAGGTTATTGCTCCTGGATATTTAAAACTTACAAAGCAAACACATAGGTCCCTCAGCAATTTGGTTTTCCTGTTGGTTGGTACACGCAGACCTGCTCTGCAGTATTTATCACAGCTTCAAGGAAACATTTTGGCAGGGGGTCATATTAAAATATTGCCAGTGCCTCCCTGTTAGGCACCCCCTGTGATTTGTCTTGGCTGCTGGGGCCTCTGGCTGGCGTGGGGCTGAGCTGCAGGCACTGCTGGCAGCCCTCACAGAAGCTGCTGAGGGATTTGAGTGCAAATGTCACAGTGTCCCACTGAGAGCTGACCCAAGATAGGCTTTGTTCTTGGTTGAGAACCGGGGCACTGCTTTTCACTGGGAGTTTATTTGCTGTTTAGACTAATTTAGCTTAAAACCTTGCAGTTTATATTAAGTTCAGTCATTGCAGTGCATGTATTTATTTTTATATAATATGAAACTTTTTTAAAAAAAGTCCATGAAACCAATTAAAAATAGCTTGTTTCACTTTACCTGTTTTTGTATCTATGTATATATGTAAGCAAGCTTTCGTGTATGTCTCACTGTTGTCTTTCCTACAGTGAAAATTACCTTAGACTTAGGCATGTGCTGTCTTGAATTAAGATGCATTCCTAAATCAGGCCTCCAAAGGATTAATCTGGAATAATGGGATCATTGGGATTTTGTTCAAAGCACTGTTTTAACTCAAGAATATTTCATTCCGTACTCTTTTGTTTACAGATAAATCACTTGTTGTTCAAGAAGGCTGTTGTTAAACAATGATTTTTGTGAACTAATTGCCTGTTTGCCAGAACACTTACCTTACTGTCTTTTCCATAGAGAGTGTGCAGTCAGATCTGCTTCACAAATACCAGAGCAAAGATGACATCCTCATCCTGACCGTGCGCTTGGCTGTGATTGTGGCAGTGATACTCACCGTGCCAGTGCTGTTTTTCACTGTGAGTAGAAATCCCTGCATGGTTTGGAAGTTGGTAATAGCTGTACACAGCATGTTTCTTCAAACCACAGCCCAGCAGTTGCCAAGACCATAATGTTGCAGCTACTAAAAGAGCTTGAGGTTGGATCAATCTTTTCTCACATCAGACTCCCACTAACTTCTGGAGAAGTTCTCCATGCAGGAAATAAATAAATAAATAACTTTTTATCTTAAACCTGTTTTAAATTGAATCCACAAGGGTCCTCTCTTACTCACATCACGTTACTGGAGCAGGCTCAGAGGTGAAGTTCATTTTTAAGTGCAGAAGGATTCCTAAAGATATGTTAGAAAGAGAGGAATATCCTACTGCACATGCATGTATATCTACAGTTTTGAAATAACAAATTAATTTTAAGGATTATTTCAAAGAACATTACATCAGACAATCCAGAATTTCTGATGGATCTATGCAGCACTTGTCACTTGAAGAACCAGTTAAAATAAGTGTGGGAAGCTTTGAATTGGCTCATAGACTATTCTTGACAGAGAACTTTCTCTCTTTCTCTCTCCCTACAGGTGCGTTCATCATTATTTGAGATGGCCAGAAAAACAAAATTTGATTTATGCCATCATGTTGTGGTTACTCTTGTTCTTTTGGTTATCATCAACCTGTTAGTCATTTTTATCCCATCCATGAAGGATATTTTTGGAGTCGTAGGTATAGTATCCTGGTTTTGTGCTACTAATAAAAGAGGATTGCTAATCAGCAACAAAATAATTAGATGTTGTTGGCAATTAACAAAACTCATTTATTTGAATTTTGCAGGGGTCACTTCTGCCAATATGCTGATTTTCATTCTTCCTTCGTCCTTGTATATAAAAATCACACAGCAGGATGGATCAAAGTTGACTCAGAGGATTTGGGTATGCATTCCATTCCTGTCAAAGCAAAACTTGCATCATGTCATTCTTTATTATGTGCTATGTGCAAAGCACACCTAATCTGAACGTAGGTGTGAGCTTCTTTACATTACTTTCCCTCTGTGCTTCAGTCATCTGGCAGCTGTGCTCACCCTTCTTTGCTTAGCCTGGTGGTCTCCTAGTGGAGGGGCCATACCATGCATGGCATCTCATGTTTTGGAGGGCCCTTCTCTGTGGGGTGAGAGACTTCCCTGGCTGTCAGCAGCAGCTCTGCAAGCAGCTGCTCAGCCCAGCAAGCTCTCTCTGCAAAGTGCTCCATTTGTGGTATTCCTCACAGTTTTCATGGACCAGAGTCAGACTTAGGGTGGTTCCACCAGAAGCAGCCAGCTGAAATGTTATGTTAGCCCTTTGGCATGCATGAGCAGATGGGAATGGGCCTTGGAAAGATTTCCTATCAGCCCCAGAAAGAGCTGAAAAGATGCAACACTCCAGTGTATTCCCAACCTAGCAGAGCACACACTGGAAGCATTGTAAGGCCAGACCTTCCTTTTCTGAGCAGACAGGCAGGAAACATGTTTCAGTTGTGGCTACATCTACAGATCGCATGATGAAAGGGCTGAACTTCGATGAACACATATCCACCGGGAAGAATATACTGATTTCCGTGAGGCTTTGGAAAGAGCAGAGCTGAGCGGTCCTAAAAACAGACGCACTTAATCCTCTTTAGGGATGATCAGTGTTTAAGAAGTGAATTGAAAGAACTAAAAAAACTGGTGTGGTGTTCAGCAAGTAATTATGAATGACACTAATCTGTTTAATTATCTATGGGCCTTGTCTTTACCAGAAGTGCTGTTTCATTTTATTTGATAACTTTGATACATCACCTTGTAAATTTCCTTAAGAGGAGAAGTATACTTAAATTTAGTTGTCTTTTTTTTTTTTAAATCATTAATTTTTTCTCCTGTTTTGTTTCAGGCTTCTCTTTTCTTGGCGCTGGGGATAATGTTTTCCCTAGTGAGCATTCCCTTGGTCATCTATGACTGGGTACAATCGGGAGGCAGTGCCGAAGGCCACTGAAGTTCACTTCCTTTTGAAAAGAAGACACCCCTGTTTGCTACACACCAAAATCGCAACCATCCATTCTGTTATCTATTCCATCTTTTGTGAGTTCACTCAAATCTAATCCAAATAATGATTATCCAGTACTGAAAATACTGTTATGGGTATATTTTCTTGGAGAAAACAGACCCATTTTTCCAACAGGCATATCACTCTGTCCCCCAATACCAAGTTATCAGATCAGCGATAAGTCTGTGTTAATTGTCCGTGAGACTATATAGAGCATTGCCCATGAACTCATCACGATTAGTTTCCCCTCTTCTACGCATGAATTGCATTGTTCCATTATTGTCCTTAGCCCTTCAGCCACAAGTTCTGCTCCTTTAGGCAGCAGCGCCTGTTGCTGTCAGTTTCAACTGGAGTGATGTCCTTTCACACCCCTCCCTCCCTCCTTTAGCCAAAACTCTGCTCTCTGATTGTATACGCATCTGCTTTATTGGTTTGTTTGTTTCTTCTGTTGCTGTTTCAGGCACCATTTGCCTCACTGGGTTAAGTGTAGTGTTCTGGATACAGGCATGAAAAGCACCACCAGAGTGTAACTGAGTGCTGTATAAGTGTAGGTCCTAAATCTGGTGCTTCTCTCTGATATTCTGGTGGGGGAGCCAGCCCCAGGGCTTGGCCTGTTCAATGGATTTTGGGAACAGTCTGCATGATGCGGTGCAGAGAGTAGGAGAAGGATGGCCACTACCACTGGCCACCGTTCCCCTGGCAGACTTCAGTCAGGGGCTGACCAGAACTAGACTTGACCCCAAACCATGAGTACTTGAGCTTGAAGAGAAGCAGATGTTTGGAGATTTCCATGGGAAGTCTGCATTTTCTTCAGCATTAAACTGTTCAGTAATGCCCCACTGCTCTCAGAAAAAAAAACCAAACAAGCTCCAGTTTTATCAAAACCTACACATTTAATCATACCTCATGCTTTTTCCATTCTAGGATTCATTTGTACAAACCTTGTATTGGCTTCTCTTACCCTCCTCCCACTGAAGTCAGCGGGGTCTTTGACAGTAGTGGGAGCAGGATTTGACTCACTCTCTAATGGAAATTGAAATCTGTAACATTTCTTTAAATGAACAGAAATACATTTTATATTTAAAAGATTTCATTTACATTTTTCATCAATTCTCCATAACAATTAAAAGACATTGAATTACTACTGGCAGAAACACTGTAACTTGCATCTGTTGTCCACAGAATAAGCATTTGCCTAATGCCTTATAGCTGGTGTAGAGAACTACTTGTAGAGACTCAAATGCTAAGCAGGTGATTG
This sequence comes from Acropternis orthonyx, assembly GCA_035583155.1. NCBI lineage: Eukaryota > Metazoa > Chordata > Aves > Passeriformes > Rhinocryptidae > Acropternis > Acropternis orthonyx. The sequence continues at coordinate 29,976,177 of JAWWEU010000040.1, read as the reverse complement.
TTCACCATCCTGAGCAGACATCTTCTATAACTGCACTGCCAGCAGCATAAATGTGTGCACTTTGTGTTCTTCACTGTGTGAGCTAAAAAGTGACTCAGAATATGAATGTGGCTCCCACTGAAAGAACTGATGGCTAAAGGGAGTCCTGCTTCAAGCCTGAGGGCTGAGTGATGCCCTCAGTATGCTTGAGCCATATCTGTCAGTATGTAGTGACCCTCTTGTTCCCAGTAGCTAGTTCATTGACATTTCCCCTTGTAATTGTGGAAGCATACTGTCATCAGCTGTGAGGAACCTGTCATTGCAACTTGCTCTTTTTAGGGTTAGGGATGGAGTATTCGGTGTCTTGGGATTTCTATGAGCTATTGAATTGCCTTGTCCTACATGGCTTGAAGTCACTGAACGTTGAGACCACAGGGCATATCTTAGGACCTTGAAAGCTGGTTTCAAAGGGTAACATCCAAAGAGGTTATTGTGAGGTCTTCCTTGGAATTTGGGCATTGAGCTGCAGAGTGTTCATGCTGCAGAAACTAAGCCTACTAAACCCAGATTTCCAGATCTGTACCTCAGCCCAGGCAGTGAGGTACCTGCCTCTGATGATACTCCACTATGATCCAGAAATAAGGCAAAGTGGACTCCACAGGCTGCCCAAGCCCTTGGAGTAGCCCAGCAGCAAGAACAAAACTGGAAGCCTTCTCCCTCCACGCAAAGTGACCTGCTAGACTGGAGTGCAGGCTTCCTTTGTTCTGCCTTCCTCCTGGCCCTGAGACCTTCACTCACAGGCTCCCAGCAAGATCTCCAGTGCAGCATCCTTTCTCCCAAGCACCCCGTAGCCCAGCTTTTAACACGTGATCCACTGAGCTACTTGGGACTTCTGGGCTAAGGTCCCTTGTGCTCTCCTTGCAGCTGGTCTCAGACCCTTGCCTGTGATGGTGCAGGTCACCAGTTCTCTCTGCGCTGTCTTTTATGGGACTCATCCCTGCCCTTATTCACAGAGAATTCCATACTATAGCCTACAAGACCAGGTGTTAGGCAAGCTCTGGGGAGAAGAACCTATGCTTTGTTCCTGTCTCTTTGCACCTCACTTCAGGCATCTTCCCAGCCTGGGATGGAAGTTTGTGGCTCCTCTTTTGCAGGCACCAAACCATTGGTGGTCACTGCTGCAGGAGCCCAGCATTTCACTCCATTCTCTGATTCAGCTTGCTGAGATCTCATTTCAGGTTTTGAGGTGCCTTATAATTTCTCTGGATCTTATCCTAAAACACCTAACTCAGACCTGAGAATGCTGTACAGTGTTATCCTTAAGATGCTCCAGGGCTCTCCTGTTTTCCTCCCCGCTTTATCCTTCCTCTACTACTGAGTAATGAGCAGCAAAGCTCTGTGCATCAGGGGATTGTGAGAGAGGAGATCCTGGGAGCGACTTTCAAGTACCCAGGTATGAGCTAGAGGTCTGATCTGCTGCACAGGGTTCCAGTAAGGTCACATCTGTGACATCTCCCTTCCTCTCCTCCCCACAAATAGTCTGTAGTCCTCTGTTTGAAATACCAACCATTGAGTTTTGGCACCCAACTTCCTTCGACTGGAAGGGCTGTTGGGTCACTGATTGCTCCTTGCATCTTCCTGAATCTCGTCCGTCACTATTCCCTTCTCTCCTCTTTGCTATTCTGCCTTCTCATTTTTCCCAGTTTATCTGTATGCTGGAGTTTTACTGAATAAATAGGGAGAATGAACTGAATGTGCATAGAGTGAAATTACCCAAGGTACTGGACCACCAAAGCATATCTTAGATACTGAAAAATAGATACCCAAAATATTAAGTCTTTAAACAGATTTTGTTTCTGGGTCTCTTACCAGGAAAAGAAAAAAAAGAGGGAATTTTACTTAGACTGATTTACTGGCATCATATTTATAGATATTTATGAAAAGGAATCATGTGTTTATTGATGTCTGTGGTAATGAACGTGAAATAACGTGCTTTTTGTTTTCTCATCAGGTTTATACATTCTTAACAGAATGCAATAGACCCTGCTGTAACTGTCAACATCAGTGATGGATGACAATATTTGTTTGAGGTTATCTGTAAAATGTACTGCTGTTATTCAGTTCATTTGGCATAGTGAACCTGTAGCCAATGATTGTACAAGTCCCACATTTTAGCTAGGATTTTAAAAGCACAGTGAAATGCAGTAGGAGTTTCGCTATTGTTAAATTAATAAGATCCAGAGTACCATATCTGCTTCATAGGGGATAGCATGCTTTCTTTTCATAGAGAGTTTATCACTGTTGTGAGCACTGCAAATGTCATAGACTGGATGCAAAATTGCTCCTGATAAATACAACAAAAAAACTTTAAAATTCTCATTTGCATAATAGCAACAATCGAGTGGTGAGGGACAAGGAAGGACTAATTAGAAGCAGAGGCTACTAATAAGACTGTAAGAGTTAATCCTATACTAAAAGACGTTCTTGCTGTCTCTCCTAGTCCACAGCACATTGCAAAGAAAATAGCCATGGGCTTAGAGCAACTGTAATACAGTTGCCCTTCTCTGTCCAATGGCAAACACGCCTAGTAAGTAAAACACAGTAAATTGTTATTTGGGAACAGTATCTCAGGAGCAGTGACCTCTCTGGGTGATGCTTGCTCCTGGTCAGAGGGCCAATGCCAAATCCATGCACCAGCACAGAGCTTTTGTAGAGCTGACATGGACCGAGTGGTGCCTGGCCCATGTGCAGGCCTAGGGCAGAACAGCTGGTCTCATCCTGTGAGGTCAGGGGGATGCTCATTTGCTCCCAAGGGCTTCTCTTCTGAGGCACATACAAACCATAGCCTGTGCTCCACTTGCAAGTGTGGGTTGGATGATACATGGGGTTGTGTCTGTACGTCTGCCTTACAATGCATAAGCGCAACACAGCTCTCTGATACTGAGTATTAACAGTAACAATTAATGGTATCTCTAGCTTATCTTTAAATGAATAAGTTTCTTTGCTTGAACCTTACATTAAGGCTAAAGAGCATCTCGGTCAAAACAAAACTCCTTCCATGTGGTGGTGTCCCATGTCTGGCCCTACTCTCCCACCCCAGTGCCTGTAGGAGAAAGGCACTGCAGAATGTACTCAACTCCATCAGCAGCTCCAAGTGATGGCTTTATCAGCTGGTGCCAGGGTGCTTTCATTAACAAGTCCCCAGAGCCCTTGGCGCCGGAAAGTCCTTATTTCCTATAATGTACACAAAGAATGTTTTATTTGTATCTAATGTAAGGATTTCTGTAACAAACTGTGAAAAAATAAAAATAATGAATTAATAAAAAGTACAGGGCTGGAAAGGTCTAGAATTCACAAATTGTACACATGCCTGTGTTTCTCAAGACAAATCTATGCAGTTGTGTTGTATTGTAGGAAATTTCATTTTTATGTACATATCTATTGTAAATAAATAGGATGCTGTATATTTTTGCAGTTGTTTATCCCCTATGATATAGAAGTGTTGAGATAGGCTCTGCATATTAAGAATAATTTTAATAGAAATACAAATACTTTAGCTTCTTAGCAAAATGCATAACCTTTTCTTTCTCCCAAGAGTTCACAAGTTAAATCCTAAACTTGAAATTACAATTATATATCTAATGTAACGAGAAAAATAAAAATAAAACGTCCAGTGAACTTGCTAGGATTAATTCCAGTGCATGGCTCCCTGTTTTCTCAACAGCAAGTTTGCCAGTCTTCCTGTTGGGTAAAATATCTCCCTTGTAAAGGGCCCCTTTGGTACCCAGGTACCTCTTACCTCCTCAGCTGAGGTCAGGTGGTAGTAAAGTGCTGAAAAAGCTTTATGCAGAAACCATGGCAAACTGCAGCCAGCAATTTGACCCAGCATTATGCCAGGTTGCATCCAGGCATGTATTTACCTAACTCGTCCAAATAGGTCAGGGCAAAACTTCTGCGTTTCCATTTTTAGTCATCAGAAATGCCTGTACTTCAGAAAAAAAGGTACTACAAGCAAGGGGTGGGCAGCAACCAGAGCAACTGGTGCCATTTCTAGCCCACTCCTTCCTGCAGGGTCCTGGGGCTGCTCCTCCACCACAGACCCTGCTGCTCTCATGCAACCAAAACACTAATGCCGGAGACTGCCAAGAGCATCCCCAGCCAGGGACTGCTCACACATCCCACCGTGTGAACAGGCCAGTATTTTGGTCATGGGATAGCTGTGTGTCCAGGGGTGAGGGTGATGGGAGGGGAGGACTGTGTACGCCCCGAGAGTCCCTCTATCAAAGGCCTTGCATAGACTTTCTCACTGGTAAAGCATGCAAACATGTTTTTTTCAGGATTGCTGAAAAATGGAGGTTAAGGAAATGCATCTAAAAATAATTGTATTTTTTTTCCATGTTTACTTTGTGAGCTTGGATGAAAACGAAACTTGAAATAACATTTGCTTTCACCCTGAACACAAATTGAGGAAAAAAACCTATACAGAGTCAGTTCTACAAAGCTTTTCAAGTTAATACAAGTGTACATTTTGTTTTCAGTGTTATAGCCAACAAAATATAAACTGTAAAGGTATTTTTCCACAAGACTTGAACTTTAACTTGTTTATAGAAACCTGTTTTTAGTGTCCCAATGTCCCAACATACCTTATGGGTCACCCAGATCCAGTATAAACAATGCTGTTTGAATGATGTATGCTTGTTACAAGCTCTTCTGTAATAGATTGTTGAAGTGAGTCATTGGTAATATTTTGCTCCTGTTGACATCACCTGTTAACTTTGTGCTGCTCATATCCAAATAAGCAACGCAGCTTTTCGGTTTCTGTGTGTAAATTAAAAAAAAAAAATACCGAGTTCTATAATCTCTCTGTTACCTCTATAGTTTTTAAACATTAAAATTGTGATCTAAACTAATGTTGTTTGGACCATACTCATTCTTTCAAAGGAATGCCTATGTATCACATATTTCTCAAGAGGTCAAATAACACACTTTTCCTGGCAAACCTTAGAAAATAAGGGAATCTGGCAAAAGTTGAAGGACAACATTCAACCAAAATAAAGCACTTCACAAAACATTCATTTAGCACATGCTAACTCATACAACTTAGCAAAATCCAGCCCATCCAGCTTTAAGTTACCCAAATAACAAAAAGGGAGTTAGGAGAAGAAGTAAAGAGAGAGAAAAAGAGAAAATTGTAACTACCGCTTGGGTGCCATGCAATTCGAGCCTCCACATGTCCAGACAGTAATGTCATGACCACGTGGAGGCTTCATGGTGTTGGTTTTATTTGCTCTGGCCCCCTGTGGCCGCCCCCTCCCCTTCAAGTGGGACTTCTGGTCCTCTGGCCACTCTGGGGCTCGGGGTCAGGGAGTGGGGCAGTGCTCCTGGTGTGCCAGTGACTGACAGCCACACCAAGGGCTTTCAGGGAGTTGGGTTCTAGGGGGGCACAGTACCATTCCACCTTGGCAGAACCCAATCTGTCCCCTCCCCCCACACACAGAGCTGTTCTGAACCAGTGAATTTCTTTCGGTCCCTCACACCCCACGTAAGCTCCCAAAAATTATTTTTTCCAAACTCCATTGTTTTCCCAGCAGTTCTCACTTTCCATAAACTTTGCAACAGCAGGACCATTCCCATTACTGCCTGCTACAGACCTGCCCTACAGACCATGCAAACCTGCTGGCTCTCTTTATCTTGCTTTAAAGGGCTTTGCTCAACCATTCCCCTTGCCCAGCACTGGGTGGCAAGAACTCATATGCAGAGGTGTTTGACAGTGATTAGAGAGGTGAAAACCAAGTACCAGATGCAGGAGCAATCTGCAGCTGCCATTTCTCCTCTTCAGGCTCGTGCCATGAGATTGTCCTGGTGAGCAGCTGATGAGGATGAGGATGAGGAGGGTCTGTTGACCAGATGTTTCCCCAGCTGCCTGTCCCAGCCCTTCGGAGCTCCTGGATGTGCAGTCTGTTGCAAAGATGGGGCAAGTGTGGTGGTTGGCGGCACCACCACAGGAACCAAGTGCATTGAGGATAAAAAAGCAGTTGTTCTACCCTGAGTAATTATAAGGGAACATAGCAGAGTTAGACACCAAGGTATTGGAAAGCATTATGATAACAAAGAAACTCATGAAGAGGGTGGAGAAATTTTTATGATGTGGGATCAGATTAATGACCTGTACAATGGCTGCAGTAAAAAGAGCAGCATACAGATGCTACAACATTTGTAGAACACATTTCTTCAAATCATAACCAAAGTCTCTAATTTACTAGGATGTAAAAAAAAAAAAAAGAAAAGAAAAGAAAAGAAAAGAAAATTATATGTTCCCTGACAAAGCCAGCTCTTGCAGACTGAAGTCTCCTTGGGCTTGGTGCAGGCAGCAGTTCCCAGTAGTATTTCTTACATAATAGCTGGATCTCCTATTAATTTTCAGACACCGTTTGTAGATAATCAGAGAAGTACCAGATGCTGGAGAAACAACTTCCCTGACATAACAAGGAATTACATATCTCTCACAATTAGATCATCATAAAATGAAAGGAAAACAGGCATCAGTTTGCCATTCCCGCATCCAGTGGCATTTAAACAATGAGCAGAGTCTCTGTTACTACTGCTGGCAGCCCTCCAGCAGCACTTTGAAAAGGCAGCGTGGCCTCCCTGTAAATTGATAAACAATCTTGTAGAGCAACAGGCACAGGAACGTTCAAGTCTTTGTTAAAATTTTACTTGAGTAGACAATTAATTGGCATCTTTCTGTCCAGAACAAGCAGGGTCAACTGTTCTGTTTTCCAGAGGCAGATTATTTTAACCACAGTATGCAATCCCTGCAGTTAATGGAATAAACCCTATGATGTGAGTACTATGGGATGGAAAAACTGTTTGTTTCCTTAAAGAGTTCTGCTAGTGGAACAATCAAACTCATGTTCTGGTCAGCTGCGAGGAGGAAGCTTGTCCCTGTGACTGACCAGAATATGAGTAGATACAGCATGATGAGTAGATGTACCAGAACAGATGTACCCCATGCAGTCTGCAAACCCCATGCAGGCAGCTAAAGCTCTGAACAAGTGGGGCAGCACTTCAACACATCAGCAAATCATCACCAACACCTTAACTTCCCTGGGGACAATCTCAATACCCTAAAAGACAGCACACTGATAAATTGGCAGATTCAAGTAAGAACAGTTCTGTATTTATATTACAACCCTCTATCAAGCACAAGATTGACCTAGTTCCTGTTTACTGCAGAAATAACCCGTACTTCCTCTCGGGGCAAACAAGTACCACTCTGAGTGCTCAGAACAGTGGTCTAAAATTGGAAAGACTTTTTTTTTTTTTGTATTTTTTTATTTTACTGGCACCTGGACAAACAGTCCAGATACCAATAAACAAAATAGGTCAAAACTAATAGCTAGAAAACAAGTCTTGCAACACACTCTTTACTTACCCACCTACCTCTGGGGAAACAATATGGTTAGCACAGTTGAGACATGAAACAAAACCCACAGAAAGAAGCCAGCTCTGAGAGGTACTTTTCCCAAGGGGACAGGCAGGAAGAGGGCATTTACCCACAAGAAGAACATGCAGTATTTCCAACCCCATTACTTTATAGGTGCTGCATTGGTGGACCTCCCTAAGTGCTTCATCTGAGACATCAATATACAGCTGGCAACACCTCTGCTACCTTGCTGGGAAAGTACCAACTTTGGAATGTCCTATGGCTCACAGCTGCCAAAGAGATTCCATGAGTCCTTGTCATGGATCTCCCCAGCAAATTTTCCCTCCCAGGGACCTTACAGGAAGATCTGGATGAGCCAAAGATAGAAAACTCACAGTTTAGTTGCAATGGACCAGATTAGCTATTAGCACCCATATACAAATGCTGTACATTTTTTAAGACTTAAGAGTTAACTGATGGCTCAGAAGAATTTAGATTGCCAAGTTTTACGAGCAAAGGACTCTAGCCACAAAGATCTTGGCTTGGTACAGAGCTTATTTTCAAAGGTCACTAAGCAGCCACTACTAAATGGTAGGCACACCAGACTAATTTATTAGATACACAGAGCTATTCCCAGGCATTACTTCCACAGATTTTCCAAGGTTTACAGCCTGCTGTGAAATGGTTGAGGTACACTGTGATCAGTGGAATTAGCCTTATTTATATAACCTGATAAAATGCCATAGATTTTCACAATCCGTAGAACTGCATTAGTAGATTTCTACCAAGTTATACATTAACTCCTTGGGGGGCATGGAGGGGACAGAAGAAACACTAGATAGTTTGAAGCCTTTATATATTTTACTGGTGACAAAGGATTTGTATTTTATTTGTTCCAACCTTGGTAAGAAGGCTTCTTGGCCTCCAGTCGAGTTCACAAACCACGTGAGAGCAAAAGTAACTCATCGCATGGACCAGACAGGCTCACTGAACTTTTCCCAAACTCATGGGGTTGGTGTTAGGACTGCCTGTCATTCTTTTCTTGCCATAACAACTCCATTGTTTTTCAGTCACTGTCTTTGTTCTTTTGAGGGACTGCCAGCAGCCTAGCTCCTGTAATGCTTAACGGAGCATAGCACAGGACAACGTGCTCACACCCATAACCACTTTTACTGCCCTTTTGCTGATACTGAGCCACCCTTTCCCTGCAGAGCCAGCAACCCATTTAAGGGTTCACATTGCTGTGCTGTAACCCAAGTGACACCAATGATGCTCCCATCTGGCACCTGTACTTATGATATCCTAAGATTACAATAGCATTAATACAAACTAGATCTCTGCAGCCTTCATGGCTCCTTTGTAACAACCAAGAACTAACACAAACATTACTCTGACATCATCCAAGCAAATCCATAGTAAGCTTCAGACCAGTATGGAAAATATCTTAGTAAATGAGAAGGCCTACATTAGTTTTCTTGCTGTTTTACAGAATAAACCTTGTTCAACACATTTTAATTTTAGCACAGTTGATTGGTGATACTCAATGTGTTTCCTAGAGTCAAAGTAATTTAAATCTAGTCTCTCACAAAACCACAGAGGGTTGTTAGTCCCAGGCACGTATAAGGTAGCCAATATGGCTTTCCTGGTATATTGCAGCAAATGACAACACAAAATTGATACTAGGCAGAAGACCAACAGAAGATCTACAAACACCACGAAGGAGTTCACTCTCTGCAGTTGCCTGAGTTCTGCCTCCTGCAGGTTGTTATATCACTCACACGTCGAAGCAGATGGTTTGCTATTTATCGGTTTACTATGCCTCTCTTTCACTGATTTTTTTTTTTTTTTGAGCTCAGTCTGTGCATTTTTATTCAAAAGAGGACCACATGGTCCTTGTGAGGTAATTTATAAATAATTGTATATTTACAGTAGCAGTTGAAACCCGGGTCACATGCTTACCTTCAAGAAAGAAGCTGAAAGTAGCTGGGTACTATAGGATTTGGAATTACTTCCTTACTGCAGCATAGAGATATACAATGAATAATTAAACAAAAATTGATTTCACGTGGCCTTCCTGATTTCACTTGTTCTGCTACTGTTGCAAAAGTCAAGGTTCCTAATCAGAGCTAGTCAAGAGAGATGGGGTGCTCTGACAGCATCGCCTCCATTTGCAGGCTGGAGCAATGATTCTGTGTGCCTGCTCTGTTGAGGGCTGCATTCAGCTCCAAGTGAAGGACGTTGTCACAAGGAGACCCTCCTTTATTTTATCCTTGATGTCTACAGGGGCTGGTTTGAACATCTAGCTCAGCCCTTTCCCCAGGACAGCAGTTTTCCAGGTGCAGACTTTTGAGGACAGCCGATATCTAGCCAGCACCACTACCCCAAACACTCCGAGATTGAAGGCTCCTGTGAATGGCTGTCATACACATGCTGCTTCTGCTTGCCCTTCCCCTTTCTCTTTGTGTACCTGTTGGCCATACCCTATTTCAATCTCAGCAAAGAGTAAATTTACATAAAAAACCAAACAACTGTCTGGAGAAACAAGACCAGAGTTGCTCATGTAACTCTGTGACTGAAGTGACTGAATTAGGGGCCAGCCTTACCTCCTCCTTCTCCCTTCCCTTCCCCTGAATATTTTCAGCACTGTCATTGTTTTTGCACAAAAAGAATGAAAGACAAACCTGCACCTCCCCACAACCAAGGGAGGGTATGCAAGGTCAAATGTCCCAAATACTTGGTCTCCTCCCTGGCAATAAATTGCCAGAAATGTTCAGCTCCTGCTTAGGTCAATAAATAAAAGCATATTTTTAAGTGCCTCACATTGATATTACTGGCCAGGATATATCAATGAGAGTACTATTCCAGAAAGTTCAGTATCTCTTTGTAAATCCAGCCTACTCATTTGAGGGCTTAACTGAGGACACTGGAATAAACATGGCCCCTGACTCACTAATCCCACACCTTCAGCCTGAGATCTGGGCTCCTCTGGTCACAGACAATCCTAGACTCCAATTCCTACCTCATTTACCACCCCCCTGGCACAGTGGGCTTGTGTGTCTAAGAATTAATACTGGATAAAAACAAAGACAAAAGTGATTCCATCTAGGTGGCAACATTACAATTCTCTTTACTTTCGATTTTCAATCTCTTGCACTGCTGATGGGTAATGAGATTTGCTTTTCATCATTATGCTCTGGGCTGATGCTAAAGAAGAGGTCTGCGAGCTGTGATTTACTAAGCTAGGAGGCAGAATTAGGTGAGTTATGTAAGCAAGACAGCAAAATCAATCATGAATGAAATCTAAACTCATTCCAGTGTTGTTGTCCTGACCTCTTCCCCTCAGCTTGAGGAGAAAAATTGTAGAGATCTGTACAATGATTTGAGAAGTGGCTTTCAGGTACTTCTACTCCTTTCTGTCTTGTCTGTTCACACTGCCAGATGCTGCTGGTATCTTTTGCTTCAGTTATCCAGCATGTCCATCAGTACCACAATGTGTGCTAATGTGTTACTCTCATGGAAGTATGCAAGAAAAGTAGTATAACATATACTTGCAGCCCCAAGCGAGTAAGTCTGCCCCTGGTTCAGTGATCAGTAAATATGGACAGGGATAAGGTGACAGTCACCAAGCACGTGGTGACCACAGGGACAAGCACTGCCAGCCATAAGCTTCCCCATGGTAACCATGGGGATGGCATGTGGTGGGAAGTGGAGCAGGCTGGATTTGCAGAGTTGCAGAGACATCTCCTTCAGAGATGTCAGGCCTCTGTGGTGCTTCAGTTGTTTGCCTTAAGGAAGCTAGAAGATGCATTGCCTGGAATTGCTGCCCTTTTTCCATTTCTTGACGGGGTTACAGTATGGTCGTCTCACTGAGAGGGCAAGGAGGGCTGCCCACATGCATCCCCACCACAGCTGCCAGCTGTTCCATCCATCACAGCTGCCAGCTCTTCCATCCATCCCTGCACCCTGGGTAGTCACCCTGCAAAAGCATCTGCCAGGAGTGTGAGCTTCTTTGTGGAAAGCTACCCACTGCTCTTATCTTTCCAACTGCTGGATGGAAGATTTCTGCCTGTCTTCTTTATTTTGAGAGTGAGAAAGAAGTTTTCTTTCTAAGCTTGGCAACCAGACTGTTCATAGTAACAGAGTTCGGTACAGACTAATGTGCTTCCATTAGCAGGACTGTCTGACTCCAAAAAGTTATTTAGGCTCCTAACAACAAACACAAGCACCAGGCTTGCCCTAGATTTTCAAACTCTGAAGATCTGAATCTAAGTGGCCATATCTGCAAACCCATGAAACTAATTATAAACAGACAGTTATCAAATGCATAGACTACTCAGCTAAAATATAGGGATGGCTTTTTGCTAACAGCTTTCATTAATAATTATTTTGCTGTTACTGGTGATAATATTCAAACTCTTTTTCTCCTGATGGGATCCCTTTAAAAGTATTGATACCATGCTTGATACAAGTACAATGCATCAGTTCTGTGCTTCCTCTCCAGATGGTAAAAGTGACATAAAAATGAGAAATACAGCTTTTTATCTAAACTAGTTCACTGTGATAAAATGAGCAAGCAGAACACCTAAAAATACTGGATTTTAAAAAGTGTTATTGATTCATATAGTCTACACTGGTTTTGGTTTAGCAATCCTATCTTTAAAGGTATAGACCCATTTTTTAATATACTGGATCACATAGTACACTGATGTAAATAATAATTTCACTGATTTCATCAAAGCCACTTTAACTTTTGTAAGCGACAACCAGATCCAATGGTATCTATACTCTATTTATAGCTTTACTCCAGCACTCCACATTGTCCCTGACACAGTAAAATGACACCTTCCACAAAGGCAAGAAATTCATTGACTTCATATTCTAAACAAGCCATTGTTAAAATAAATGGAAGTCTCTTAACAATAGTGAGTCAGATGGATCTGACCTCTGTGGGTGGGGCTTTAATTATGCCCACTATGTTTAAGAAAATACAGTATTGTAATAATATTATTCATTGCATTCCAAGAGTTCCATCAAAGGCTTGACAATCCCAGGAAATTATGCACATCCTCACTTACAGTACTGCTAAATTGCTAAATATGTCCGGTCATAAAAAGTCTGATCCTGTGAAGTTTTGGCATCGACACTTAATAGGAACTGACACTATCTTTGGCAGTCCCTTTCCCTAAGGGGCAGTCATTGTGCTCAATCACAGCTTGCCGCCTTTAGCCCTCTCTAAAAATTGATAACTGAGATAAACCCACAGCAAAGCCCAGTGGTATCAGTGCTGTACAATGAAGTGTTTGTGAGGAGAGGAAGGAAGGGGCTGAATGAGTGGTTATCCCCTGGGGAAAGCCAGAGATGGGTGATGTATATCCCATGGAGGGAGGGAGGGCTGCTGGAGAGAGGGAAATCGCAATGTGACGTAAAAGCGGTGCCTCTGTGGTCGCTGCTCACCAGCCCGGCCATGAGTCAGAGCTCCCCGGCACCAGTGCCCTCTCGCAGGGTATGGTGGTGCCACCTACCGCTGCTCCTGCCCGGCCGGCGGGAAGCCCCATGGGACAGAGGAATTCTGCAGCTACTTCAAATAGTGTGTCTAGTTGATACTTAAGATGACAATTAATTTTGAACTCATTTCATTGCAGTGAACAGAAAAGTGGTCTGAAAGGAGTTTCTGTGGTAATTTTTTTATTTTTATTTTTCCTTCTGGAAATGCAGGATGCCACCGCTCAGTTACACCTCTCATTCACAGAAACAATTGCAGCCTTATTCTGAGTAATAGGCTGTGTTTTAGATCCTGCCGAAATATTTTTTGGATGGAAATCAGCCAAATTATGTTCAAAATCAAACTTTCTGCCTAATCTTGTTTCCACTTTAGCAGTTAGGTGTGTAGCCAGGGTCCTGTGCCTGCTGGAAATCAATCCTGCTATTTAGCTTTGCCAAACAGTTTGCTAAATCTCTTCCCTGTTGACAACTGTTTTTTCTCTGTGTGTTTCCTCTCTATTTGAAGGCCTACTGATCACTAATGTCTGGAAGACAACAGTCAGGAAACGAGCCAGCAGTTTGGGACGCGGCATCTCTCTTCCCAAAGCCAGGAGGAGCATTTCCTGGGATGCTTTGTGCGCCCTCTCCTCAAACCTAGCTCCACCATGTGGCTAATTGTGTTACTTGGCATCTTTGAACCTCCAGGCGTACAACAGCTGCTTGGTGCCTGCTTTGCAGGAACTGCCCCAGGAAGGTTGTTCTGTGGGGGTTTCCAACTGCTCATCCTCATGTTCATCTGGGGAAGAGGCCCTATTCAAAAAGGATGTGCATCGTTTCCCATAATTATCTAAGTAACTAAAGCTGGAGAAAATATGGACAACTGCAGCTAGTATAAACAGGGGTTTTTTACAGTTAAAATTTTCAAGAATTATTAGGCAGTCCAGAATCGAATAAAAGTACACATTTTTCTTCTAAAAATCAGAAATTTGCTTTACTAAAACTAGTGTAGGAACCACCATAAACTATCGCCCCAGAAGTGTTTTCAGGGGCTGGGGGGGTATGTATAAGCTGGCTGACAATTGTCTCCTTGCCACATGCAAGCCTAGGGACGCAGCTTGCTCCAGAGCCACCTCAGGAACAGCCTCTTCGGGGAGCAAGCTGCATGGCTTTGAGGAGTGACACAAGAAAGCTGTCCATTTCTCCCACCAGAAAAAAAAAAAAAAAAAAAAAAAACCACCATCCAGAACCCAGCAATGCCATCTGATAATTTCACCTCAGCCTTAAAATGGTTCCCTATCCATTCTTGAAGTCCTTTTGGAAAGGTGGTCAGCACGCAGCGGCAGCAAAACAGCACCAGCCTCCCATGTCAGCTGGCAAGTGGATGCTGTGATAGGGAAGATGGCATCAAAGAAATACTGACTTTGAAGGGCTAGAGAGCCAACTTATTCTGGAGGGGTTGGCTGAACATGGAGCATCTCTGCTGGAGAGGTGCAATCTCAGTGCTGGATCTCATTTTTGTTAAAATGGTGCAAAATTTTGTTTGAAGTCTCCTTGCCACTTGTATTATAGACTGCAAAGCAACTGGAAAAAAGGTTGGTAGGCAAAAATAAATACCCTTATGCTATGTGCTTAGAATGTTAGCGGGCAGTGTACCACAATTCCTGAAACACAAGGATTGTCACAGATCAGGTATAGACTCAGTCACTATTTTAATATCAAATTGAACAGGTCACTACTGACTCCCATTAATAACTCAGTGTTATAACTAGCTACAAAACAAATAATGTGCTTCCTCAGAAGAAATGTGCTTATTTTATTAAAACTTTATAACATTCCTTTGTCACTAACCTGGGAAGATGGCATTAATAAGATCTACTTAGCTCTTTTGTAAATTTGGAATTTCACAGAACGGTTCATCTTATTTGATACTGTTTTCTTTCTCTTTTTTTCCCATACTTACTCAGCAGCAGTTTGGCAGAAAATGCCCTGGAGGTCCTGGTAGACACACGGTTGAATATGAGCCACCAAAGCGCCCCTGATGCAAAGGCAAATGGTACCCTGGGCTGCATTAGGCAAAGCATTGCCAGCAGGTTGAGGGAGGTGATTCTTTGCCTCAGCTCAGCGCTGGGGAGGCTACACCTGGAGTGCTGTGCCCAGATCTGAGCCCCTCAGTACAAGAGCAATATAGAGCTACTTGAGACAGTCTAGCAAAGGACCACACAGATGATGAAGGGACTGGAGTACCTCACATATGAGGTAAGGCCGAGAGAGCTGGGACTGTCCAGCCTGGGAATGAGGAGGCTCAGTGTGTACAAATTCCTGAAGGGAAGGTGTAGAGAGAATGGAGCTGGGTTCTTTTCAGTGGGGCCCAGAAACAGGACCCGCAACAATGTACACAACCTGAAACACAGGTATGTGTTTCCTTTGAGTATCAGGAAACACTTTTTCACTGTGAGAGGTGACTGAGCACTGGCATAGGTTGCCCAAGGAGGCTGTGGTCTCCATCCTTGGAAATATTCAAAAGCCATCTAGGCATGGTCCTGGCAACCAGCTTTAGGTGGCTCTGCCTCAGCAAGGTGAGGCTGGATGAGATGACCTGCAGAGGTCCTTCCCAAACACAACTGTTCTGTGATTCTGTGAATTCTGTCTGATAAACAAACAGATACATTACCGTCCTGTATAGGTATATCTAGTGTAAAAAGCACTCACAGACCATGAAGGGCAACTAAGGAGTTATTGTGGATGAGGGCAGTTATCTGCAGGTGCTCCACCTAAACAGGTCTATGGTAACAGCAATGTGTTGGAAGAAGAAGATAATTACAATGTTGTTGCTTCCTTCAATAGCTGGCTAATTGGGTATGAAAGTTCAGATCCCTTCTGATTTGTGACATTGTATGATAGTTGCAACCCAGTCTCTCTTTTTATCTGCTAGGTCCATTGAAGAGATGATGGGTTTTCCTTTCAGACACTACTCCAAAATTTGTCTTTCACCTCTGTGTCCCATGAGCCTTGCTTGCGTGATGTGTTCACATCATGGCAGTCTCCTGTTCTGCCATGCAGAGCTGAGAGCAGCAGAGACAGAGACCACACAGCATGCAGTGTCCCCACAGCTTGGAGGCCCTGAGACTGCAGCAAAGGGCATATCAGAAGGATTTCAACTCACTGAATTCTTATTGGGAAGGTTACTTCCCTATTTTTATGTAGTATTTACAGGTGTGAAGGTGCTTAGAGTTCTGGTTAGATTTTTCTTTCAGCATTTAAAATTCAAAGGACTAACAAACTTCAGGTGGAAAAAGATTCACTGGAAAAAATCCTATCTTAGGTGCTAAAAATAATTTTGGAATGTAACCATAGAAGAACAAAACTAAAACAACCTAGGAAAAAACCCCAGGCATGTGATGATGGACCCAGGAAATAATTACATTTCTGCTTAATTTTATGACCTGTGGGTAATCTCAGCAACTCAACAAAACTCTTCTCAGCACATAAAGCTAACACCTCTTTTAGTGCAGCCTCGATGGTGTCTGCATGAGTGTGACTTAATGACTCCTCCACCTAGCTCCCTTCTTCCATAATGTCAACCTGAGCAGCTGCAGACAAGCAGAATTACTATTTTGGGGGAAATGTCAGAAATAATTTATTTCAACACACTTTTGAACATACTGTTCTCAGGGTGTATTAAGTGGGGTGTAGTACTTTTAGTCAAGTGGATGTTTAGTTCTCGTTTTGGGTAAAAAGATTGTTTAGTATGCACTAAAAATACTCCAGCAGTATTATATATGATTAAGGGATGTTCTTTTTAGTGGTGCCCTTATTAGCAAGCCTGCTATGAACTATGTGTTTATTAGATAGCAAACAGCACTTCGGTTTGTATTCGACCATTAGCCAGCAACCTCACGGGTGACTCTGCTGGGTGATCAGCTGGGGATTACTGCCTAGGGATTGTAATAACAGCCCAGTTTGGGTGCAGTAAATCACTAATGTCCAAATTATGCTATCAACATAAAGTATTTGATAATAATACAAAGCTAAATGACTGTTTGGAAAAGCTGATGGTGGTGGTGTTGGCAACGGATGTAATTCATGTGAGCTATAGAGCAAATAATCTGAAGCCTGAAATGACTTTTTAAAAGTTATGGCCAAGTTTTGTTCTTATTTTAGTCACTTGGGTTATTGCCGGTTGTGCTTAGGACTCGACATTTGCAGAATGCATTTAAAGAAACATACAAAACTCTAAAAGTAGTTAATAGAAGAAATGGTCTGAAAGTGCCCCTGAGAGCTGCTGCTTCAGAGCAACTCCTCTTTTCACCTGTGTGACACTGAGCTACATTTCTGGGCTTTGCCTTCTCTGAAGAAGAGCCATGCAACCAACATAGGGGATCAACAAACTGATTTGGTAGACTCAGAGTTACTGAAAAGAGGAAACAAACTATCTCAAAATCTAAGCAATCCAGTAGAATCATCTTTTCTCATCACAGTCTCACCAAAACATTACCAAAAGTGGACATTGTTTCCTGCCCTCCCTGGGTATTTCCAGACAAGCTTGATTGACTCATGTGGAGCAATCAAAGAGGGCATTACCATCTCTAGTTACCTGCTTTTCCATTTTGCTGGGGGTTACCACCTCACAACAGAGAAGAGAAACAATGTTTCAAACTGCAAGGCAAATTATTGTGGAGAACCATCTCTCTGGGATTTATTTGTATTTCACTTGGTTGGGGATTTTTCCTGAAATGGAAACTTCTGAAGAGGGACAGCTTAGACAGGAGGGGAAGGTAATGTCTCTTGGTATGAACAGAAAGACATTTTCTGCAGACACTGTTCAGCATCATGTTCTTTCACTTCTCTTGGATCACAACTTGATGGCATGGTAAGTTGGATTTAAGAGACTCCTGTTCATCCTGTCGTTGCCGTTGCTAAACCACAAAGTTATGGATACAGAATTCCTCAACAGGAGGAATGGCAAGTGTGGGGAACTGCGATGGGTCTGCCGATCCCTTGACAGAGCATGAAGAATTTGACCTTGGTGAGATTGTGTGCCTGTGAAGATGCACCCCTGAGCTAGAGAATTGTAAACAACTTGCAGGTGCTGAGAGAACTCAGAAAACTACAAGAAAAGGGTTAACAAGATGGGTGAGTTTGTACAGAGACAAAAGGTTATAACTGTGGCCAATGAATGACTGTTTACATGTAACAAGCACCAGTAATGTTAATGCACGTACACTTAGAAAAGATATAAAAAGTAGCTGTGCTAAGAATAAAGGCGGGGGTGGGGCGAGATTCTATGCCTGACTTTCTTGTATATTTTGTCATTTGTCTGTCTCAACAATGACAGGCAAGTGCAGGAAATTTTGAGAAGTCTGGTATATTCAAATCCTCAAGGAAGGGCAAAGGACACTGCATGATTCAACATGCTGGACAATCAAGGAAGAAAAATATTTCAAAGCACCTTTGAACTGCAGTAGTTAATACTTTGGAGAAAGTAAGTCAGTGCTAAAGATTCAGCATTTTAAATGAAATACAAGGGACTATTCTATAGTAGAACCAGCAAAGGCCTCTGAAGGTTAAATGAGGAAGATCAGACAAATCAATCTGCCCATATTTTTCACATAAAAAAAATCAACTAATGGATCTTTTGCATTTGTTTGAAAAATAAAAATCTTTTAGATATTCATATGAGTACAAAAATATTGATTCATGTGAAACAAGGCTGTTAGATTGCAGTGTTATAGCATTCTCCAGTATGATTCAGACTGCATAAACTCTTGATAGATGAGATGTTTTCAGCCCTTGAGGTAAACAAAAATAAGAAGAAAAGACGGGGAAGGAACACTGTTTTTTCTAAGTTGATGTATGAGAGTGCTGGTACGCAATAAGAACAGTACCTCCATCTATGGACTCCAGCTGTATGGTACAAATAAGGAGGTAACATGCAAATAACAAAATACCAATCAATGCTCCGATGTGACAGGTCTCATAAAGGTTTAATTTCATAGGGTTCCTTCAGCTCCTCAGTAACAGGTAGGGATGCCTAACTTATTTCCTGTTTGTAATAAAGACATAAGCTAAAGAAGTCAAAATTTGTATCTGACAATTCCTTTAGCTGAAATACTGTAAAGTAACCAGAAAGGTGCAGTTTACCCATCCTCTCATTAACCAAGATCATTAATGGGTTTATTCCTATGTAAAAGGAAAGAAAAGATGAGACCTTACAGGAAGTACACTAAGAATCACATTTAATTTTAAATACTCTTCTTCCTACATGGATGGGGAAAGTATACATTATCTTCATTCATATGTTTTCTCTATCAAGATGATTACAGTAAGGAGTTTCACAAATAGGTGGTTGAATCAGTATCAGGCATGGGCTAAGACTGAGAACAGGGGATGCTTTCAATGGGGTTTTTTTGTCATTCCCTGATCTTTTGGAACTGCAAGGCTTTTGAAGGAGTGACCTATGCAGATGCAATCATGTCCTTATGCAACATATGAAAGTAATCATAACCACAATTACAGCCCGAAACACACAATTCCCAGCTGTAGCTTCTAGTGCCACCAGCCCCTGGTACACACTGTACCTTCTTAATGTACAGCTTGTGTGTGTGTTCATGCCGGGTTTGTTCCACGTGTGGCTGACTCACATAGATATGCACCTTTATGCCACCTGATGGAAGTGGGTGGCTAGCATCCATCCTTGATGTGAGGTTGACCGAGGAGTAAGGAATCTTTTAATCATATTTTTGCTTAGTCTAGTTATTTTCACAAATGTAAAAGACTCAGCTTCCCTAAATATTTCACCTGTACTTTGATTTTTCTTGTTACCAGTTGTGCTGGTTTGGGTTGGGGTAGAGGTAATTTTCTTCACAGTGGCTAGGATGGGGCTGTGTTTTGGGTTTGTGCTGAGATATTTTTGTTATTGCTGAGCAGGGCTCACACAGAGCCAAGGCCTTTTCTGCTTTTCTTACTGTCACACTGGTGAGGAGCCTGGGAGTGCATGGGAGATTGGGAAAAGACACAGCCAGGACAGGTGACCCAGACTGACCAAAGGGATATTCCAGACTATATGACATCATTTTCAGTATATAAAGTGAGAGGAGGAAGGAATAAGGGGAGGATGTTTGGAATGATGGCATTTGTCTTCCCAAATAACCGTTACACATGATGGGACCCTGCTCTCCTGGAGATGGCTGAACACCTGCCTGCCCATGGGAAGCAGTGAATTCATTCCTTGTTTTGCTTTACTTGTGAGTGTGGCTTTTGCTCTCCCTATTAGATTGTCTGTAACTCAACCCAGGAGCTTTCTGGCTTTTACCCTTCCAATTCTCTCCCCAGTCCTGCTGGTGGGAGAGTGAGCAGCTATGTTGGGCTTGGTTGCCGACTGGGGCTAAACAATGGCACCAATTAACTCCATTCCCTCTCATCCTCCTCTCACTCTGTCACACACACAGTTCTGCAGCAAAACCTCTCCATCCAATGAGTTCAAAACCACGTGTGTCTTCAACTTCAGCTTAGTTTTGCTTGTACTTAGCCATCTCCTATAGTTCTTCTAAGATGAAGGGCAGTAGTTGCACCCAAAACTTTCAATGATATTTATCACAACCCATCACAGCAAGTTTGAGTGAAACCAGTAGGCCTGTTCAGGGTGATAAAGAGAACCATTACATAATGTGGTTCAGCTTAAGTTCAATGGGCTAAATTGATTAGAAAAGTCACTATTTCACAAATTAGAACACATAATTTGGAACAAGAAAAGAATGTTGGCTATTTTTGCTAAGGAGTGCACTGTTGGGTTTTTATTTCTAATTGCAAGGTCTGCACATACTATATACTGGTGTTAAGAACTCCAAGGATTTTTTGTCTTAAGACAAAATAGTAATAAATGTGGTTGGTCACAGCACAGTGCTAAGATATTTGCAAAATGCTCATAGGAACTCTTGAAATAATTAAAGAATGGTGTCTCCATGGAAGGATAACACCCATCCCATTTCTTGTCAAGGAAACAATATAGTGATATATTATAAATTAAGGCTAATTATCTCACATCCTGTCTCCTCATAGCCCTAAACACAGGAAGCCTTTTCTTCTTCAAGATATTCAATATTGCTGTTAATAACATCTTTCATTTCTACAGTGGGATGTATTCCAGAGGATTCCAGTCTATCTCCATGGAGCACAATCAAAGTGTGACCACAACCTGGCATAGCAAGAGAAAAATTCCAGCCAAGACCATTACCAGATTCCTCCGATCTTATACAAAAGGGTTGCTGCTACCCACAAAGAGCTGAGAAAGTCTGATTTCCTAGGGTTTCATCCAAGATCTTCCGCTTCAGAGCCAGAACACACTTCAGTTGAGCAGGAAGCTCTCAGAAACTGATGCATGGTTCCTGGATATGGAAATACTGTGAATCTGAAATTTGTGCTGTCAAATTTTATCTGATCTGATCCCACCCATCTTTTGAAACTCATTTTTTGCCAAAGATTAAGCCAGCAGGGAGGGTTTAATTTACTATACTTACTGGTAAACGTGGTCTGTGCAACCATGAATAGTAGGACCAGTAGCAGCTGATTAATTTCTTCTGATGAGTTAGAAGTCAAAATAACACCCCAAACGAACAACCAACCAACAAAATATCCAAAGCAAAAGTTTGATAACTTTGTTTCCACCATGACTCCTAGCATTTCTGATTCTTGGGGCTGTCCTGTGCAGGGCCAGGAGTTGGGCTTTGATGATCCTTGTGGGTCTCTTTCAATTCAGAATATTCTGTGATTTTGCAATTTATTAAAACTAACACAAGAAAAAAGAAAGAAGAAGCAGAAAAAAGAAAACATAACAGTTGTCTATACTCTGACTGACTATACTATCAAAAAAGAATTTTTAGGTGTTAGACCAACATTTTGACATTTTGCATTTTCTTAGGCTAGTGTGTGTCAACTCATTCCACTTACTTTTCTTTACAGAAGAATATCATGCTGTATTTCCAAACAATGAAGCTTGCAAGCGAAGACATACCTCATGTAAATAAAAACCCAGTGCCTCAATCAAACAATTTTTAAAACAAGGAAAAAAAGAAAAGCTCTAACACTGCAATAATGTTCTCAGTGCAGCCAAGTAACCAAGGCATCTTGACATAAAACACACACAACCTACTCGGATAGATACATATACAGCAGAATTTCAAAATTTAAAATTCTCTAAAAAGCAGTGAGAATGCCAGTATCAAAGACAGAGACTTCAGACCACCACATTATTGGAACAATGAGCTAGACCACCTAGTTTATTTTCAGTTAATTTTTTTTTGCATAATATACAAACACATGACAAAGCTGAATTTCAAATCAAAGCAATAATCAAAATTCATTGCTGGAAAAAGGGAGAGATCTCCAAAAAAATCTCTGTGAAAAAATAATGAAGCTAACATTTTCTAATTGCTTCAAATTTAGGAAGAAGACTAATTTTTCAAGAACTGATGCCCAAGCAGTCTCATTTCCTTTTACAGCAAAGTAACAGGCCTGTTGGACAGGACTGAAAAAGCACTAACCATACATTTGATTTGATGTAGTAGGCCTAAGATTGAGAAGGAGTTAAAAAAGCAAATAAAAATATGTTGCAAAGAGGCAGGGGACAATATGATCCCAGCATTTACGGTGGACACGGATAAATGTATGGGCTTCTGATGCAGCAGGAAGGATCACAGTTACGGATCAGAACAGCTTTCCAAAAGTATAAATTTTAAAGACTGCCTGAGGAAGGAGGCTTTGGAAGAGACAGTCCATCACCAGAGATCCTGAATAATACAGAGTGAAGGAGCAACATATGCATGACTGACCCTGCATGGGGCAGAGAGGGCCAATGAGCTCTGAATAAACTCTCAGAGTCTCCAGACTTTTTTTATGCTGTTTGAATATATTTACATTCTTCAAAAGCTCAAAGTCCAAGAGCCCAATAGATGAATCATTCATTGCTTAAATGAGCATCTCAAATCAGACAGCAAAAGTTTTATATCATCAACAGTTCATTTGTTCCCTGGCATAGGATATTTTGGTGGCTTTAACTGATCACTCCCAACAGTGTCACAATAAGGAAGAACAACCCACTCTGCCAAAATTTTTTTCGCCATACCTCTTCCAGAGACAGAATGTAGTATTGGCAGCTTAAAGACTGCAGAAATACCACTTCAGGCTCATTCAGGCTTATTACATTGAAAAGAACTAATAATAATAAAGTCATTTACCTGTGCCTTTGTTGCAATATTGTGTAGATGGCTAATGGCGGAGGATGGCACAAAATACTTCCAAGTTACGAATTTAAATTCACAGCACAAATATGCAGTTATCACCATCTTTCCCGCTGTGATCTATGCCAATCCTCATTTCTCTACTCATGGATAACTACCATTTGTCCCCCAGAAGTCCCACTCTTGACTCATCCCTGGTCTCATCAAGCACCACCTCCCCTCCCCTGCTGTACCATATTGTGATCAAAACTTCTCAGTCAGTTCTGCCATCATCTCCCTCTCTCCCTCACCCAAAACCCACTCTTATTTCTGGTATCACACTCCATGTTGCTTCCCTCTCCAAATGACCATGCCCTTGTTCACATGGTTCTCCCTATGTGTGTTCCAGTTTTTCTCTGGCACATCTGGCTTCTACCTGTACTTACAGCTGCACCGTGAGTATGGCTCTGCTTCTGCTTCCTCACCATGCTGCTCTCACAAGAGAAACACGAGTCAGCAAGAGGCTCTGCTTCAACCAAGTTTCCAGCTCTCATGGCTACTGGGAAACTCTGAAAATGTGGTCAGGGTACATGCCCTGAATAAAACACAGGGCACACACAGAAGGCCTCCAAAATGTCGCTAAAAATCATGTGGCTCCTACTGCTTGATGTTTGCTCATGGTCTCTGAGTAGAACATTCTGGATCTATCTGGAAAATGAAGCAACAGTCCTACTTATACCTACCTAGAAAAGACAACAGGTAATAGTAAGTGCCTCCACTAGTCCTATCCTTCACCTACAAAGGATTTATGGGTTGTGGTGTCCACCTTGACAAAGGACAATTTCTGCCATCAGTCACCTGAAGAACACTTGAAGACATTAAAGACTTTAGAACACATAAAAACAGACTAAAGGAATTATATATTTTTACCATCCTAAAACATGAAAACAAATGTCAAAAATTACAAGGTTGGCTCCCAAATCTTAAGATTTTGAACCTAAGACTCTCCTTTCAGCAAAACTGGCTGGTGCTGGCAACACATCCACTAATCCAGAAGTTGTAACAAATTATTTCTTTGTCCATTCCTATCAATTTTGTCCTATCTTTACCTCAATTCCCAATGATATTTCATCCATCCCTTCAGGTCAAATAACCCTCCCATCCTGATTTTTGAGAAAAATACTAATGGGTACATGAGTGAATGTAGCCAAATAAATTTATGAAAGTGCCTTCATGATAGGGTTTGCTGAGATTAGTAGAAAATCACAGTTAATTACCCTCTTTTTCTATATCCCTGTACAAAACCTAAACTCCTTGCACAGAACACGTCCATCTCAAAAGCTGAGGAAGAAGGGCCACTCTTCTGTTACGATGTATCTTGAAGTTGTGTCAGTAGCTATAAAGGCCAGTGCTGGGAGGGATGTGAGGATCCCTCACAGGATCAAAGGAAAACACAGCACACCGGAAGCGATGAGTGCTTCTCTTTGCATTCCTCTCTCACACAGACACTTCTCTTCAGCTTGCCTGGCTCTGCTGCGCAACACAGTCTGTGCAGCGTGAGTAGATGACAGCAACATCTTTGACAGCAACATCTTTGTGATTGGTGACAGAAACAGTGGACACCAAGCCTCTCTCTGCATCTCTGAGCCCCCAAGTGACTTAGTGAACATTTGAATTCAAAGACTCAACAGTAACAAACAATAACATACAGTAGTTGTGTGCACTATGCCCTCTCTGCAACAAAACCTTACCCCTGGTTTTCTGCTATGCTCATCCCTTTCTAATCGCTTCAGTGTCTTGTTCTAGGGTCATTCAAGATCTCAGTCTATCCAGAGCACAGCACTCACAGTCAACTTTCTTATTTTACAACAGGGTTTTCTCTAATCCCAGTTTTCAAAACACTTTATTCCTTTCTTTATATAATCCCACTGAAGATTTGGGGAGTTCATTAACTTTAATCACCTGAAAGTCAGGCTCCCCTTAAATAATTCCTTTCCATTCCTAAGCCTGCGGTTTCCAAACTATGGCCGTAGTCTTAACTCTTATTACATTTCCCTGCAGCCCGCCGATGAACACAGCCTTTTCATCCTTTCCTGTGGCTCCTCTCGCATTGTTCCCGCAGGCTGCTCTCAGGTAAGTCCTTCCGCGCTGACCCGAATTCCCGCTCCGCCGGCGTTCCCGGCCCTGCCCACGGGCTCGCACGTTCCGCCGCTGCGCCGCTCGCACACGCCGCCAGAGGGCGCCGCCTCGCGCTGCCGGCCCGGCCGGGCGGTGCCGCCGGGCCCGTCCCACAGTGCCCCGCGCCGGGCAGGGCCGGCTCTCCCCGCGGG
>JAWWEU010000040.1:29936067-29947526 GCA_035583155.1 Acropternis orthonyx | reverse complement strand
CCCTTCCCTTCCCTTCCCTTCCCTTCCCTTCCCTTCCCTTCCCTTCCCTTCCCTTCCCTTCCCTTCCCTTCCCCCCCCCCGGGACGCGAGGGGAACAAAGGCCCCCCCCGCCCCCGGGATGGCCCTGGAGCTGCGGCGGGTGGGGGGAACAAAGGTACGGCGGGAGCGGGACCGGCCGGGAGCGAACAGCGGGAGCCCCCGCTGGGCGAGCGGCTCCGGCAGCGCCGGGGCCAGTTGCACGGAGAGGCTCCGCTCAGAGCCCAGCGCTGCTTTTGTGCTGCTGGGGCACCGCGGCTGACTTCAGCATCAGCGAAGTTGCGCGGAGCAGCGCTGGAGCCCGGGAGCAGCGCGGTCACCGAGCCCGTGACATACCCTCCGGTACATGTTCTGTAGTACGTGGTGCCCTAGTTTGGTTTTTCCCCCCCTTTGGTGAGTATTAAAGAATATTTTTAGCCTGAGCCCGAGATTTAACTCCTCTTTGACAAAACATCTCCGCGTTTATAGCGTCAAAACAGAACAGTATTGTTGGAACTAAAATTGGTCCTCTTCCTCTCACAATGTTTTTGTCTGAGGCTACTAATTAATTTTAAATTCTTGGGAGGAACGAAACAATAGAGAAAAAAAGCCACGTAGTTACTGTGTGTTTGGTATCAGTAACAAGGTACTTTTGGTAAAGAGTCATGTATTTAAAATGTCAAAAGATGGTTAAAGCTGTGCCTGTCGAAGTGATAATTATATAATGGACTGGAATGCTGCTGATTATTTAACAGCTATTTTAAGATTGTAATTTTATAGCTTTGGTAACTTTAAAGGGAAATCTATTTAACTTAATGTCTGATTTTGAGTTGATAGATCAGTGATGCATTCTGGACTTTTGATTTTTCTTTTCAGTGGATCATAGTTTTAAGCAAAGTGTAATCTCAGTTAAAGTTTTACTGTGTAGGTATTCAGACTGTTACACATGGGAGAGTCATTTTGTCATGATTTCATTTGATCTTAGCATGACAGGGTGACAAAAATTTGCTGTTATTTGGTTGTTTATATGTGGTAATCCATGTCTCTTCTTTTTTAACTGGAAAAGCTCTGTTTAGAGATTCACAGTATTAAAAGAAAATAGATAGCATCCACTTCAGTGGCGTGGAAAAGACTTGGAAATGATCCCAAGTACTTTTTCAAATGTTTCCTTTAGCATTTCTAGGAATACAATGTTTGTTTTTCTAATTTCCTTAGTTAAGATGAGAAATACTGGGAGGTGGGGGAAAGCTATTTCGATTTTTAGTCTGAATATTAAATCTTTTGAAGCTTTCCTTTTAGTACTTTGTATTTGCTGGTTTGTCAACTTCCAGAGTGACAAATGACACAAGTAAGAATTATATCCATTTTCTGTCATGTTTCACTTACCTTAAAGTTTGCTTGTGAATGAGCAGAACAGACAACAGCTTTGTGGCCTGGCTGAGTGGCAGTGTGAGGAAATATCTCTCTCCTAAATGGTCATGAAAGGAGAATGCTTTTCAGACCTTCTTTTATAGCAGTAAGCCTGGGTTCACTGTTTTACCTTGTGTTCAGAGTATCTTTATGATTGGGAACGCTTTTCCAGGTATACAGTGAGTGTTCTGACCATGAATTTATGCTTCTCCAATGCAGTATGCAAAGGTGGTTGAGTCTGGCCCAACAGGCAGATACAAGTTTATCATATTGACTAGTTAGTCAGCTATTGCTTTTGAAACACCCAGATGATAAAGAGTTTGTGCTCCCAGCTGGCTGTAGTTTGGTGCAGTTGTTGCATGACTTCTAGCCCCTGGTTTTATAAAACTTGTAGGTGGTTCTGCTCATCATACATGATGGTTCTTCTCAGGTTACAAACATCTGTTGGTTTTTTATCTTCTGTTACAGGGATTCTTTACAGAATCTTCTCAGTTTTCCACTGTCCTAAGTACTAAAAAACCTGTGCAAAAACTTTAAATTACTTAAATTTCCATTATGTAGTAATGAAAGTGTGTTTTTTCTTTCCATTAATGATGTATTTAAACACATATGATACTAACGGGGGTGAAAAAAGCACTGCTCATATAAGTTTGGTGGGCTGACTTGCCTTCCCTACACCAAAATTCTTGAAGCCTGTCCTTTGGTCCACTGTTCAGCGTTCAGAGTTTTTTTGGCAGCAGTCTAAGGCAAGGAGGAAAAAATGTCCATTCAGTTAATAGGTACGAAAACATGGAGAGCAGTTCCTGATAATGGCTAAACTGATTATTCAGTGGCATTGTTATCAGGTTGTCTGAATGAATTCTGAAATGGTTACAGTTGATCTGCTAAACCCTTTAAGACTGAATTTTTAAATCTCAACATTTCCCTATCTTTTTGCTTTTTTTTTTTTTTTTTTGCAGGTTGGAGATGCAGTGTTAAACATCTTCTGTAGTCATCAATGCCAGAGATCTCTAATGTACATATGCTTTAGAGCACTTCAAAACAAGGGCTAGTTCATGGCTTTTCAGCAGTGTGGGCACATTTTGTTTCATCTGTATGTACTATTTTACTTTGCCCTGAAGGGACAGTGAGCTTGATCAGAGAGGGTATGAGTGCAGTGATGTATCTGCGCTACTTGTTTGTACTCTTTTCACCCAAAAGCTGAGGATAGGGACACAATTTGCAAGCAGAATACTCTGAACATCTGTGTGTTGGTTTTGAAAGTTGTTTAATTTTGATACCTTGAACTAGTTGAGAAGGACAATTCTCTTGTGTAGGAAGTTAGCTGTGGTCATGAACTAACAAAGGGAGGGCTGTAGCTGCTGGAAGAGGGTGAATGCACGACTACCTTTCTGTTCCTTAAAGCTGCAGCTCTGCTGTCGTGAGCAGCTGTTCAGCACCTCTACATCTGGGTCTGGTGGAGCAACAAAGGATGGTGACTGCCTTGGAAGGGCTCTCAGAGGTTGAATGTGCATAATTTGCACTTAAGTTGCCCACACCAGATTCAACAAGTAGTTTTTCTCTGTGGAGAGCTTTTTTGAAAAAAGGGGGGAAGTTGCCACTTCTTGAAAGATTGAACTGTCCTGCATCTTGTATTTGTGGCACATAAATTTTTCAAAAGACTTTTAGTTGGAGAAACAAATTCAATTTAACTAAATGTGAAAGTTGCCACTTCCTTAGGTAAGAAATTAGTAAATTATTCACTGACTTGGCAAAGGATGATCAAATACTGTGTTTAATTTATTTGGGAAACCAATATATACACGAACACCCCCCCTAGACATTTGTGCAACCATGTCTTACATTTGCATGTGTTGTGCTAAGATGAATATTTTTACCTGTTCATTCTTTTTAAACAAATTTTGCTGTCTCACAAATTTATTTTGATGAAACAGTAGTGTTACACTTTTTTCCTCCATGATAACACAGAATTTGAATTTTAACTCAAAAATACTCTGTCATAGCAAAAAAGAAAGAATAACATTTTAATTTTATGGTTTTGTGTTCTGTGGTGTTTCTTCTGAACTTTCTGAGATTTTTTTTCATGTTTTGTGTGTGTTTAAATTTTTTTATATATGTCTATCCATATATATATATATATATATAAAAGAGTACATAGAGAGAATTGGGAAGAAGTAGAAAGATGTTTTCCAGAAGCTGTTTTTCAAAGCCTGATAGTGTGGTAAATTGCAGAATCTGATTATTTTTTCTAGTAGACACTAATAATAGTGTCTGTCTTAATGCATTTTTTATTTAAGTATTGGTGAGCTGCTGTTAAAATGTGATATTTGTTGCTCTGTTATTAGGTCAGTATGTACTGTTTAGCTGTGATCTGCCTTACAGGTCCTATCTGTGAGTAAACCTGAGGGATGCATTTAGTGATGTTTGGAACTTTTCCAAGCTAGTATGAAATTGCTTGGAAATCTCAAGTGAGTTAACACTTGTCATCTCTATGCTTACTACCTGGCTTTTGTTAGAGCACCAGCAGTAATAAGGAATGTGAAATTCCATGGGATCAATGTTGTGACAGCAGTCTTCATGTATGTCCATACCTTTATATAGCAATAACAGGCCAAAACTGCAACAATGAAGATTTCTACCTTTCTCAGTGTGCCACAAGAGAGATGGAGACACTTATATGAAACTGAGCTGTACTGATACTCAAAATTTGAATTTTAAGGTAGAGTCTGAAGGTAGATGTGTGGTCTTATTTGGCCTGCTCACTATCCAGAGCATATAACTTCACCAATTCTGAATGTAGGAGGGACAATTAAATTCTTCTCTGTTTTCTTTGCAGATACCGAATACGCACTTTCTGTATGCAGTTTTACCTTCTATTAAACACTCTTAGTTTGTTAACTGTTATGTAAGAGGTAGTGACCACTGTAGATACAGGTGGATGTAACAAAAAGTAATTGGAAGTCCTATGAAACAGTTGGACAAAATCAATCTGTTAGGACTACCTTGAGCTTGTTGGCATTACGGTTTAGAGATACTACCAAATAAAGATACCCATAACAATGAAAGTAAAGTACATTCTTCTCTCTAAACCCATGCAGTTGTGATTAAGATGCTGTTTCATCAGCCCAAGCAAGAAAGGTACCTTATGCAACTCTTGGATAAGTTAGTGGCTACCAGTTGTTATTTTTGTGGTTGTTATTCTGGCAAGAAACTTTGAGTGACAGTGGGATTCATCATTATAGGGAGCATCTAGTATTGTTGATGTTATAGGCTTAAATTCTTTCTGAAGCTTTGCAAAGACATAGAATAATGAATTATAATGAAACCTAGGCTGGTTACTTAAGAATTCACAATAAAGTACTGTTTTGTTCTAGATAATTTCTTGATGCCATACATACAGTGAAGCCAAAATGGTGATTAGCATGATTTTCTATTAGACTCTCTTCACAAGCTGAAAGGAAAGGAAGACGGAAAGATGATGGAGTTCAGGTGGTATTTTCAAGCTCAGATCTGACTTTGCAAACTTACATGGTTAGTAGTTTGTGTCACCATTTTTGCGTTGGAGACCTACTCTCACATACTTCTCTTCCATTCCTAGCCATGTTTTTCTAGCTTTATTTTAGCTGCCTTGAAAGTTAGCACTGAATAATGACTGTGAAAGCAAGATCAACAGTAATTGAAACTGCTTACTCCCCATCTCTCTACTACTTCTGAAATGGCATCCGATGTACTGTTATTCTACAGATATTGTAGGAGATTTTGTGCAAGATACAATTCCGCTTAAGATTTAGTTGTCATAAGTCCTTTGCTAACTCTTATTTTTTCACAAATACAGCATTTCTTTTGTCCTAGTTTATTAAGTAGTAGTCTAGGTCTTTGACCTGAGCTTGTAAAATACTGTTATTCAAAGCCAGAAGAAGCTTGAGGGTTGTGTTTTTTGACACCATAGGTTTCATATAGTGGTTTTTTTGTAAAGAGTATGCCTCAGAGAGGCAGAATGTACTTTTAAATGGATGTGTTATTTTCTTTGTTTGTTTTTTACTCAATGTCTGTATATTTTACGTACATTCTGAATTTTTTTTTGCTGAAATACAGTTTTTTAATATCGAATATATCATATCACTAAACTTTTCATTTGATGCTTAAAATGAAAGAACAGCATTAATAGAGGACTCAAGTTCAGGGTATTTTAGTCAAGCCTGTGTGTATGGTTCTATCCAGCCTTCTGCAGTGCATTTTTTTCCATTTAAGTTAATCTGTACAATTATAGGGAAGCCTATACATTACATACATTTTGGTAGAGGAATGTCTTTCAGTTTGCTGGGCTTCAACATTCAGAAGCTTAAAAAGAAGACAAGTACCATGGCTGTGGGTGAAAGAAAAAATAGTGGTAGTCTGTAGTTGGACAACTGCATGCTATTTCTTCCTTTGCTGGATTTGTCCCTTTCATCTTTGGCTCAATATGCTTTTCTTATCACCTAACACTCTGGTGCTATTGCCCCATTATATTTTGCATCTTAAATGTGCTTCTTGCTGCTGCCCCTGAGCTTTTCATTTGAGTTCAGTCTTATTCCATTGGTTTTGCCCAGCATTTTTTCTTCCACTGTTAAAAGGTCTTCGCTTTTCCACTTCTGTCTTTGCAAGGTCTTTTGGTACAACTCCTGCGTTTCTGGTGTTTAAGTCCAGCTATTTGGGTATGATTAGGATGGTATTAAGAAAAAGAAAGATGGTCTTTCTAGTTTCTTTAGCATCAGAGAGATGACTGTAACAAGTCCTGCTGTGTTGCCATAGCACTGGCTGAAGTATGCTCATTCATCTTGTGGGAATGTTGCATGTGTGGTGTAGCAGTGGGATAGGAACTTAAAATTATTTGTGTATGCTAAGCACAGATCAAGTTTATGGGGGAAAAATAAATGCAATGACTAGCAAGGATTTGTTGAGTAAATGCAAACTCTTTTTTTCCCCCACAGAGCTGTGACATGGCTGCACTTGGAAGGGTTGCTTGTGTGGAAAGCATGTTCTTGCTCTCAGTGACCCACAGCCAAATATCTGCTCTTTGGTGGAAAACATAAAAATACTAATGCTTCCAAGTGGCTAGAAAAAAGTACCTTTTTTTTTTTTTTTTTAATTATACTGTTCTTGGAAATGGCTGAGCCATTTTTGCTGACTTTGGTATGCAATGCTATCCCTTCCAGCTGCAAAAGTATGCATGTGACTGAGGACCTTCAGCAGCAGAGAAGGCAAGGTCATGAGTTTATGCTGATGTGACTTAGTTGCTTGAACCATGTGCACCATAACAATAGTACCTAATCCCTAATGAGTTCCTGTTATTTGTAAGTCTCAATTTCACCCAGTTCAGTCACAAACTACTTAGAAGAAACATCTAAGTGCTGAATTGTACGTTTTGTGGCACAATGTTATGTACACTGCTTTATCTTTCATATTTCTATGTATTATGGTAATTATTACAGTATTTCAGTGTTTTATTATCAGTGTATGAAATGATGTGACTCAGCCAGTGGCACACACATATGTTTTCTCCACGGGGGTGGTTGTTGGCATAGTTCTGCTTCTGTTGGGAGTCTTATCATACCACATGCACAGGAGAAACAGCAGCACAGTACATATAGCCTTCTATTGAAAATACTGTTTTGGAAAGCAGAATAAGGTGGGCTTTTAATTTCTTTGAATATATATTTTGTCATCTTGTGTCAGTATTTAGAAGGTTTTATTCATCCTGTCTTCTGTATATGAAGCTGTTTTTTCAGGGGGGAATGAACTGTGGCTCCAATGAATGTTTCCTTCTTATGGCCGTTGTGAGCCCAGCTGTGCACTTCTGTAAAGATTAGGTTTGGGGTTTGTCCTGTATAATTCAGAACATCTTTGGGAAGTGGCATTAGCAGCAGCAGCCTTACTGAGGAGCTACTCTGCAAAATTGCCTTAGTTCAGCATGTAGGGAAGCTACATGGTTTTGTCCTCCCTGCTTTTGCATTGTCAAGAGCTGATGGTCTCGAGTAACCTACTTTGTCTTCTAGCAGGACGGAAAGGGATTTTCTCACAAACTTGAGAAATGTCACTAAAGAATCAGGTGGAACACAAGCATAACTTTATATTACAGGTTAGATTGATGAGCTGTACATCTGTACAATCAAACAAAACTGCAGTTACAACTAACCCCCCCAAAGTGCCTTTTTTTTTTATTTTTTTTTTCATCTTGCTGACCAGCAAGTTTACCTTTGTCTAGTTCTTGGACTGTGAACTGAATTTTCCCGAGCACAAGGCCACCTTGTTGCCAATGGTCACCCTAAACATACTGATACTATTGAGCTGTCATTTCACTATACTTTGGCAGGTAATGTCACATAGTCTGATGAGTTAGCCTCACAGCTGATGGCAAATACTGAGAATCCTATAGAGGTAATTGATTTAGATTGACTTGTGGAGAAATCTGCTGATGTACAGTTTCTCATCACCCTTAAAATGAGTTAATGAGATATCCTAAACTTGTGCTACCTATCCTAGTGGAACAAAGTGTTCTGTGGTAGACAGTGCAGAAAGAGGACAAAGGAAATTTGCCTCCTATAGTTAATTACTCTTTGGTGCCAGTAAAGTAACTAGTTCAGTACCATGCTTAGATTTTTCCTGTCTAAGCAGGCAAGCTTATAATCAGTCTTCCTTCACCTCTTCAAGAGCTGCTTCAGAAAATTGGGCTCTGTCTTGTGTGATAGCATGGTGAGAACTGATGAATATAGAGAAGCCACCTTCAGTGTGTTTTTGACAAAGAGAATTAATATCCCTCTGATGCTTTAGTGGTTTTGGTCAAACATACCTTTTGTGGCTTGCTGGAAACATCAGTCTTTGTATGGATTATCCAAGTTGTTACGTGGATGCTCCTGTGTCTGAGCAAGTTAGCCCTTGCCTGTGTGTCATCTTTGTGTGGGAAGAGAGGTCATATAGCAGTATTTCACAAACTTCTGTGCCCTGTATTGTCTTAAGTTGTCTATTGCTTAAGGGTGATTATAATAATGGCTTACACTTTTGGATGGTTTCTTCAGATGGGAGGGGTGAGATTTGGAATTTCGCTGAAGACTGATAGCTTTATTATCAGTTGAATTTTAGTACAAGATTTTTGACTCTGTCATTTTGTTACTGTTTCTTTTCCAGGGCTGGTAGTTCTTCTGTAACCTGCATCCTTATTTTTCTTTGTAACTAGCTAAAAACTGATGAGAATTAGTTACTTGGGGAAGGAAAGGAACTTGAAGGTTGGTAGATCAGAAGGCCAGCTGCATGATTGGGATTCTGAGGCTGAAGGGATGCTTCTCCCATGCTTGAGTTTCCCATACAGAGAGAGATGGGAAGATGCTTAATAGGTACCTGTTGGTGGTAGTAACTTTGTTAAGTATCTGTTGGGTAGTAAATCTGTTGAGATTTGGGTTTCTTACAGCTTTGGTGAATTTGCACTAAAGAGCATTAAACAATGTCTGTGTTATTGTTAGAGATATTAACAACAAGGTACTTCCCTGCCATCCGATCCGGTCAGATCTTGGATGCTCAGCAGGGTCAGCCCCGGTTAGTACTGGGTTCTGTAGACAGTCCCGAGGATTTCACTGTCGCTGTCCAAGCTCGCTTGGCCATGGCAAATGGACCTTAGGACTTAAACGGTGGGGTCAGTTCTGCGCACGCTGTGCCCCACCTAAAAAACCCCCTGCGTAGGCTGGAAGGGCACACCCACGTGGGGAGAGCCTTTCCCCCAAGATCTTGGTTCCTGAAGTCTGACCATACATACAAGTTTTGTGATGCAAGTATGTTGCCCTTTCTTTAAAGCTGGTAATCTGTCTAGATCTGTGTTGTAGTGAAGCTTTTTGGATAGTGACTTTTCCAAGTCTTAAACATCTGAATACTAAAGAAACTTGGGGATCAGCATAAGTTGTCAAGGCATGGGTATATGAAGTGGTACTGCTGGCATTGTTTGGCTACCTTTTTATACTGCCCAGAACACATGCTAGACTCTAGAGTTCAGTATGATTTGTAGCAGCACTTCAACAAACAGCATTCTGCAACAGACACGGTGTCCCCCTGCCACATTTATAGTATATTCTCAAATATTTGAAGCCTTATTAAGTGGCATCTTTCTTACTACCCTGATGTTTTGCCTATGCCTTGCAGGTGCTCTTTTGTTAAACTTCAGCAAGGAACACTGCCTACTCCTTTGACTTAACGTGAAAAGGTCTGTACAGCAAGTTTTGAGGCAGTTTGTATTTATAAGCTTCATACAGGAAGAAGACTACCCTCTGTGTGTGTGTGTCCACTATAAGATTCTAAGTCTTCCGTGAAACTCTTGACTCTTCGGATGGTCAGACGGGTTACCAGGTAATAGTTGCTGCATCTGGGTCACTGCAGCAGTCCTCAAGCACGTTTTGATGGAGTTCTGCCTGCCTTCCCTGCTTAGGAGGCAGTACAGTGTTGTACTGTGCACTTCCGTGAGTGCTGACCAGACACGAGTGTTGAGTTCTGCAGCTGCTATTCACTTTGTTATTGTTGAGGTGGCCACAAAAATGAAAGCATTGATTCTATCAGAGACATAGCTGTAGCCACAGCATCTCCGATTGAAGTGTGCATGTCATTGTCTTCCTGCTCGATTGTGGACAGAAAGTCCTGAAAGAAGAAGAGCCACTGTGTTGCTTTGGGTGGGTTTGGTTTTTTTCTTTCTTCTTTTGTGTAGTGAGGGGGAAGAGTGACAGACAACAGTGTATTGTTTAGGATGGTATAGTTCAAGCCATTTGACTTTGATAGTTTTCTCTGTGACTTTACTTTGTGTTTTCATGGACCTGGCAGCTAATTCTAGGTACTGCTGTGTCCTTGAAGGGGAACAGTTTGACATCAAAGTCTTAAGCTGTTCTAGCACCTTAACACTGCCAAAAGGGGCAATCCCATTTTATGTATTCCCTCTCCCATTCTGTTACTTGTAATGTTTTTGGACACCTGTGACTCTTAGCCGAGTCTGCTCATCCTCACTGGTAGTAAGAAACAGAGCTGCTTCTTTGGTGGCAACAAGCTGTTAGATTAGATTAGCTCAGCTCTCTTGGGTAATTGCATCCTTAGAGGGCCTGGAAGGAGTCTTTAAATCAGCAGTGTGTCCTTGCCTAAATAGCACTGATTCTTTCCAAGACACTGGTTCTACGTGAATAGGCTTAAACCACCTATAGAAAAAGATTTCTCTTTTTGTTCCCCAAGGCCTTTTTCTTTCTCCTCATCTTTCTTTCTTCTATGGCATTTGATTTGGGAATGCAGACAAGGTGCAATTTGAGCATACAAAGAGTGAAAAACCTCTTTAAAAGTCTGCTTTTGCGTGTGCCTGTTGGTTCTGTTCTTACGAATGTTCTGGGCCATGAGATTTTACTACACAAAGGAGACGATCCAGGATAAGTTCAGCTTCCAGATCCTCACTTTAGTCCTCATTTATTGGCAGGCAAGCAACATTACTGAATTGTCACTTGAAGCAAATCTACCCTCCAGGCTTTTCTGTCAAATCAGAAGTTTTTCCAAATAAAAAAAATAAATTGTGAAGGTTCTTGATGTACTCTTCCAAATACCCAGTAGCATCTTTTTCCTGGTGTATGTGTTGTGTTAGACAAGTGGGTCAAAGGCTTTTCAAATGTCCAACTGCCATTGAAAATGCTAAATGTTTCTTCAGCCCATGTCCAAGATGGCACAAGACTTCTGGCAAAGTTTTCCACAATTTTTATCAGCAGCTTGGACATTTGCCCAGTAATGGTCTAGAGGTTATGGTGAGCCCGTAAGAGGAACTCCAGAGGACACTCCCTGTTCTGGCATTAATTACTAAAACAACAAAAAAAATTTGTTTTGGAAATGTGACTAGTTACTAAGATCTGTTTTCCTTAAAAACATAATAATGGCCAGACTTCGTGAACGAAGATCTGGGGAAGGGCTCTCTCAACATGGGCGTGCCCTTCCAGCCTGCACAGTGGATTTTTTAGGTGAGGCACAGCGTGCGCAGAACTGGCCCCACCGTT
>JAWWEU010000040.1:29894348-29926152 GCA_035583155.1 Acropternis orthonyx | reverse complement strand
AACAATACACAGGTTCCACCACCCAGACCCCCAGAGAAACACACCCCAAAGAGAGGGAAAGAGCAACCCAAACAAAAGTATTTTACTTCCCAAAAAGCAAAACTGCTGTGGATATCTTGTCACAGGAGCGGTGAGGCCTAATGTTTCTGAGCTGCAGAAGCGAGATGCTCTCAGCACGGCCAAAGGGAGAAGAGAAGAAGGGACACTGGGAGCTGCTCTTTGAGTTATAGAGGAGCTGACGTCAGATGGGATGAAATAGCTCACTGGTCACTTAAGTCAGCTGATACTTGTCCCTAACCACATGACCCACGAAATTGGGGCCTATCTAAAACTAAAACCTTAATCTGAGTTTTTTTGGGATTTATCAAACCCATCACATTCCACCCGTTATTTCATACCATTTGACGTCAAAACTTGGATGGCCCTCTAGTAACAGAGGAAACCATCCCTCACATCAAGGTTTGGTATGGGCATGTGTCCCCACCACTCAACGCCTATTGGGTTGTAGCCAACAGCGGAGCTAAAAGTTCTTGGTGGCAAACACAGAGGCCAACCCAGTCTTGCCCTTGACTATGGTAGGAGGCGCTTGGCTATCTCCAGTTCTCCAGTCGTTTCATTTGTCTTTCAACGCAGAGCCTCACTTTCCTCATCCAGTAACAAGTGGCTACCCTGGAAAAGCATGCACATGTTCGAATATCTATATCTATCTATTTCCCGTGCTTAAACAGCCCTTGTTCTTTTCAGTGTCGTCTTCCACCCCTCCAGTTGGTAGGCTTTCAGTCAATTATGGTGGATATTTTGGGCAGGAAAAACAGTCAATCATCGGGCATCAACACAGGCTCCGCTCAGATCTTCATCACCTGGTGGTTTTCATTTCCTGTAACACAGAACTCAGAATACAAGTTACTTTTTCCCATGGTTAAATCTCCTTGAGGCACACACTGGGTTTGCCCATCTTCTCTCATTACCCACCAAGTCCATCCTGGTCCTTGAGCGAAAACAAAAACAAAAGTAAAGGTTCAGTGTGTTGTCTGCATTATTACAATGTTTGTGTAAGAGACATTGATTTCAGTGGCCCTCACCTACCAAGCTGACTTCTCTCATGCTCTGATCCTTATTAATTTTTCCTCATCTGGAGGATTTGAAAATGGAGTACGTACAGCCGTCAATTCTCCAAAGCACTGGGACATATTCAGGTAGACTCTGCTCAGTATCAGTGGGTGACTAAATAAAACTAAGCAGTTGGCACAAAGAGCTGTCTTGCATTATGTTTCTAACTGGTGTTCTTAGACTTTGATGTTCTGTTCTTAGTCTAGTCATTGCCTTGTGTTTGTACACAGTTTGGGTCGTGGATGATGTGGAGTATACTACTGCATGTGTATATTCTTCTGAGGGCGGTCCCGTGGCGTAATGGTTAACACTCTGGACTCTAAATCCCAAGGGCCCGAGTTCTCAGTGGGACCGTCCCCCTGGGCATTTAAATGCCTCCCTGCCATCTGATCCCATCAGATCTTGGATGCTCAGCAGAATCAGCCCTGGTTAGTGTACTGGGTGCTGTAGACAGTCCCGAGGATTTCACTGTCACTGTCCCAGCTCACTCGGCCGTGGCAAATGGACCTTAGGTCTTGAACGGTGGGGCCAGTTCTGCACACGCTGTGCCTCACCTAAAAAATCCACTGCGCAGGCTGGAAGGGCACACCCACGTGGGGAGAGCCCTTCCCCAGATCTTCATTCACGAAGTCTGGCCATTATTATTATTATTATTATATTCTTCTGAGGATAAGGAGAGTTATCTATATGCTAACTGGAATTCTTAACCTGTATTCTTTCTGATTCCTTCTGTCCTAAAGGATATAGGAAGGAAAGAGCTTATGTGGCAACAAGCTTCACAGTGATCTGCAATACAGAGCACTGTGGGCAAGATTAAGATTACATAAATGAACCAAACATACATACCTTGTGTTTAAAGAAACACAACCTAAAAAAGACAAAGATAGCAGTGGAAAAAACCTTATTGTTCAGCTGTAGCCAAAGTGATGCATACATGCAGTGCATCTGAGAACTGATGTACAGAAAAACTATATTAATCAAATTCTTCCAGTGCAAAAGTCTGTGTTGAGTGTCTTTTAGTTTGACTTCAGTTCTTCCAATAGTGTCAATATGTCAATACAGTAACACGTAACTTGCCAACATTTTGGGGCAGTTCTGAATTGGAACTTAGGAACTAGCCAGCTATGTGATGTAGGTAGAGAGGAGAGCTGTTTAGACTTGTAATTTAGGTAGTCTGCTGATTAGGTGTAAAGATAGTAATCTCTGTTCTTATGCACTCTGTATCTTTACTATCCATTAATGATATTTCCCCAAAAAAACCTCTTGCCAGAAATAGTGCTTTCCTAAAGCATAACTATAAAATCTTTAAATGCACTTGCTTGTTAAAAGTAGACTGAAAAAAAGTTACGTTGAGTTTTTACATGCTTCTAGAAAACAGTGAGTTTTCTTATGTCTTCCTCTTTTTCTTTCATCAAAATGTGGAGAGGTCCTTGTTGCTACATGTGGTGTAGTGGTCTCTCTTTTCACTGAAGTTGGAGGTAGAATTGTGGGCTTCTTACTCTTTTTGCAAGGTGGAGTGAAATACACAGACATTGCTTTTGCAATCTAAACCTCACCTTTAAGCCTGAATTTAATTATGAGAATCTGGTATTGTTTGTGTTGTTTAACAGGTGATCTAATAAAAAAGCAGTAAGAGTGCAGGATCATGGTTCTTTTTGGATCAGCTTTTCAATACAGTAGTTGAAGACCAGACTCTATTATGGGCCACTTGAAGAAAAAAAAAATTATGGGGAGGGATTTACTGCAGCAGCTTGAATTCCATACTCTCATCTTTTTACCTCGTAACGTGGAGCTTGATGAGATGGGTATATCTGCCAAAGTTATTTTATCAGCCAAATATGTTTTAGAGTTAGCTTGCACCTATTTGTATACCTTTCGTATACCTTTCTGAAAATTCCCAGCTGGAATATAGTACCTGCTTCAGCTTTTTACCTACTTCACTTTGTTCAAATACTGTTTCAAGTGATGCAGTTAAAATAAGAGACAATTACTCCTTGAGTTTAGAGATGACAGTTTTGGGGTGCTGAAGCAGTTACAGGAACATTGAAATTATGCCTGTGGAGCTAAAGCAAGATTTTTCTGGAGCACCATAAAAAACAAATAAAATACTAGGGAATTTTTTTTTTTTTAAAACTTCAAGAACAAATACACACATGCTCATGGATAGCTTTTCTGGGCTTGCAGATTTCTGTGAATGCTTACATACTTTATGAAATGACTTCTCCAGATATCACAGGTGAAGTCGCTAAGGACTTACCAGTTTTAACGTAAAAACTCTGAGTAGTTTCATATGGAGGGCAAACAGTCAAGGACATTTTGAAGTGTGCTGAGCTACTAGTCTGTTTTTCCAAGAAAAGAATGGTTGGGAAGAAAAGCAAAGCAAGTCTCAAATACCAGCTGTGAAGTTCTAAAGTTATTGATGATTACCTTAAATGCTGCATGTTCTGATTTTTAAAGCTATGTTAAAGAAAGATACTGTATGAAGCTGTAGTTCTTCCAAGCTTTTGACATATTTCACATCCCTTCTTCCTTGTGCACAGTAAAGGTGATAGCTGCTCCTTGGACTTGTTCCATCTCAATGGCTTTTTTCTTGTTTTAAATATTTTTCCACAAAAAGGACAGTCTACACTCAGTATTATTTATGATGCTACCTGAACAGAAGCCTCAGAAAGAGAGGAATTGCTAACTTGCCTTTGAAAGAAGACTCAGCACCTTTGTTACTGAACTGGATTCTCAGAAAAGATGAGAGATGAGTAAAAGGCCACCACTCCTCCTAATTGCTTCTTGTAATAAATGTAGTCAACTTTTTTATCGTTTTTCTTTTCTGTAGCAATACAAATCTTTCTTGCTGTTGGGAAAAGGGACAAGGGAAGTTTGGTTTGGGGTTTTTTTTGTTTGTTTTTGTTGTGTCCTTTTTTTTTTTTTTTTTTTTTCCATTTTAAAGGCTTGTTTTTATTTGTTAGCAGCCAATGAGAGCTAATGCATATTTAGGCAGAAGTAATCTCTAGTTTTCTGTGGGGTGCCTGACAGTTGTACTGCACTGGGGGGGCTGGGGGTGTACATGCAAGTGTCCAGAGTTTACTAGAATTTCCCTTGTGATAATGTTGTGAACTTGCAGATAACACTGCGGCTACAAGAAACAACTGAGGAGGAGTGGGAAGAGCATCTGCTATTTCTGAATGTATCTGAACCTAATGGTAGCTTTTGACTCTTCTGTGATGTTTTTCTCCCTTTCCACTACTGTATATAACTGTATTTAGTTGTTAAACATCTGTCCAGAACTGAACATTGAACATTTTTCTGGTGGAGCAAAAATACTTGTTATTTGAATTGCTGCTAGTAACACTTAGTATTCTGTGATATTTCATTGCAATGAATAAAACCTAAATTACTGTGACTTAAACTTGGGAACATAACTTGACATTCATGTGTAATTTTAATTTAGAAAGAGATTGTATTGGATAAACTTTTCAGCTAAGGTAAATCCTGAAATGAGAATGAAAATGGCTAAGCAAACTAACTTCGTCCTACCTATCATTTTTACACTCTGGTGGTATATCTAAGAATCAAAGTATGTACCTTGAAGTTTGTGGCTGATTCAGCAGCTACAGTGCATTGCATGTTATCAAATATCCTGATTGAACAATGCACTGCTATGTTACTGTGAGCTAGCTTTACCTTGACTACAGGACAAAAACTGTCTTCATGATCTCTGAGTCCTTAGGCAACTAGCTTAATAACCCAATATGCTTTTATTAGCCGGGGCCATGACACTGCAGAGAGCAATGGAATCCCTCAAAAGGGAAAGCTTTCAGATAGGATAAAATACCAGAGCATCAAAAGGGTAGGTAATGACTTTAACTTATGTTCTTGTTCAGCAGCTTGTTCATGAAACTACTCCTGGGGTCTTCTTTGTTTTGTGTGATGTTTTTTTTTAAATTAGTCTAATTTGGTTCTGTCTACTTGAGTTGAAATCAGAAGCTCAGAAACTTCCTGAATGCTTGATGTTTGGGGGCTGGTAGGTGTAAAAGAAGTTGAGCATTTTTTGAAATTGAGAAGAAAACAGAATTAACTGGAAAATCAGAAACCACGATGACAAGAACTGAAGTTCACCACTGAGTTTCAGAGCAGAGTTCATATGCAGGTTTCTCATTAGCTGCTTATGCAATTCTAATACTGCATCTTGCTTGCATAAATATAAAAACCCTGATAGCTCTCTGAAGTGCAGATGTGTGCTTGTGAAGGGCATACAGTGGTTCTTGCTCAGTGAGTGAATTAAGGCTGGAGACAGGCTATGTGTTTTGCTTTTTTTCTTAGTTTTAGAAGTGTTTTGAACTGAGCCTCTGAAGGCCAGTAGAATTAAGGGGAGGGGCTAGTAATTAAGAAAAAAAATCACGAAAAAAACAAAAAAAGAACCACCCTCCCCCACCAAACACATGGCTTCAATTAAAATTAATAAACAGCTCACTCGTGGGAAAAACCAATACCCAGTATGGGTTTTTCTGAAAGCTACTTCACTACATGATCCAGATGGGTGGAGCTTCACTTTAAGCTTCCCTATTCCATGGTTAATAATGTTTTATCATTCTCTATTTTTTGTGTTTTACCTGATGTAGTGGGCCTTAATAAGAGGGCATTTAGGTGATAAGGGAAAAACAATAAATCTCTATTTCCAAGGCAAAGTAGCCTTCAGTTCCCTTCTCTTGCAAAATTATTTGTAAAACTTTAGTTGTGTTACACATGGGGATCTGTTCTCTCAGCTGACTGCAAAAAAGGAGATGT
This sequence comes from Acropternis orthonyx, assembly GCA_035583155.1. Classification (NCBI taxonomy): domain Eukaryota; kingdom Metazoa; phylum Chordata; class Aves; order Passeriformes; family Rhinocryptidae; genus Acropternis; species Acropternis orthonyx. Next base: position 29,920,260 of record JAWWEU010000040.1, on the reverse strand, counting down.
GGTATAGTCCAGTAGATAAGTAAGGTGAAAGAAGGTGTTACCCTGTTTGCTTTTAGCCTTACCGCTTTTTATGTTTTGGGGGATACACAACACACTTTGTATTGAAAGTAAAATTTTAGAAAAGAGTACATTTGCATATTGTCATGCTTTCCAGTGTGTTATCAACATTAATCTTAAATTGAATGCAAAGCACTGTACTGGCTAAGGAAAAATTAACTTTATCCCAGCCAAAATCAGGACATGTTATAAAATCAGTTACGTAAAAGGCATTAAAAAATGAAAAAATGTAGGCAACTTGGTATAAAATGGTTTCCTTTTTTCGTACACAATTTCTGAGTTACAATCTTATTTTCTTCAGGTTTTTCCCCAAGGAGCAACCTGCTTATATGAAACAAAATACCGAGTGTATGGATAATGTGTCCAAATGCATTCTTACTGTGAACAAGTTGTGATTTTGTGTGCTTCTGTAAGCTACTATAATAGCAAATATAAGTATAGAAAACTAAGACTTCTCTTAGTTCATTACAAATTTTGTAATAAGAAAAATAATTTTTCAGACAGAGGCTTCATGTCCTATCGATCGCAGACCATTTCAAGCAGTGTGCAGGCTGGATGCATTAGACAAGCAGATAAAGGTACATTCCAGACTTACTTTCTTAAATAACTTCCCTTGTAGGAGCATCAAAGTTACTCTACAGCCTTTTATTCATACGTTTTGTGTTAAGTAGGCTTTCCTAACAAAATAATTATTGCTTTAATCTTTCTTTTACATATTTGAAACTAGGAATTATTCTTAATTATTTTTTCAAAGCAAGTATTTACAGTAGTAATAATAATAATCATAATGCTGGTGTTGCTAATTTCTGATATCTTAGTGCCTTCCTGATATATCCAAGAATACAAGTACAGTAATTGGTCTCAAAATGCATTACTAGGTTTTGTAAACAAATGCTATACTAATTATCATGCAATATTGCCTTTTTCTTTAGTTGAGGTTAATCTTCTATGTTCACAGCCTCCAATTCCCAGACAAAACCATATGAAGGCTGGAGGAATCAATTAATGCTGAGCCTTGTTCAACCTAAATATCTGAATTTTTTTCAGTTTTCAGTTCTTCTGTAAAATTGATGTGGAGAGCAGTTTATCAAGTAGCAAAATAAAACTTCTGATAGGTGATCTTGAAAATGTATATGGAAAGGTGCTGATAACTTTGTGTACAGTGTTGAAGTTTTGTGTTCAAATTATGGTTATAAGTAGTTCATAAGCTGCTGGTTTTACATTTTGTGATGTTTAGAAAATCAGGCTCCCAGTACCTGTTTCGTGTGCTTCTCGAGGCTCAATCTGTAAAGGAACTGTACTGGCAACCACAGTTCTTCTCATAGAAAACCATGCCAGCATATTTTATCTTGTTTATCTCTAAAGAATCAAGGAAGCAGCTGAAATAGGTTAAACTGAAATTTGCATTTGGAAGAGTATAAAGGCTGTATCAAAATACAGTTCGTAGAACTTCAGTGTAAACAGGTGGGCAGAGAACAAGGGTCCTGCTCTGAAAAAGAGCCACTGGAGCAGTTGGAGTAGGTAGAATGCATACCAAGAAATGCAGACAGTGGTCAGCATCATCAGTGGCGCTATCTGGAGCTTTCCCTTTGTGATATTCAGAATTAAAATACTAATAACTTAAAGGACTTGCATAAAAAAACAGGTTTTGGGAATGAGGAAATAAATGTATCTAATGGAAACAATTGCAACGTAGCCATTGAAGTAACTTTATAATATGAAATAAAAATTGTATTGCTTTCTTAGAATTTTTAAGATGTAGGAAAAAACCCAGTGTTGTATAAAATCCGTAAGTTATTTTACTCTAGAGGAAAATTTGATGTGTTTTAATTATGAGAAAGTGTGTCAAGTTGAGTGGTAATTCAGTGTTTTTCCAAGCTGAACCTTGTGTATTCTGAACAACCAACTTAGTTTATAAAACTTAGCTTACAGATTCTCAATGAAAGATAGTGCAAGGCTTTGGGACACTTGCCATGGTAGTCTGAATGAATTTTTTTGGTCCTGTGAAATTAGTATGCATCTCAGGCATTGTCAGTAATGTATCAAGATGTAGGGCTTGTTCCAGTTCACGAAAAATACATGAAAAAAAAAAATCTCCAAACTGTGAAATCAAAGTAGTAAGATTTGAAATGGTTTCTAATCCTTCTGTTTGAACGAATTTACTGTGTAGACCTGAAGAGTCTTTGAATGAATTTAATGCCCATGTCTAGTGAGATCTTTAGGTTGGATTGACTTTATTTTACAATACAGGTTCAGGTTAAAAAACAGCAAAGGAGGAAGGAAGAAGAAGAAACCTGTGCCTGCAACAAGGACATTTACAGCCATGCAAAGATGAGAAGTTTTGTGAGGTTTGTGGTCCATGTAATTTCAAACATTTGAACTGGAATATTCAAAATGTATAAAATCAACTATTTTAAAATGTACAGCCTCAAAATTGTTTTAAATTGTTTTTATTTTAAAATGGCCTAATTTTCATCAGTAGTAGTTTGCCTTTACTTTTATCATAGCTGTAATTCCCACTTGAATACTTAAAATAGCAAGCAGTAAGTAAAGGACAACATATTTCTTGGGTTGAGCTCTGTGAAAGTTGCATTTTTCAAGCTGTTTTGACAAATTTCATACTAAATTGAAGTAGTATTTTATGGCTACATCACATTTTAACAATATAAATATTTTTCTTTCATTATTTAAACAAACATCCATTTTTCTTGCATGTTATCCTAAGCATTCATTGCTGGTGTTCCTCTTCTACTGTAAAACAGTTGTAGTCAAGAACTAATTTTATTCTAGTGAGTTTGAGAGAGAACAATGAATATAACATTTGTGTTCTAAGCAACCTTATCTTGTCACACATTTCCTGCATTGTATAAGGGGGAAAGTCAGGATTACACAGGTGAATTTCATTAAATAGTGCTAATCTAAAGTCAGTCTTTAATGGAATGCATTAAATATACAGAGTTCTTGAGATTTGATGTGAAGCAGAGTTCACTGCAGATAAGATTACTGGGGGTAAATTATCTTTTCTGACTCTTAAAAGAAAATAAGGAAGACTCAGTTATGAGTTACCATTGATTTTGATAAATGTATGGAAGCAGGGTTATAGCATGTTTCACATGTTGCTATGAAATCAAGCAAAATTGAGCATTCCGGTGTAATATATGATACTAACTTTGGTGTAAATAGGTTTTCTGGTGTGGTTTTTTTTTTTTTTTTTTTTTTTTAGTATTTGCAAGCTTTTTAAAGCACTGTAGCTTTTAATATATGGAAGATGATATTCATGATGCAAGTTCAGTTTTTAGCAGCAGTTAGAACTTGGCTTATGTGCACAAAATAAAACTTCCCTTAAATAGGAGCAGATTTTGTTTGGTTGTGTGTACCATTAGCTTAAATATGCCCAGAAATTAATTTTGCAATATCTTTTGTTGGTCTTGCAGAAGAGCTGTATGTCCAGACAGAGGACCATTAACAGCAAAATTAAGCAGAGGTGTGAAGAAAAAATACAGTAAGTTGGTATTTATCCTCCATGTGCTAGAATTGCTGTGTTTTATTAAGGAACTCTAGGACTTTTCTTGATGAGCCAATTTAATTTTTTAATTGCTTACATTTGTTAAAAAAAGCAATTACCAAGTAATAGAAGCATGAAACTTTTAGAATAGAATTGCAGTATGTAAAACTCCTGTTCTTGTTTTACTGGAAAGCTCCCTCTTCAATTTCAGTCACAAGTGAAATGGATTTGGTTTCAGCCTCAAGTAGTTTTCTGCATCCGGCAGTTGGGGAACAGCTAATGAGTAGCTTTTATTCACAGGAAGCTTTTTGGTGAGAGTTCAGACAAAAGCAGCACTTGGCTGTATTTTGGAGATGCCATTTTGAGAGGCTTATTTAATAGATAGTGTTTGCTAAGTCTATTCCTAATGTAGGAGACTAAGCAAATATCTGAAGAGATTAAAACTGCTTGATACCTCAAAATCCTTTGTGAAGGTGCATGCATTTTAATTTTACTCAGTTTGTATGTAAACATTGTAAATGTGCTTGATACACATTTTCATTAACCTCCCATTAATGATTTTGACAACTAATCAAGAGCAAATATTCTAAAGTTCAGATCAAAGTTTTGTTCCTTATTCCACACAGGTAATATTTTGTATTACGAACAAAACAAGCAAGCTTCATCTGGGAAGATAAACAAGGTTGGTTCTAAGAATGAAACATTTGTAAATGCTTTCTTTCATTAAAGCATTTTTAAGACTACTTTTCTGCTTATTTTTAAGGGTAATTTTGGTATGATTCAAACTTCGTTATTTTATCTCTTTTGGTCTTGAAGTAATTAGAATATAGTCCAGGGATGAATTCTCAGATTGAATTTAGTTTTGTGGTTGTTTTCATTAGATTAGGATGTTACATTATAAGGTCCTGAACCCTGCTTCTTCTGTCATCACCACAGGAACATGGTTTCAGCTACAAGCTGTCAGCCAAGCACCACTGTATGAAGGTTTTAATTATTTACATGAAAATGCATAGATGTAATTAACCAAGTAATTTGTTATGTGAATAGCCATGGACATTACAGTTTGCATCAAGCTGGAGGTTTTTGTGAGATTGCTGAGAAGAATGTTGGTCTTTCCAGGTTTCTTGTTTAGTTCATAAATTTTAACCTATAAACACAGGATAATTAGGTGCCAAACTTTTAAGGAGCTGTAAAGGCTCTCTTGTTTGATTTCTGCCATCCCTTCTTTCAAAAATACTTTGTGTCTCTGGAACACAAGTTTTTGATCAGTGCTTTCAGACTCATAGTTCTGCCAGTAAATGTGTTTGTATGAAATAGTTTTTGGCCATAAATTTAATTCTGAAGTGTTAATGCCATCTCTCCCTTACATAAAGTTTGAAAATTTGGAGGCAAAACATGTTTGAGTCCGTGCTTTGCCTACTGCCTTGCTTCATGCTGTATAGGGGCACATCATGTGTTTCTTCTGTAGCTGGTGGCCTGAGTTGTCACTTTCATTTGGTGCTTACTGCAGCCAGCCTAGTACACAGCAACAGAGTTCAGTGTTCCATGCAAAAGGCAACGTGCCAGCACACAGTGAACAAAGTGGATTCTGAGTGTTGTGCCTCTGTGGGAGGGGCCCAGGAGACAGACACACCAGTCAATCTTCAGTTTTGTAATCCTGCCTGAAGGCAAAGGAGAACCCCAGCTACCTACATTTTGCTTTCTTGTTGCTTGAAACAAAACATTGGGTGAACTGCTGTGAAGGTCTGAAGGTGCTAATGCTGTACTTACTGTGGTGCTTTAGGGAGCAGAAATGGGAATTGTGCAGTAGTAAAGATCAGGCTCATTTATTCATAATTTCTGTATAGAGCGCTAAAGGTTTGCGTGGAAAGCCTATATAAAATATAAAGTTTATTGGCAAAGAACAGGTGTTGGAAATTCAGAGACTGACTAGAGAAAATTTGTTTGCTGTAATGCAAATCTCAGCATATAGCCTATTATGGTACCTGCTTTTTATGAGTGAAAGTCTTGCTGACATAATTTAATTTCAGTGCATCTTCATGTATTTAATGTTAATTGTTTTATTTTGCATGTCTTTAATTCATAATTTATTTCTTGTGTAGCCCAGAAGACAGACCTGCTGGAATGGGTGCATCAGAACTAATTTCTTCAGCACACTTCTGGCCAGTGATAGCAGTGAAGAATCCTTTTTTAGCTGTAGAAATGACTGGTTAGTGTATACTAGTGCTTCATATAAATTGATAGATTACTGTATTGTAGATCCCTTAGTTCCTTCTGCTCCTACCTGTATATATACTGCTTTGAAATATTTTGAAGATTGGCAGGGCTTATATTGGTTGATGAAGAGCAGTTAAACACGAACATTTTTAAATGAGGACTGTTAAGGGCACGCCCTAATTTTCTCACGTGTTCAGCATCAGAAGCACACACTTAAATATTTTAATCTCATTGATATAATAGGAGTTATGATTTTAGTTCATATTTAAATTCCTTGCTGAATTGAAGCCTTGGATAGGCAAGGCTTAGCCCTGTTATTACAGTAGCAGTTATCAGAACAGTTAACAGTAAATATCCTGGTTTGTATCAGAAACAATCTGCTTGTTGTTGTTCCTTGGTTCCAAGAGGAATACTTTAAACATCCATGAAGCAATTTTGCATTAAGCAAAATACTTAATTAAGCCTAATACTTAAGAATGGGTGTATTAAAAAAAACGTTGATTGAATAGATGGAAGAAAATGAACAGTCTGAAAGAATATTATTTAAATAATACGGACTAATAAAAAAAAAAACTACTATGTGTATATATTTCTGGCAGTCCATAAAAGACAGAAACTTTTTGCCATGCATGCAACAGAATTAATTTGTCAAGGATGCAAAGTTTCTCCAACCTTCAGCTCTCACATTTCATCTTCTTCATTTATTTGCTTTCCATTCCATCTGCTTAATTTATTTAGGGCTTTTTTCATGTTTACTGTGACTGTGTTTTTCCTCTAAACAATAACCATACATAGTTTAATCATGACTGTTGAAAGTTCTAATACAGTTAAATTTAAAACCTCATTGATAGAGGCAATTACTGAAATGCAAAATTGTCATTGTAACTTTTTGTATGAAATTTGTCTTTCAGTATAGAACTCACAGAAGTCAATGTAGGGATCAGACAGAAGAGACAAGAACTGGAATTGTCCTGTTCATCTGTGATTGCTAGAGTTGAAAGGTGTGTGTTTTGGATTCATAGTGCAAAGGATCTTAATACTTCAGGTTTGGAGTTTGATTAATTCAAATTGCTTTTTAGATAGAACATTATTTTCATAAAACTAAATAGTGTTTGTTGAATCTTCATGCATTTGTCACTTGGTATTTTTATGTCAATAGATTCTTTTCTGTATGTCTTAATACTTTTTTGGTACAAGCATAGTAACTCCACTGACTTGTGCATCTTAATATGTCACTTTTTCACATAAATGTCAGTTTGAATATATTTTCTATTTGGAAGTTAATGCTCAATGGGTATTTTAAATTATTTATAATCAGACTGTATTTACTTTAACATCAGTTTAATTCTGATTTCCCACACCACCCTACACCCTCCTCTCATGGGTTGGTTCTATCACTTCTTTCTGTAATCACTTATAAACAAATGCATCTAGAAAGAGCTAACTGGAGTTCTACCAAGTGAAACAGAGAACATAAAATAATTTATTTTTTGTCAGAGAGCAGATGTACATTAAAACATACCCTAAGGATGTTTTCATGAATACAAAGCAGCATAAAAATAACTGATTTTAAAATAACACAGTAAGAAGTTGGTTCTGTTTATGATCTTAGTTCTACTACATCTCTCTTTACCCTTTTTGGCATAAAAACAAAGATTAAAGACAAAATAGCAAGTAAAGAGCTTTTTAATTATAATAAAAATTGCATCTAGGATTTAAATAATAAGTTTAAATACTTTTACATGTACTTCTCCTTAGGGGAAGTTTCATTTCAACTCAGTGATAGTTTAAAAAATGTAGATTTATAACTAAACTCTGATTTTGCCCAAGGTTTGCTGAGAGAGGATTGAGTAAGTATGTATTTATTTTGTTTGTATTAAAAAAAGAAGCCTTTTTAAATTGTCATATAGACTATTTCTCACTTTTCTGCAGAAAAGGCTGCTGTTCTGCCAAAGTGCTAAATCAGTGTTCAGAATTTATTTCCAGTAGTATAACCTACTACTTTGGAGTAGACTGTTACTGTTCTGTGTTTGGCTTTGAAGAAAGCCAAATGTATATTGCTTGAACATCAAATACCGTGTTCAAACAGTTTTACTAGATCAGGCAGTAATAGGAGCCTGAAATTAAATACGAAAAGGAAAATTTTGTTCACTGTCACCTTTGTGTTTCTCTCTAACTGTGATGAAGTTGGAAGTGTCAGTTGCCTAACGTTTTGATTTTGTGCACTGTTTCCAAAACTTGCTGCAAACTGCTAGAACAACTAATGTTACTGCTTTTACTTTTCCAGAGTTCCTTTAATGTCCTACGGAGCTGAAGCTGAGACCTTTCTTCTCACTTCTAGTGCAGTGGCAGGGATAATTCTTCCAACAAGTATCAGGCCTTTGGAAAACTTTGGTAAACTTTTTTTTTGTAAGTTTTATTTATAGCTTATGTGGAGTATTGTTAAAATATGATTCTCAGAAATCAAACAGAGCATGTAGTTACACTTAACAGGGGGAAAAAAAAAATCTGTTTTGATGCAGTTGGGTACTATTTCAAAGCTAGCTAGTCTGTTTCTGAAATTGGAGTACAGAACATGAACCATCCACCCCAAAGCTGGTGTAACTTATTCACAGAAGAATAGAAGATTAAAATAATAAGTATGTAACTTAATTCCATTTCGAATTTGAACACTTTCTTTTCTTTTGTGCTCTTTCTTCTTTTCCCATTGTTCAAGGATAAATCTCATTCTTATGTATTATGAATGGCTTGACATTTTCAGTGGTATATTGTACAGTGTCAGGAACAAACTGTTTCCTGACAGAGAAGAACATTAGTCAGGAAACAGTAAAGTGTATGGATCTATTTTCAGTATGCCTACAAGCTCTACAAGGCAAAAGCTTTCAGAAGTACTAGAGCTCCAGGATCTGCCAGGAAAGTAGTAGAAGACAAAACATGGAAGGAGCTGCCTTCCTCCAGTTACTTTAACAGTCTCTCTCTCCATGCTCTTCAAGAATGTAGTTTCTCTTCCAACATAGTGCACAAGTTCAAAGAAACAAAAAAAGGAGTGCTGTTTTTTAAGGCTAGAGTTAATGCCTTCTTTGAATTGGGAATTACACTGCTTTCATTTGACTAGTAGTCAAAGACATAGGACAGATTTGGGTCTCCTGGCTTACAAAAATTCTGTGGCAGTAAATTGCTGTAAGGAGTTCAGTAGCAGAACTATCATGAAAAGGTTGCTTTATTCATTCATATTTTTCATTCTTTTTAAAAGTACATATTTCAGTTCCACAGTTCCCAGTGAAAAATGGATAGGTTGCTTCCTCAGTCCTCTGATGTTTGGCAGTGCAACGTAACTGAACCTTAACTGTTTTGCATCTAGTAGTATACCTGTTAGCTTTTATCTCTTGATTTTCCTTCACCTTTCTCCTTACATAGTCAGGCTTTTTTGTTAGGATGCACCAGTAGCGTTAAAAATTTATATTTAGAACAGAAGTTTCTCAACCATCTTGATTAGAACTTTGATACTTGTGGTATAGGCAGAGATGGAATTTTAAGGTTGAATCTTAAAACACTGTAGTATGTTGACAGTAGAGTTTTAAGTCATCTTTAAGTTTCACTTAAAAACTTCCTACAGCTAAGGAGAATGCAGGAAGTAAGAGTCTTAAAATTTCCCAGTGAAACTAGGAGATTGTGAATATGAAGCTATCCCTAGAGATTTTGGTCACATTCTGTTGAGTGAGTGTTCCTTTCCCATTCAGTTTTTTATATATCATCTGAGTAAAAAGACTGACATGGCAAGGAGAAACGTAACCTGAATAATGTTAGAGATGCCTGGCAAATACATATATATATATATATATATATATATATATACACACTCACACAGACACATATAAAGGAGAAGGGAGCAAGGCCTTCTCTTACAAGAAGTATGAGAGATGCGGGAAAGAGGACACTGACTTTCTGAAAAGGTGGAGAACAGGAGAATGAAGGAAATAGATGCATACAAAAAAAAAAGAAGATGCAGTCTGGTTCTTGTGCTTCTTACTAAATTATGCTTGAAAGATCACATAACCATTTTACTTTTTTTTACACTCCCCTCATCTCTTGGTGACACCCAAAATGTGCAGTTTTGCATCAGAGTTGCTTACAGGGTTGTGCAGGGAGGCATACAAATATCAGCGGGGGTCATATATAGCAGTACTGCCTGAATTACCCCTGTAGCTGCTACAGTTTTTGTAGTCTGTTACCATTAAATAGTCTTTTTTGTTAATTTGACCTGAAAAAGGCAGTAGTGAATTTACAAACACCATTATTATTTAGGCTGGCATTCATTACTGCAGTTCTTCTGTGTGATTAAAATACTTTTCAATAATCAGTGAGCTGAAATGCCCTGTATTTGCTCCAAGTCCAAAACTTGTGAAGCTTGTCTGTTAAAATTTTGCAAGTAGTAAGAAATGCTAAAAAGGGGGTTGTGCTTCACAAGCAGACTGTGAAAGTGCTAGAAAAATAACTTACCTTTTAATTAATTCAGGATTTCCACGTTCCACTTTTGTTCTGTTTGGCTTTTTTATTATTGCAAGACAATTTCTTCCTCCTTGAACAAAATCACAGATACTAAAGATTTGTAATGACATGTAACATCTGACTTGGTTTCCTGGATATTACAATAGGTTTGAAGATGTGATTAGTCTGAGACAGCCACTTGTTGCTGAGTAAGAAAGAGCTGGTTAACCACTCTGAAGTAATTTTGTAACAAAATGATTGGTGAGACTTACAGTAGGTACCTGAAATAGCATCAGTCACCTGAAATTCCTTTGGAAGTTCTTTACCATCATGTTATTTTCCTGTAAATACATGATACCTTCTATACAATTGATACTGTTGGTTTTCATTATCTTACATGGTAATTTGATCAGTGGATATGCAAAAACCAAAGCCACTGTTATTGGGGTTTTTTTCCCATGTTATTGTGTGTTTGCATGAAGGTCAGAGAGTGTGATTATATTCTTGTGCTCTTTTAAAGGCTGGTGAGGTGGTTGTGGAGTTCATTCTCTGATGTTATTGTTTGCATTTATTACCCTGATATATTTTTTCATTCTGCTAACAAAGAAGTAAGTGCTAGAAAGAGGCTTTTTTGCTGTTAGTTCCTTTCCTTATTCATATCTTTTATATAATCTGTTTATGAATACACTAAAAATTACTTGAGTGCAGCAAAAGCATGGGAAATAACTTTATAAAGAGAGTTAGAATCACATGTTTATGATAGTGACAAATTCATTGCAAAATCCATAGCAATTAATCTTTCTTAGTATGTTTCTACTATTTTTGTATGAAATTGAAACTGTAAAAAATTTCATTTAAACACCACATTCTTGATGCTTCTTGAAATCTGCATAAACTGTGAAAGAAATTAATGGACATCTCAAGAAATTAATTTAGTTCTGAAATATTGCATTCAAGTCTCTTTACTTACTTTCATTGATCTTTAATCCCTGAGCTGTCCACCATAGGCTTTTGTAGGTACCAAGAGTATGGTATTCCCTTTGCAGTGAATGTAACGCTTAGCTTCCCTACAGAGACTTTTGTCAAATTGTAATTTGGCATGAAATAGTGCAGTATCAACAGAAGAACTGCTGTGCTGCTTGCGGAGTGTGGCATAGTCATTCTTGGTACAGCTTTAGTTTTCTTGATGCACTGTAGGCTGCCCCAAAATTTTCATGCCTTGGGTGCCTTGCAGCAGAGTTTAAGTCCAGTTTGCCATATAACTGGTGAATAAGTTTGCAGTCTGGTATTGGATTTTCTAGAGAGGTGTGCTGTCATTGCTGCTTCTGATCAACTGCTTCCCATCTGATCATCCACTGATTGCCGTGGAAAAATGTCCCTTTCTGTAGTACTGAGCTTTACTGCCAACAGGACTGTGTTACAGAATGACAGGAACTGCCATACGCTAACAATGTCGTGGGCTTAATTCCTTACTATTCTATCATCTTATATGCTGGCTATTTTTGAACAGCAGTATCTGTAATGGTTTCACTGTGAATGCCAGGACTGTCCATGTAGCCAGTAGTGCTTCTAAAATGTGTGTTTAGTTGCCTGAAGTGACACTTTGTTATATTGTTTCTGTTCTTTAGAACAACCACAGTGCATTAAAAAAACCCAAACAAACAACAACAACAAAAAAAGAAATACGCTATGGTAGTATTTTATACTATATCTTAAATTGTATTATTTGAGGATGTCTGTTTAACTGCCAAAGACTCTTTTATATTCTTAACTGTGTTTGGATAAATGGTTATTATGAAACTTTAATGTGTTCTGCTTTTCTTAGAATCTTTAGGCAAAGGATATGCTGTTGCTTGCACCCAAGAAGGAGAAGAGAAAAAGGATACTTCTGGTTCATCTGGCACTAGAGGAAGTAGGAGGAAATCAGTTAATACTACTCCTACAAGAAGGTCTGCACGAAACAGCAAGAACGAGACTTTGAGTCAGTCTCGGAGCTCACCTCGATCAGGCAGCTCTGCTTGCAGTGCCCCTGATGGCAATAACCCATCTCTGACTAAAACTCATTCCGAACCAGAGAAGGCTCCTCCAAAACGCAAGTCTAAAAGAGCAGTTAAACAAACGCCTGCGGTTAAAAAGAAGCTCAGAAGGTCTGCACGTTCTGAAAAATCACCCAGTGGCTCAGTGGAAGATGATGATGTTGCTGAGTCTGAAGCAGTTCTAACATTAGATAAAGACCATCAGTCAGATAACGAAAGCAATAACTCAAGCCTTCCACAGAAGAATAATGTAGAAACAGAATCTGCTAATGGATTGGAAAGCTGTAGTGAACATGCAGAAATTGAGGAAACTACAGGAGAATGCAACAAAGATGAAGATACTTCAGGCAATGTGGTTGTAAGTTTTTCTATCCAAGAACCTCCAGTACTAACTTTAGGAGGTGAGAGTCAGGAATTTGAAGTAAAAGATGTTACTGAAAAAAATGTAGATCTTACCGATCAGGACATCTGTGAAAATACTCTTGAACAAACGGAAACAGTAGCTAGTCCCAAAGATGATGTATGTGATCATGCAGCTTTTGAAGAAGACAATGAGAAATCATGTCGTCCTCAAAATGAATTAATGGAGAACATAGAAACTTTGACAAAAGTAGATCAACCCATAGCTAGTCCAGAAAATGAATTGTTGAAACATCCAGAACCTTTGGACAAAGATCAGCCATCAGAGAGCCCCAGAAGTGAATTGTCTGATCATCCCAAAGACATCGAAATAGATAATTCTGAGACTGAACTAAAACCAGAAGTAGAGTGTGCAAGTCCAAAGACTGTTCAAGATGAAGAGCCAAGTACATTAGTACACAGTATTTCTGTGGACAGTACGTCAGAACAATCCTTAAAAGAGAATGCCATTTCAGAAAGTAAAGAGGGTGGAACTTCAGAGTCATACCAGGTAAATGCTGAACGTAAACATTTTGGTGAAGATGACAATGAAATGATACCAATGGATTGTGACTCATTTTGCAGTGAGCAGAACGAGCAGGTGCCACCAGCTGAAAGTACACAGCAAAGAGAAGTGAATTCCTTACAGTATGATATGGGAAACTGTGCGTTAGTTTCTAATGAAAAAGATGAAACTATTCCTCAAGAAAAAGATTGCCAGCCAGAACTCAAAAGAGAGAAAAAAACTCGAACTAGGAGATCTAGGTTTCACTCTCCATCAACAACTTGGTCTCCTTCTGGGAGAGAGGGCAGGAAATCTCAGTCACCATCCCCTAAAAGGGATATGAACAGAGGGAGGAGCTCACGATCACCCAAAAAGGAAACTGTGAGGGAGGGAAGGAGATCCTTATCTTGTTCTCCAAAAAGAGAAACACTCAGAAAGGAAAAAAAAACATCATCTCGATCTCCGAGAAGGGAAACTGTCAGGGAAAGCAGGAGATCATCTTCTTGGTCAAGAACTAAGGATTCATCTCCAAGGCAAAAATCTAGGTCTCGAAGTAGTGATAGGGATTGTCAAAGAAGAGATCGTGACAAAGAAAGAAGAAACAGAAGGTGGTCTAGGTCACGGTCACGATCTAGGTCAAGATCACGGTCTAGGACAAGAAATAAAATTTCTTCATTCTCTAGAAATGAGAGGGAAAGTCATTCACCTCGATGGAAAGAGAGATGGGCAAATGACAGCTGGAGAAGTCCCAGAGGAAATGATCGATACAGGAGAAGTGATCAAGAGAAACAGAATGAAAATGTTAAAAAAGAGAAGTATAGTACAGAAAAAAACAATGACGATCAGTGTTCTTCAGACAAACAGAGGAATGATTGTCCAGACTGGGTAATGGAAAGAATAAACTCTGTCCCTGAAGTCAGGAACAGAGAGAGAGAGAAGCCACATTGGGAAGACAGCAGGCATGATAATTCAGGACACTCCTGGAATAAAAACTTTGGTTCAGGTTGGATTCCAAGTCGAGGGAGAGGTCAGCGTGGACAAGGGGGGCGTGGGCATGGAGGTTTCATGTATGGAGAGCAGAGTGAAAATCACTGGCAAAACAGAAAACCTCTTTCAGGGAACTCAAATGGTCCTGCGAATGAACCTTCGAGGTTCTCAGAACATCAGCCATACAAGCGTAAGAATGAACAAGATTATTCATTCGATACGCCTGCTGACAGGTCTGGGTGGACCTCTGCATCCAGCTGGGCTGTGAGAAAGACTTTACCTGCTGATGTGCAGAACTATTATTCGAGAAGGGGACGCAATTCATCAAGCCCACAGTCTGGATGGGGAGTGAGACAAGAAGAGGAGACACTTGAACAAGGTATTAATGGTCTTGAAAAATAATAGCTTGGTCACAGCTGCAGTAGCTGAGCAAAATCCTAGTCACATTGTGCTGTCTCAAGCTGATTAGTTCCTCAAAACAATTTGGCGTGAATCCATAGTCCTTTTGCAATATGGAGGAGTTAAGGTGTGGAGTTTGAGGATTTCTTGTTTTCTGATGGCTTTTTCGTTTTTGTTTAAAGTCAAAGTCTGGGTTTAAGGACTATGCACCTGGAGAGGGCTGCTCAAGTAAATGGATTTGGCTGAAGACAAAGCATTTCCTGTTCATGGTTACTTTCAGCACCTGCACAACTTTAAAAAAGGATAACTCTTTTGAAAAGACTTGAATTTGTCTGTGCAGACCCACATAGCAGATTTTAGAGATGACAAATTACTCTGTTGATGTTTGTTTTGCTCCTAAATAAATAGTCCTCTTTAAATGCTTAAAGAAAATCTAGAAAAATAAATGCAAAACCAGTGCTTTCAGTGTACTTCAGCATTAAAATTCCTCTTCAGTAGAAGTCTAAAGTTTTCAGGGTTTTTATATCTAAAAGGTAATTGCCCTGACAGAAATAAACTTTTTGGTAGAAAGTAGAAATTAAGTACAGATGAGATTGATTCTGAATAGATAAGAAGTCATCCACAGATATTAATGCCCTGATACATTAATAATCTTTAAAGATAGAGGTGAATTGAATTTAAAAGTATAAAATCCATTTCTGAAGACAACCACACTTGCACTTTCCTGTTGTCTCCTTGTTTTGCCTTTCAGTTTTACCCATTTTCATCCCATATACCAGCAGTTTTCTCCTTCTTCTCTGCATCCGTGGCTTAGTTTTGAGGCAACATTGTCAACTTTCAGTCTGCTACAGGGAAATCTTACAAATCTGTAACTGAAAGCATTTTGTGATTTATAGACTTCTTCATATAGTTCAGGAACAACCATGCTGTTACTCGCATTTGGAACCTTAATTCAGCTGAGAATAGTACAACAATATCTCAGAACTGGATGAAACAGACTAGGCATCATGACATCATTCTGAATGACCTGGTCCTGCTGGGCAACCTGCTTTTGCTGATCCTGCTTGAGCAGGGGCATTGGGTGATCTGGATAGGTCCCTTCCAACCTCAGTGATTCTGTTAGCCCATGATCTTCAAAAATGAGGACTTGGGCTGAAGGGTAAGGCTTTAAGTCGCAATCCATATGAATTAGATGACAGAGTTCCTCAAGAAAGGGATTCTAAGAGAAGGACATCTGAATTATAGCCGATCAATCATTTCACCAAACTAATTTATTGACTTTTGGAAGGTCTGCTGCTTCTATCTGGGTTTTTAACTTTTTGGTTTCTGTTGAAGAGAGAAAGGGATACTAAAGTAATTTATTTTAGAAGTGCCACCCCAAGAGGTTATTTTTACTGCTAGGCTTTACTTGTTATACCAACACAGGGCTTTTGAACAACTTTAGCCAAATATGAACATCTTTGAAATTGGTTGAGGATGACTTTTTGTTCAGTGGGAAAAATCAGCAGCAGGGTATTCCTGTAGTTACCAGAACGGCACACTGAATGTGTGTGAATCAGGCAAAGGGGAGCAGAGAATTGCCTGTGTGATAATGTATGACTAACCTTCTGCAGTTGCAGAAGCTGGATAAATTGTCTTCCTGCTCTCTGGTGAAAAATAGCAGTTTTGTTGTGATGAAATAATTTGGCTGCATCATGGAAACAAGCAGAGAAAAGAGGAATTGAAAACATAGGCTTCCATAGGAACCTGAACTTTTTAAACTTGGAAACTAGCATTTGGCTATGTGGCATGTGTGGTGGTGAGTGCTGTGTAATAATGTAATGAAATATCTTGAAAAGCCTTAGATTATAAAAGGCTTTTTGGTACTTCATCCTTAATGAAGAGTTTAGACACCTGGCTCTCCTTTTACTTCATGAAGTACAGAATTTCTGCTTCATATACTGTCTGTTTTTCCTTTTAATAGATCCAAACCTCAAAGACCAAGGCAACCAGCAAGTTGATGGTTCTCAGTTACCAATAAATATGATGCAGCAACAAATGAATGTTATGCCACAAGTGAATGCACAGCACCAACCTATGAATATCTTCCCATATCCTGTGGGTGTCCATCCTCCCTTGATGAATATGCAACGAAATCCTTTCAACATCCACCCTCCGATGCCCATGCATCTCCCTGCTGGAGTGCCTCTCATACAGGTAGCTGCTCCCACAAATATTTCTCAGGGATTACCTCCACCTCCACCTCCACCCCCACCATCTCAACAAGTCAACTATGTTGCTTCACAGCAAGATGGAAAACAATTGCAGGTATGCTTTATCAGAAGCCATGGCAAGAGCAGTAGGGAGATAATACCAGTTAAGGGTTTCTTATCTTGAATACTATAGTCTTGATAAATTTATACTTGCAGTTTCTTTCTGTCTTGCCTGTTTTCTTCCACTCCACACCAAATTTGAAGTTGAGGTGTCCATGAGCATATGGTTTGTTTTGGGACTGTAGCTTTTAAATAATAACGCACAACGCCATAACTGTGGTAACAGGGTGTTCCAGCTGGTAATGGAACACTGAAAAATTTCATCAGTGTTGTCCATTACTTTTTTTTTTTTCTTAGAAGTGTCCTGTTTCCAAAACTAAATTTCCCCCTGATTTTTAAGCTTAGGGGAAGCTTGAATCCCCTTTCAGCAGCATGTAGGAAGTGACCTAAACTTCTGTGCTACAGTTCTCATCCCATGGGGTCTATGAGCAGAGGAAAATTACCAAGTGCTGCATGTCACCCATTTGTTTCACACTTCCGTTCTCCAGCTGTCACTGTCTCTGCTGCTTCTCCACACATGCATTTTCTATTCTGTTTAAACATTTTAGACTTTTTGTTAATAATTTCCAAGGCCTCTTTGGTGTTTTTTCCTTTCCCCTTCTTGCCTGATTCCCCTGTTTGAGACCAAACTCCCACTTTATTTCTCCAGTTTCTAAAAGATTCTGCCATCCTTGGGGCAGGTCAGACCACCTTTTCATTTCTTTCAAGATACCTTAAAACAACCTTTGTGTATATATCCTCCTGTAGTCAGCTGTTTATATTGAGGTTTTATATCAGGGAAAGGAACATGAACAACTGGGAGGAGAATGCATGGCCTTGTGAGAAGATGTAACACTGCATTTATGATAACTAAAGGGCTCTTCAGGGCTTGACTGGGATTTGTGCTTTTCACTTGTTGCTGCCTGTCTTAACCTAAAATGCTTTTCCCTGCATTTCAGGTTGAAAAAGTGATATTCTAGAACAAATGATTTCTAGCACTGTGTTTTCATGCATAATTTCTAAAGATTTGAAGTGAACTTATGAATGGCCTACACTGTTCATATTAATTGCGTTAGAACAAGGAGAGTTAGTTAAGTGCTGTCAGAAATACTGAGTGGGGTCACAGGCCATATTAAATACTTTATTACACTGCAAAGTAAGCCAGCAAGGTACTGCTGGAACTAAAGTGCTGGTACATAGCTTGCTGACTAATGCCTGCTGTCTGTAATTAAAATAGTTTCACAATTGGAAGTCCAGTAGGTTTACTCTCCAAAAGTGTAAGAAGTCAGAACATAGGCTACAAACCTCTGAAATTAGTATTTAGTGCAGCAATAAATATGTTTCTATAAAGATTGTGTATTACTGCAAAACAGTTACTGTTGTAAAGCCCCTCTTACGTGCTTTTGTGGAATGTTGTCCTTGAACCTGAATGCTCTTGGGAGCTGCTGCTGCTTTTTCTTTGAGCTTTCATTCAACAAATCCTCTATGGTAGCACAGTAGAAATGACTGAATACAGGAGGACTTAACCTGTTGAAAGAGAAATGAAGAGAGTGCACTGGTGAGCATCAGGGTGCTGGCTTTAACAGCTCCATTTCTGTGTCCTTTCCAAAGAGCTCAAATTCCTGTTTCAATATTTTCCATCTGCATAAATGCAGATGTGTAAAAAGTAATGGTGATTACCTGCAAAAAAGCAGCATTTAGTGTAGCCTGCCAGAAACATGTTGGGTAGATGTGTTCTGGGCTTTTGCTAAAAATGGCTTCAATCTGCAGTCAGAATTCTTGATTTCTCAATTCCTATGTGTCTACAGTGGCTGTGGTCTTTTGATGATGTTTGGAAATGGCCAGAAAATGGCTTTTCCTGGAGAACAGACCCTGGTACTTCAGCCAACATTGCATCTCTAGCCCTGCATGTTAACATTTGAAATCTGTTCCCAAATTGAAGCTGATAACAAACATCAAAATAGATGTTTTCAAAGCAGCATCATTATGATGCAGGAATACAAGTGTGGTTTAAGGTATCTTTTTCCATCTGTGTTTAGGTGCTGATTTTTAAAAAAAATGTTAATCTGATTTACAAACAGGGCTGTGATAAGTCGAGATTCTGTAGCCATAAACTTCCTTCCCCCTATGGTAACACCCTCCATGCCTGTTTGCAGGGTACTTTGTTTTATCAACTGGGATTAGAGCAAGAATCTGGCACCCAGTGGTGACGTGGAGGATGGTTTGCTCTCAAGCTTTTCTTTTATTTTTCTTTTATCTGGATCTAATGTGATGTGTATACCTTCCATAAAAATGGACAGTGTGGAAATTCCATAATGAACCAGAGCATGTAGTATTTGTGCTCTTTCTGTAGTGGCTGGGATTCCTAGAAAGGCACTTTGTCATATGGAAGAATAACATATTAACTATTGATAACTTTTTAAAACAGGGTATTCCAAATGCTGCTCATGTAAGTAATAACATGAGTGCTCCAGCCTTGCCTGCTCCAGCAGCAGTCCTGGGAAACGTGGGAACAGTTCAGGGACCAAGTTCGGGTAATGCAACGCCATCAGGTCACATCAAGACCTCTAATGCAGCTGTAAAATTGGGAGAAAACAAAGCAAGTGTAACAGTGGAAGCCAGTGCAGATAGCTCGAAGAAGGACCAGGCAAGTTCAAAGCTCAGTTTATGTTTATATATACACTGGTTTACATATTTATATTAAAATAGATAAATTTTAATATATATATATAATTTTTTAATAGACAAAAAAATAGCACAATTATGACAATAACCCTTTGGTGTAATACGCTCAATGTTTGTGCTCGTCCTTATAGCAGCACCACTGCAGATACTGCTATAAGTGCTGTGGGACAGCGTTCTGCTCTCAGCACACCCAGCCCGCTCCCAAGAGGAGCATGGTCTTCTTGTTTTCTGTAGTAACTTTGTTCCTGTAAAGTTTTAAATTGTGATGGATAAAGATACACATGCAGGTGGTGAAAAGTAATGCTCAAGTTTTTCTCATCAGAAATTGTTAATCCAAGAAAAAGCGGCACAGGAGGTCAAACTAGCTATTAAACCTTTCTACCAAAATAAAGACATCACCAAGGAAGAATATAAGGAAATTGTACGGAAAGCTGTAGATAAAGTAAGTTGGGCTGGTAATCCGAGATGGGATACATTTCAACTGAGGCAGGGTTTGGGGTGGATTGCTTGTTGTTTGGGAACAACCTGTAGTTGATGGGGAGGGGGAACAGGAGAAGCAAAAATACCTTCCATCTTTATCCAGCCAGCAGAGCTCTCTTGGCTCCTCAAAGCAGAACTATGTTGTGTGGAAAAGTTGGGAAGCAATCAGAAAGTATTAGGAGCTCTAACGTGTGTTTTGCCTAGGATGGATGAGTCCAGGGTGTTGGGGAAATTGAAAATAATGTGGAACTGTGGCAAATCAACAGAAATTTTTCAACCTTTTTTTTTTCCTTTTCTTTAAAACTGTTGTAGGTTTGTCATAGCAAGAGCGGAGAAGTTAATTCTGCAAAAGTGGCAAATCTAGTGAAAGCATATGTAGACAAATACAAACATTCACGGAAGAAAAATCCTGAAGAGGCAGTCTCCTGTGAAAGGAAATAGAATATGTTTTCATGTTTTAGTTTTATTCTATCTGCAAAGTGCAATTTCAATGTGAAGCGTTAACTGAAAATTGTACATGATAGTGATTTGAATTTGGTTTTGATAAAATTATTTTTCAAGGTAGTATATAATGTTTTTTTCTAAAGAAATATAGATCTGCAGGGCAACTTCTTTATTACTTTTTAAAAACAGATGTCTAAAAAGAATAAAGGTGTAAAGAAGAATCATTAGGAATGTGCGATTGTGTGGATACTTAGATGTACAGCATTTTGACTTGAATAACAGTGCATTAAATTAGAAACCTCTGCGTACGTTGGGTTTGGAACAGGTATGTACAGTACATGTAATCAGTCAGATTAAAGTAAATTTTTTCTTTTGATTGCTCCCTAATTATAGCAAAGATGAAATAATTAATTGCCTTGCCAAAATATTTCTAGCGTTAACTGGACAGGCTGAGTGCAGGGGTCACAATGTGTATATTAAAAAGGCACAGGGAGTTGTTTGAACACAAGGACTGTTTAGATTTTAAAAAAAATCATAAACAGTAAAATATGGTGCCCAAAACCATGGGCGCTGCACATCTGTTGTAACACCAAATAAAAATTATGCTGCTTGTTATTGTTTGTGATGTTTTTCAATTTGTTTCAAGATAGTGGGGTAACTTGAATATTTTTTTATGTGCTGAAGGCCCTCAATCACCACAAACTGACAAACCTCAGTTCATGTCTAACCCTGCCCTTAGCTACTAGGGAATTAGTGTCCCAGAGCTGGATCTTCAGAAGCAGAAGCTTGTTTTTTTTTCAAGTAAAATCAAGAAAGCTGGAATTTGTTATCAGGCTCCCTGTCAGCCAGAGACTGCCAGTTGTGCTAATCTCAGCTGCTTTTCTTCCTTAACCAGGGACTGTAGCACGGAGCACCAGGCTGGTACCCATTGAGTCTGTGTCCTTGGAAGGCATGAGTCTTCCTGCTTCCCCGAGCACTTTTGTGGACAGAGGTTACTGGATGTACCACAGGCGTTTTCAGAGCAGACTTGGGGTCATTCATTGTGCTTGGGAAATGCCCACCCTGAGGTAAAACCTCAGCAGAGAGGGTTGCTGAAATGCTGAGATCACTATGTGCTCCTTATGGAAAGAACAGCTTGGGGTCCTTCTCCTCTCAGTGAGGAGCCTTACTCTGAGGCGGACAGATTTGTTCCCTTCCTCTTAGTTTTGGCACCATACCCTTTGCTGTTGGCTCAGCCTGGCCTCTGCTCCAGCCTGAGGTCTCCTGGCCCAAAAGCAGGAATAAACAATTTTGACAGAAAGAATAGGTTGAGTTTTCTGAGAAATTACCTCTTAGTAGCCAGTAGTTCTGAAATTACCTCTTCTTGGCAGGAAACAGTGTCTCACCCTGTAAGTAACTTTTGCAGAAGCCTGAGGATGAAATAAGGGATATGCGCCCCTGTACACACACATACATGGTTTATAGAGAGTAAAAGAAATAAAATATATGTAAAATGTGATGTTTGTCATACCAGTTGATCACTTGGTTTTAACTATAACTTTCTGCAGACTTAAGGAAGCATTTGACTTTGTCTATATTTATTTTTGTGTGCCTAAATACAAATGCTATGTAAATTAGAAACAGATATAATACATTTTCTACAGTCAAGGCAAGTTTTAGATTTTTCAAAATACTCATTTTTACACTGTGGTAGCAATTTATAAGATCTCTTGAACTATTTTAAGCTAAAATTGGTTAGCACTTTCTGAAAAATGTAGCAAATTGCTATGTCTGTCCTGGTTTATCACGCCATGCGTACTTTATTGCATTTTCCTTCTCTGAATTTTTGGATTTTAATTACTTTTTGTATCTTTTTTACTCTATACAGTTGAGCCTTGCTATAAAGCTCCTTTCAGGAGTCGCATAAATGCTTTTTAGGGGTTTTTTCCCCTTGGGAGGAGAGGTAGAAATTGGGTGGGAAGAAACAACAGAGGATTTGAACTGGGTGAAGAGAGGGGTCCTTAATTTCTCATTTTGCAGCTCCTGGCTGGAAGAAAAGCTGTCACTGGCTGCCACGTTGTTGGGGCAGTGACTATAGTGATGCTCCACTGTATTTCAAAATCTAATGAAGAGTATCAGATAGAATAGCATGTGATCAGTAACTTTATTTTTTACAATTAAATACTTTGGAACTTATCGAAAATATGCAGTTTGTTACAATTTCTATGCTGAATTAAAGAAATGCATTGCCTTAATCTGTAGACTCTCCTCCTGTTTTTCCCGAGAAGCAGGGACATCTGTGCTGGTGCAGCTGCCCAGGAGGGCGAGCATTGCACCCTCACAGCCATGGTTTTGTTCAAGTAGCATGAAAGCCAATTTCTATTTATTGCACCTCCTTGTACTCAAAAGTCCCAACGTGCAGTAGCACTGAAGGCAGAGAGGGGAGGACACTGAGCCCCATTGTTGCCTCCAGGGTGTGGGTAACTCCTTCAATCCAGATTGCCTTGAGGAAAACAATTACAGAACTTCTGTGAACTTAGGAAAGCAAAAGGGTTTTCTGTGCACTTCTTTCACTGTCTCACTGTGCATGCTGCTGGAATGTCTCATTCTAAAGATACGAGCACAGTGGCTGCCCAAAGCCCACAGTACGGTGTATGTAGCATAAGGCTGGAGTGCTGTCTACTGAAAAAATACTCTAAAATCTAGTTTTATGTAGTGCTAACAGTTTCTAATAAATTCTTTTCACGAAGCTGGCAGTGTTTGTTCTTAAATGACTCTGGCTCAAGTGGTTTAATTCAGAAAGTGAGGTAGATCCTATTACCTCTGTGCACATGCACTTATCTTGGTCTGTGCTGTCTGGACTCCCCCTCCTTTACATCTCATTTGTTTTAAGTCAGTCTTCACCCTGCCTTGTCACTCAGGTCACTTGCTCTGAGCTGAAAAAAACCCAAATGCATGTGGAAAAATGTCCATTTCCCGGGTGCTTTCAGGTACCAGATTGTGTAAATTGTCGAGGGGCACGGGGTGCATGTCCTCATCTGCTGCAAGGAGAGATGGGGCAGGACTCAGACACTGGGGCTGTGTCCTACACGCCACACCCAGCACAGCAGCGAGCTTTGCTGAAATATCCTATGGGGCATTTAGTGCAGGAGAGCCTGCCTGCCTGGGGAACAAAATTTCAGGCATCACTTTACTTTCAAGAGTTCACTCTACTGTACCTTCATGAGGTACCTGCACAGGTAACACGGGCACATGGGCAGGAGTTACAGTTACGGAACTATGCTGGCAACATTTTCCATTATTACTACATATCACATTGATCAGTACTTGAAAAATTGTAGAGACAAGAATAAGGATAATAAAGTAGCTCACCAGTTTCAGTAATTAAAGGAGTACTAATTAGATGGAGGAGGTTTCAAAATATGTAAAAGTATCAAAAATAAATCACTAACCTAGAGATTAGGAAAAAAACACTAAAACCACACGTAACTACTTGCGTGAAAGGAGATGAAGCTGCAAGAAGGCACAGGCTGGGGTATGGAACTGAACTTACACTTGGCTCTGACTTTTCTAGTATTGCAATGCCCAGACTCACCCACAGTAAAGCTTTCAACGTGTGATCTTCGTTTTCCAAGGCTGCAGTAACTCCAGCAGGTGACAGCAATGCAGTCCATGTTACACACAGTAAACAATTAAATCCAGAGTGGAATCCAACACAAGTTGCTCCAGTGGCCAAACTCAAGGAATTTTGGCAGCAGGCTGTCATATAATCAGTGCTAAAGTGTTGCAGAAATTAAATCTAAACCCTACCAAATTATCAGGAGCTCAATCAAAAATAGCCAGGCATTCCTAGATGCTTTGGTGCAGTAACAGGTGCAATGAAAAAAAATAACTTTTGGAACTGAGCGTTCACCTATAAATTCCAGACCCTTTTACAATCATTCAGGGTTCTTGAGGACTGGGAATGTAGCTTATACACATGGCCTTGTGTCAAGCCCTAAGCTGAATTCACACCTCACTAGGCATTATTACAGGGCTTCTCCCTCTGGGTTACCCCTCTGTGAAGCTTTTGAAACTAACAAGAAAAAAAATAAATATTTTTAGTAGTAATAAAATTACTTTAATCCAGGATGTGCTCTGCTCCAACCTGTAGGTGGGCAGGCAGTAATTAATAGCAATGGCTGTGCAATTCAGCCCTGCTGTCATGCTCTGTAGAAAAAACAGCAGGAACTGTATCATCAAGCAAAGCTAAGAATAAATTAAAGGAGAAAAACAAGTAAGTTTTGCAATTACCTGCTTCAAAAATACCTGTAAGGGTCAGATGCTCTGTATCATGTGCAATATGAAATGCGCACTGCTAGTCGCTCTCTGCTCTCAATGAACTTTCAGGAAACTGGATTTGTCACAAACAACTCGAAGCTGTGGAGAGTTAAATGACAGCAACTCCACATCAAACTCCCCCCCATCACTGTTACACTACTGACAAGCACAAACATACAGACCTGGAGCTAAGCCACCAACACTGCACCACGTGCAGTTCCCTCACCAAGGTACCTGCATGAATCCTGCAGCTTTCTGGCAGCTGTTCTGAAACAGGACACACTCCTGGAGCAATCCGACAGGAAGCACTTCACACTAAGCAGTGCCTGTGCACACAAATCCCAGGACACAGCACAGCTCTGCAGCACAGGTTGCCAGTCAGGCAATCAGAACCAGGCCCTCCATTCATTACTCAAAAATCCCACAGCAGCCTCGGAACTGCAGCACTGAGAGTTGTGCTGAGCACTGTTAAAGGTCTGTAACAGAAACTATACAAGGGAAAGGTTCAACTAATGCTCAAGGCAATGTCAGACTGCTCACAGGGATAACTTTTCTTCCCCAAGTAATGGGATTTCCACAGCTTCTTCCAAAGAGTAGTCTGTACCTTATTCCTCCCTTTTTAATTCCATTATTCCAGGTTTTATGTCCTAAACTATTGCAATCTAGTAGATATTTCTTCCTCTCAAATCTATTAGAGAAATGCAAGAAGAGCCGAAATGACACCATGTTTCCCAGAGAAACCTTTTCATTAGTTTTCTTTTAGTGCAGACTCGGGAAGGCCAGGTCTGGTTCTCACCTTGGTTAGCACGGGTTGTGACTTTACAGAAGCGTTAAAGCAGCTGTTTATCTGGAGATGAAGTGGAGAGGTCCCTCCACCACAGACAGGAGATACAAATGTGCCGCCATCCCGTCGTCTGACCTTAGTGAAAACTTACCCTGCACAGGTCAGCCGTACTCACCACGCCTGAACCAATTCTGCCCTCACCCTACTGACAGCGGATGGGGAAGGTTCTTGTGTTTTGGGTCCAAACTGTTTTACATGTGCCAAGCAAACATTATTTTAAACTAAGGTTCAATATGAAATCTCAAAGGGCAGAAAGTAGTTATCAAAACCAGGATG